>CM073476.1:25150119-25750119 GCA_037074535.1 Gleditsia sinensis
AAGACAATCCTTTAAAACTCTTATGTTGAACATTTTAGTGAAATCATAAGGAATCTTAGATTTATTACTCCCTCAAATTCAATATTATTTCTTCCCAGGTAGGTTCTAACCTCTACTTACTAATCTGACCATATCTCCTTCCTATGGACTTTAAATTGAGTGATTCCAATGGCTAAAAATATGTAAGTTAGATATCTATATTTTTCATGTTAACCAATTATTTTAATTCCCTACAAATAGTTCCCAAAAACATAAACACATAAGCTTACCTAACATATTCTTCCCATGTTAACTAATTTTTGACCACTGTGTACTAATCTAACCATATCTCTCACATATGGATTCAAAATTCAATTATTCCACTGGATAAAAATTCGTGAGACATACATCTATATTTTTCTTGTCAACCATTTCTTTTAATTCCCAACATACTATTTCCAGAAATTCAAACACAATAGCTTACCTAACATATTCTTCGCTGGTTAATTAGTTTCTTACCACTACGTATTAATCTGACCATATCTCCCTCATATAGATTCCAAATGGAATGATTCTTGAGGATAAAAATCCGTAAAACATATATCTATATTTTTTATGTTAACCATTTCTTTTAATTCCTAACCAATTCTTCCTAGAATTCCAAAAATAAAAGCTTCCCCGGTCACTCTGAAATCCAGTTTTTTAACCAAATCTTTCCTAAGGTTTTAGTTCATCCTTTTATTAAGTCCTCTTCCATTTTTTCCTACTTTACATCCAATCATAAGATTACTAATTTTAAAATTTTAATTAGATTCCTTACACTTAATTTAACATATTCCATCATCAACTTCTCAAGAAAACAGAAATCAAATAATTTATTATTAAGGGTGTTTCTCAACAAAAATTTCTCATGGTCTTTTTCTAATTGTTTAAGGTCGGACTCATTTTATCAATCTAATCATATTCCATCAATTTTTCACCACATTCAAATATACATAATAGCATCATAAACGCCCTAAAATTTTACCACACATAGTCATACCTATGAAAAACTTTCCATAGCAACCGAAGTATTCAAAACATCCATCACATGTAAGATCAACATGCAACATGATATAGCAACATCCAAGGCCAATCATCAAAGTAGCAAATATTGTAAATTTTATCAAATTTCTAAGATCAAAATCCCATATAAATGTTACAAATTTCAAAGCTTTTCTTCAAAAGGAGATATTGTAAAACCTACCTAAAGATCTTCCTAACTCACTTAGTGAATTCTTTTTCTTGTTTCCTCTTGAAGGAAGGGGCAAGATTCCTACTGTCCCTTAGCTTTTCTAGCAGTTTGAATAAGAGAGGGAGGGTGAGTTTGGAACCCCAAGGATGAAGAGAAAAGGTGGATACAAGTGGAGATTAAACTAACTTACCTTGAGTACTAGTCCTTTAGACTTCTCCTTCTTCTTCCTCCCTCTTTCTCCTTTCTTTCTCTCCTTTCCTCACTCTACCTTTCTTTTATTTTTCCCTCTCCCTCACTTGGACAAAACTCCAATGATATAAGACTGGTTTTTGCTTAAATACATTATCAAGTGGTCCTCCTTTCATAATTATGGGTCTACCTTATAACAATTAGGATGCACTTGGCTGCTTTTTGGGAAAAACAAATCATATTCTTGACTTCTTCTCCCTTAATCAAGATATGCATAGAAAAAGGAAGATTTGTTATTTGAAAATTATGATAAAATGTTCTCAAGACAAAGGGAAAGGTCCCTTTAATTTAGGGATACATTTCTTTTTTCTTTTTTCTCTCTCAAGTTTTATAGATTTGCCTTTCTAAGTGGAAAAATTCCAGCCTTTAAATCTCCCTTCCTTGGCTGAAATTATTTATGTAGGATAAGGATGCTTTGTCCTAATCCCATGTGTTATTACCTACTATATCATCACATGGCTTGCTAAAATTATTAGTGTAGGATATAGATGTTTTGTCCTAATGCCATGTATTATTACTTATTATTTCATCACATGGCTCTCTTTGTTTTCTCTTGGGCTTGCTCACATTTTTATGATTTTTAGGCTGTTAGTCCAACTTCTATATCCTATTTTAAGTCCATGTTATATCTCTTCCTTGGGCTATCCAATTGGTTTGCTAGATGTAACAACTCCATTTCTTTTTTTTTTAACATAAATAAATATATTAAAATCCCATGAAGTCATTACCTTTATTTAACTTATAATAACATTCAATTAATTTAACCAAGCATAATTAAGGTTTACACATCATTAATTAACATTTGTACACAAATCACACACATATATGTCTACATCTTATTCATCCTTGATGACCAGTTCTGGGAATACGGGTACGGTTGGTTGCACCTTCACCGGAATCTTAGCAAACTCGACCAGGAACACCTTATAAATTTCTAGGATCTGTCCAAGATAAAGTAACTCAATCCAACGGACACTAAGAGCCAAAGTCAAACAAAATTTGCAAAACTAGTTTTCTGAACATTATATGGAAATATAGTGAGAATTCAATCCCAATAGGTTCAACAATAAATCACAATTATCATCAATATAGATCATCATGTCATGTTCATTTGTATAAGTTACAGCAATTACCTTAGGTCACATGAATGTGCTTTATCTATGCACATGAAAATCATATAGTAATGACATGGATGACATGAATAACTATTTTTAGAATATCATATAATGACTATCAATTTATTCTCATATCAAGCTACCCCGTCAAGGTGAGTATTTTCTACTCTCTAGTACGGGCTTTTCCCGCTCCATCTGACATGGCACACTTTCTCTTTCTTTTCTCATTATCATAATCATAACCGTTGGTAGGGCGTCCCCTACTGGTGCACCACACGGATTTCTATGTGATTGTGCTTATTTCTTTTCTTTTCACATTAATAGCCAAAAATATGATTTCAATAACAAGTATGTTCATTATACTCACATGCCATAATGTTTCATCAAAATATTTCCATGTTAAAATTACACACTTAAGATGGTAAGGAGTTCTTGTAATAGCAATGGCTATGGCATATACTAGTCATTTATAAGATTCTTCTTCTTTTTAAAATATTCTTTTTATCTCTTCATTTTCTTTATGCACGGCCTCTAGTCACTTTTCTCCTAATTATATCATTTCCAACACATGTTCTCACAAATTTAATACAGCATTCTTCATCAATTTGGTTTATACTAATATCCAATAATTAATTAGGTTCATTTAGAGTAGACAAAATGTTGAAAATAAGTTTTTCCAACTTCCAAACCGGCCTAAATATATCTTATAACACGGCTTGGCCATTTACTATAAAATAGCCATGCTTTAGGCTTCAGAATGCCATTTCCAACATAGAACACAGCCTAGCCGTACCTTGAAACACGGCCATGTTTTATGTTGAGTTATTCCTTGATGCAGGTTTTTATCCATTCTGACCTTCTCTCACTAATTAGAGCATAACTCCCTCATTTTAACTCTGATTTAGGTGATCTTGGTGTCAATATAAAGATAAAACAATTATCTAAAACTATTATGTTGAACAGTTTAGCTAAAATTAAGGGATCTTGGTGATATTACTTCATCCAATTACAGGTTATTTCTTCTCGGGTAGGTTCTGACCTCTACTTACTAATCTATTCATATCTCTCTCATAAGAAATCCAAATTGAGTGATTCCAGTGGTTAAACTTTCGTGACACATATATATATATATATATATATACACACATATATATATACACATATGTATATATATATATATATATATATATATATATATATATATATATATATATAAAATTGTTATGTTAACCAGTTATTTTAATTCCCTACAGAATCTTCCCAAAAATTCAAACACAGAAGTTTTCCTAACAGATTCTTCCCTGATTAACCATTTTTTGACCACTGCTTACTAATCGGACCATATATAACTCATATGAACTCCAAATTGAGTGATTCCAGTGGATAAAAATCTGTGAAACATAGATTGACATTTTTCATGTTAAGAATTTCTTTTAATGCCTTACAGATGTATCCCAGAAATTCAAACACAAAAGCATACCTGACAGATTCTTCCCTGGTTAACCATTTCTGACCACTGCTTACTCATCATACCATATCTATCTCATATGGACTCCAAATTGAGTGATTCCAGTGGCTAAAAATCCGTGAGACATAGATATATATGTTTTTTGTTAACCATTTGTTTTAATTACTTACTGATTCTTCTCAGAATTTTAAAAATAGAAGTGTAAAATTTTGCCACCCATAGCCACACCTATGCAGAACTTTCTACACTGGCCTAAGTATTCAAATATACATCACATGCAAGATCAATATGTAACATGATATAGCAACATCCAAGGCTAATCATCAAAGTTATAAGATCAAAATCCCATATAAATGTTTCAAATTTCAAAATTTTTCTTCAAAAAGAAATATTGTTAAACCTACCTTGATCACTTAGTCTTCTAGATTTCTCCTTCCACTTTCTTCCTCTCTTCCTCTCCTTTCCTCACTCTACCTTGCTTATATTTTTCCTCTCCCTCACTTGGACGAAATTATAATGTTATAAGGTTGGGTTTTACTTAAATAGATTGTCAAATAATTCAATCTAATCATATTCCATCAATTTTTCACCACATTCAAATATACATAACAGCAGCATAAAACCCCTAAATATTTTCCACCCATAGCCATATCTATGTAGAACTTTCCATAGCAACCAAAGTATTCAAAACATCCATCACATGCAAGATCAACATGTAACATGATATAGCAACATCCATGGCCAATCATCAAAGTAGCAAATATTATAAATTTCATCAAAATTCTGTATAAATGTTACAAATTTCAAGGCTTTTCTTCAAAAAGAGATATTGTTAAACCTACATAAAGATCCCCTTAGCTCACTTAGTGAATTCTTTTTCTTGTTTCCTCTTGAAGGAAGTGGCAAGATTCCTCCCTTCCCTTAGCTTTTCCAGCAACTTGAGTAAGAGAGGGAGGGTGAGTTTGGAACCACAAGGATGAAGAGAAAATATGGATTCAAGTAGAGATTAAGCTAACTTACCTTGAGTACTAGTCCTCTAGACTTCTACTTCTTCTTCCTTCCTCTCTTCTCCTCTCTTTCTCTCCTTTACTCAATCTACCTTGTTTCTATTTTTTTCTCCCTCTCACTTGGACGAAATTCTAATATTATATGAGTGGTTTTTGCTTAAATAAATTATCAAGTGGACTTCATCTCATAATTATGGGCCTACCTTATTACAATTAGGATGCACTTGGTTATTTTTTGGGGGAAGAAAAATTATGTTCTTGTCTTCGTCTCCCTTAGTCAAGATATGCATAACAAAAGGAGGATTTGTCATTTGAAAATTATGATAAAATGTTCTCAAAGACAAGGGGCAAGGTCCCCTTAATTTAAGGATTCATTTCCTTTTTTCTTTTTTCTCACTCAAGTACGATAGATTTGTCTTTATAATTGGTAAATTTCTAGCCCTTGAGTCTCCCGTGCTTAGCTAAAATTATTTGTGTAAGATAAGGATGCTTTATCCTAATAGCATGCATTATTACCTACTATATCATCATATGGCTTGTTAAAATTATGAGTGAAGGATATAGATGTTTTATCCTAATGCCATGTATTCTTATCTACTATTTCAACACATGGCTTGCTGAAATTATAAGTGTAGGATATAGATGTTTTGTCCTAATGCCATGTGACCTTATCTTGATTATTATTACACTACTATTTCCTCACATGGTTCTTATTTTTTCCTCTTGGATTTGGGCTCATTCTTGCCCATTTCCTTTGCTTTGGCTAAAAGTCTACATCTCATGGAGGGTTTGGTCACATTTTCATAATTTTTGGGCTATCGGTATATTCTAGTCCAAGTCTATGTGTTATCTATTGTTTGGGCTATCCAATTGGCTTACTAGAAACTGATGTGAAGTGGAAAAACTCTATGAAGTGTCCATAGGTGAAGGCCCAATGTATGGGTGGATATGTTAAACTTAGGAACTCTAGCTCTTGAATTAGGAAAAATTACCCTAATTCAATCTTTTTGAAATTTTAAGACCTTAACTTACTTCCAAAAATTAATCTTCCTTACCCAAGAATTTTTCCTCTCTTTAGGATGTTATTTCTAATTTTTTTTCCTATTAGGTTTTCTCTCTTTGCTTATTGCCTTAATCTTAGAAATATTTTCTATACATACATATAAGGTGAAAATTTTCTAAGGCTTATATTTTCTTAGATATCTAAAAGTTGTTTAATAAGTTTTATTTTCTTAATTAAATATTTATGTACGTTTATTAATAAAAGAAAGGAAATTAAGGATGTTACATTATGCCAACCCAAACCAGATAAATTCAATAGTAATCAAAAGGAATAATCCAACAACCCAAAAAATTCAAGACCATTTCCAGGCAAAACAAAGTAATCAATAATCTCCAAATAATCAAAGGCTACAACGATGATGAAACTTTGCAAAATTTTAGGCTAAGATTATTTGTAAATATGTCAATTTCAAATTTAGATTTAGCCAAAGAATTTCCAAGGAAAACCAAGTAAACTTGTCAAGTGATATCCCTATTTTAGCAAAGATAAGCCTAATGCGAAGTAGAAAAGTTGAGGATCTAAATGCAATGTAAGAGTAATTAGAAAATGAAACTAATCAAAAAATGTAGCACATACAAATTCAATTTTTGCCTTAATTTTTCACTACTAGTCCAACAAACCACAAGTGCACATGAGTGCTAATTTAAGCAATTCATTCAGACAAGATATTCAGCATTACCCAACAGCATTAATCAGAGATGGAGCTTTAGAAAAATTAGGCAATGTAGAATGAGAAACTCAAGCACACATAATTCCAAATTCAACCAATAATTCTCAAGCAAATCAGTGTAATAAGGAAGTCCAGCATTCAACTTGAATTTCCAATCCAGAAAATTGAACAACAAGTGTAGTGAATTAGAAATTACCTAGAGGAGAAAAGCCAAGAGGTGCCAGCAGCAAGGTGAGCTCAGAAAGCAGAGGGAAAATGGCCAAACAGGGATGTAGTCATGAGTTGATACAGAAGGTGTGAATTTGGTGGTGTGAGAGCAGGGGAGTGAAAAGAAAGAGTAGAGGAAAACTAGGTGATCTGGTGGATGGGCTAGTGAGAAAGTGTAACATCCCTAATTTCATTTCTTTCATTAATAAAGGTACATAAATATTTAATTAAGGAAATAAAACTTATTAAACAATTTTTAGATATCTAAGAAAATATAAACCTTAGAAATTCTTCGCCTTATGTGTATGCATAAAAATTGTTTCTAACATTAATGGAATAGGAAAAGAGAGAAAACCTAATAGGAAAAATTAGAAGTAACATCCTAAAGAGAGGCGAAATTCTTGGGTAAGGAAGATAAATTTTTGGAAGTAAGTAAAGGTCTTAAAATTTCAAGAAGATTAGATTGGGGTAATTTTTCTTAATTCAAGAGTTAGAATTCCAAAGTTTAACATCTCCACCCCTACATTAGGCCTTCACCTACGGATACTTCATGGAGTTTTTCCACTTCACATGAGTTTCTAGCAAACCAATTGCATAGCCCAAGTAAGAGATATAACATAGACTTGAACTAGGATATAGAAGTTGGACCAATAGCCTAAAAATCATAAAAATATGACCAAGCCCTCCAAGAGGGGTAGGATTTCAGCCAAAGCAAAGGAAATAGGCAAGAATGAGCCCAAATCCAAGAGGAAAAAAGAGAGAGCCATGTGATGAAATAGTAACTAATAAAACATGAAATTAGGACAAAACATCTATATCCTACACTCATAATTTCAACAAGCCATATGATGATATAATAGGTAATACCACATGGCATTAGCACAAAGCATCCCTATCCTACACAAATAATTTTAGCCAAGGAAGGGAGATTCAAGGGCTAGAAATTTTTTAGTTAGAAAGACAAATATTTCATACTTAAGTTAGACAAAAGAAATAGAAAATGAATCCATAAATTAAGGGGACCTTGCCCCTTGTCTTGAGAACAATTTATCATAATTTTCAAATAACAAATCCACATTTTGCTATGCATATCTTCACTAAGGGAGAGAAAGACAAGAAAATAATTTGTCTTCCCCCAAAAAGTTGCCAAGTGCATCCTAATTGTGATATGGTATACCCATAATTATGAGATGAGGACCACTTGATAATGTATTTAAGAAAAAACCACTCTTATATCATTAGAATTTTATCCAAGTAAGGGAAAGGGAAAACTAGAAGCAAGGTAGAGTGAAGAAAGGAGAAAAAGAGAGGAGAAGAGAGGAAGGAAGAAGAAGGAAAAGTCTAGAGGACTAGTACTCAAGGTAAGTTAGCTTAATCTCCACTTGTATCCATATTTTCTCTTCATTCTTGGGGTTGAAAACTCACCCTCGCTCTTTTATTCAAGCTGCTGAAAAAGCTTAGGGAAGGGAAGAATCTTACCACTTCCTTCAAGAGAAAACAAGAAATAGAATTCACTAAGTAAGCTAGGGAGAACTTTAGGTAAGTTTAATAATATGTCTTTGTGAAGAAAAGCTTTGAAATTTATAACATTTATATAGGATTTTGATCTTAAAACTTTGATGAAATTTACAATATTTGCTACTTTGAAGATTGGCCATGGATGTTGCTATATAATGTTACATGTTGATCTTGCATATGATGGATGTTTTGAAAACTTTAGTTGGTGTGGAAAGTTCTGCATAGGTATGACTATGGGTGGCAAAAATTTTGGATTTTTATGCTACTGTTATGTATATTTGAATATGGTTAAAAATTGATGGAATAATTAGAATGATAAAATGAGTATATTCATAAACACATAGAAGAAGACTATGAGACATTTCGATTGGGAAACACCCTTAATAATACATGATTTGATTTCTGCTTTCTTGAGAAGTAGATAATGGAATATGTTAAATTAAGTCTAAGGAATCTAATTTAAATGTTGAAATGAGTAATCTTATGATTAGATGTAAATTAGAAAGAAAATGGAAGAGGATGTAATAAAAGGATGAACTAAAACATTAGGAAAGGTTTAGTTAGAAAACTGGATTTCGAAGTAAACAGGGAAGCTTCTATTTTTGAAAGTTTGGGAAGAGTAGAGTAGGGAATTAAAAAATATGGTTAACATAAAAATATAAATACAAGTCTCACGAATTTTTATCTGTTAGGTAAGCTTATGTGCTTAAATTTTTGGGAACAATTTGTAGGAAATTAAAAGAAATGGTTAACATGAAAAATATAGATATAGGACTTTTAAATTTTTATCCATTGGAATCACTCAATTTAGTGTCCATAGGAGGAAAATATGGTCAGATTAGTAAGTAGAGGTCAGAACCTACCCGAGAAGAAATAAAATTGAATTTTAGGGAGTAATAACACAAAGATTCCTTACGATTTCACTAAAATGTTAAACATAAGTGTTTTAGAGGATTATCTTAACTTTAAATAGACACCAAGATCAAGTCAATCAAAATTAAAATGAGGGAGTTATGTTCTGATCAGTGAGAGATGAAAATAATATTTGAGAACGAAGAAATTTCTTATAAATGGAAATAATAAATTACTAATGTATGCCCTAGCTATTGCCTTTGCATGAACTCCTTGCCATCTGAAGTGTGTAATTTTGACATGGAAATATATTATAAATTGATATTTAAAAATGATTATATTCATGGCATGATTGCATTTTACCAATAATTTTTTGTAATGATTATGTTTTGATGATAAATTATGGCATGTGAGTATAATGAACATACTTGTTATTGAAATTATATTTTTGCCTATTAGTATGGAAAGAAAAGAAAAGAGACGAGCACAGTCACATGGAGGTCCGTGTGGTGCACCAGTAGGAAACGCCCTACTTGCAACTATGATTATGCTAATGAGAAAAGAAAGAGAAAGTGTGTCATGTCGGACGCAGTGAGAAAAACCCATACCGAAGACAATACTCACCCTGACCGAGGTAGCTTGATATGAAAATAAGGTTATAACCATAATATGATATTCTAAAAATAGTAATTCATGCCATACATGTCATTGCTACACGATTTTCATGTGCATAGATAAAGTGCATTCATGTGAGTTAAGATACTTGTTGTAGCTTATACAGATGAACATGACATAACAAGTAATATTGATGATGATTATGATTTATTATTGAACCTACTGGGATTTAATTCTCATTATACTTCCATATCATGTTTAGAAGACTAAATATGAAGATATTCTCTATGATCGGCTTTTAGCGTACGTTGGGTCGAGTTGGCTAAGGTCCCAGTGAAGGTGCAACCACCCAAACTTGTATCCCCAGAACTGGTCAATATAGATGAATGAGAAGTAGACATATATGTGTTTGACTTTGTTCGGATGTTTTAAATTCATGATGTGTATGTGAACCCATAATTGTATCAGTGTTAATGGTATACCATAAACCTTAATTATACTTGGTTAATTTAATTGAATGTTGTTATGAGTTAAATAGTTAAAAGTAAAGAGATAAGGACTTCATGGGATTTTATAAATATATATATATATATATATATATATATATATATATATATATATATATATATATATATATATATATGTAAAATAAAAAAATGGAGTGGTTACAGGAAGTGGAGCACGGGTAGGGGAGTGTGATGAGATGGGGCTTGGCACAGGAATGGCATTGGGGAATGGTTGAAAACGCAGAATAAGGGAGGAAATTTGTAACACCCGAAACTCTGTTAATAATATTCACAAAATAGAATAGTAAGAAAGGGTTTAAAAGAGCTAAATGAGGGAGTTATAGGGAAATAACTATGAATGTTTAATAAGGATTTTCTCATTTTTGGAAAGAATTGTTAAGGAAGAGATAATGATTTCCTTGTCTACAGGGCCACAAATAGACAACAACAATAGAGATGTGGAGCCATGAAGAAAGCTACACAAAAATTCATTAAAGTAAGGCTCAAGAAGGAATTAAACACTTGGTTGGTTTTCTTGCACCCAAACAAGGCCTTAGCTAACCCCCTTAGTCATAATGTAATGGAGTGGCATTTTCGAAATTGTTAAGCAAAGCAAGGGTATTGGTTAAGGCAAGGTGGCTTCTTGAAGAAGCCAAGGTTATTTTAATGTTTCTTGAAGACTTGGTGACCAAGTTGCCAATCCAGCCCAAGGAGAGAGAGAGAGAGCTCCATGACAAGAAAGAAAGAAGAGGGAAGGAGAAGAAAGAAAAGGGAGGAAAGGAGAGAGAAGAAGAAGAAGAAAGCTAGAGAAAAGTGGAAAAGCAAGGAGAATAGGTCAGATTCCAACTCTTAATCTCTTGTTTATTCCCCCAAATCTTCTATGGGAACTAATGGATGGGGAAAATATATTGTTTGGTGATGCTTTCTAGAGAGAGAAAGTGGTAGAACAAGAGAAAGAAAAACAAACTTGTGGAAAGAAGAAGGTAAGATCAACATTCTTCTTGTTATGGTTGAATATCTTTATGGCTGGATGTATGTAAGTATTTAAATGTGTGTGAAGGTAGATAGAGCTTTTATTAGAGTATTTATGACATTCATAGTTACTATTCATGCTTATCTATGTGTTAATGATTTAGGGAAAACTTTGTGTAGTTGATTTTGAGTTTTAATCCATGTTTTGCTTGGTGGGTTGCCCTAGAAAAATGGTACTTTTCATGCTCAAAACATTTATATTGGGATTTTTGATTGTTCTTGGTTGATTTGAGAGGAAGAAAGAATTTTTGGTGAAATTTGTACCTAGAGCATGGCTGTGCTTAGAGACACAGCCAGGTCGTGCTCTGGACTGGAATCTTGAAGCTTTAGAAAATGGTGGAATAAGGCCCAAAGCACGGTCGTACTTAGAGACACGGCCAGGTCATACTTAGGGCTGGCCAGTGTGTAACACGGCTAGAGGAAGGAGGAACACAGGAGGGGAACACAGCCATGAAGCACGGTCGTGCTTCATGCTGTGTTACCCTTTTTCTTTGTTTTTTGTTTCCTTTCTGAATCTTATTTAATTACCAACATTTTTAGGATGTTAGTAAAGGTTTGGTGATGCATGAATGTTACATTTGCATGTGCTATAACTATTTCATCATGTATGATTGGTAAATCATGTATGTAAAGCATGAGAAATAATGCATGAATATTATATTTTCATACTATAGACTACTTGTATGTATGCTTGCAAGTGAGTTATTAATATATGCACATTATGAAAGGTTATTAAGACATGCATGTTCATATATGATGAGTTGTTGTAACATGTTTGAGGATGAGTTTGGTTTATGTGCTGGATATTTATTAATGTGCACACTCTTGTTATGTTAAGTGGCTGGAGAGATATAAAAGACTTAAGTTTTGTTAGGAGGACCATCTCTGAAGTAGGGTGGCCTAGAAACAGGTGTCCTCCTTGCTATATTGAGGCGACTGACAAGTCAGAATGATCCTCTCTGAAGCAGGGTAGCCTGGAAATAAGTGTCTCTCTTGCTGTATTGAGGAGACTGACAAGTCCAGGATGACCCTTATCCATTAAGTTGACCTGGGAGTGTGGCACCTTATGAGGTAAGGCGACTGAAAGGTCGTGGCTTGGATACTGTACCGGGATAAGGGACACCCTATAGCCTAGAGTGGTCAATATAGGAAGGACCCTCCAACCAATGGCCCTCAAAGGGTGGTGAGTAGTTTGAGGGGTAAGGCTCACGCCACATTGAGGATTGCAATTGAGAGAGATTATCAGCCTATGAGCCACTGTGGGTAATGATGAGCCACTAAGTGTTGTGTGGACTATGAACAACAGCATAGGTATTTTATAAATACATATTTTGTTTTAGCATGTGTGATATTGATGCATAACCTATAAAAGGTTGGCATGTATTTTATTGTATCTTTATTGCATAAAAAGAGAAAATATTTTCTGTAGCTTATAGAGTTGGACATAGCATGTAAGTTTTCCGTTTCTCTGTATATTTAGATGTTTAAATGTTGAACATGCTGGGATTTTATATCTCATTATGTTTTGATGCTATATTCAGATCAGTAGAGATGGCCTTCGTTGTGCTGACATTGGTCCTGGAGCTGCAGACAGTCGACGTCCTTTACTTGGGACAGTTCACAGTTATTGTGAACCTGATGGTGATTAGCATGATAGAAGTCCCCGCTCCTGGTCCACCTCCTCCACCAACAGTACCCCAGGGGTGACAGCCAGGGATGGGTTGTAGGGTAGCTTTAGGTGTATAGCTAATTTTGGTTATGTAAATGGGCTAACCCCATTATTTTGATGTAACCCCACAGTACTCTGCCTTTTGTGATGTATGCTCAGTACCTCGGGTTACATATGGATGTATATAAGATGCTAAACTCTGATATGTATGGCTCTTGAATGTATGTATATATATATGTTGCCTAGCTTATGATATAACTTTGGTCTCTTGCACATACATGATAAATTAAAAAAAATCATGCATTACAAAATTACTGGCACAAAAGGCTAGGTGTGTTGTCTGGTGGTGCATACTGTTGTAGGTACACCTAAATTGATACCTTACCTCAAAACTAACCTGTTGTAGTAGGAGTAAGGGTTAATCCCACAGAGACTGGAATTACCTTATGTGATTGAGAAAAGGGGGATTGATAGTTGCAATTAAAATAAAGTAACTAATAATGAAAATAATTAAGAGAGTAATTAATGAGAAAACCGTTGGTTTCGGTTAATGTCCACCGTCAAGCGATTGCATTGATCATTGACAACATAATCAATCTATAATTGAATATCTATCATCGGGTTTCTAACCCTGTTCCTCCTTAAGTCTAGTAAATTAATGACAATCGCACCAATTAAATCCTAATTAACAAGCAATCCTTTAGCACATCGGTAAAGCATAACTTATTAACCGCATGAAGAACTAAAGAAACTAACAGAGCTAAACAAATATAAACACATCGGTTATATCTAATTTAGTTAATTATTCATCATAGGTTCAATGATTTATAATCTAAAATCCTCAAATCTATTTTCCTCATGAATCACAGAATTGAAGACTTTGTTCAAAACATAATTCAGCGGTAGATTAAGACAGACAATATACTAGTAGGCCTTCATAGCAATCATATGAATAATCATTGAGAAGAAGAGTAGATGAATAATCAATACTCAATTCAAATTGAAATAATAAAATCAAATCCACATCTCACAATGCCTGAATATCCCTTGAGATTTCAATCTACCTCAACCAACTAAGAATAACTAGCCACGCAAGGCCATAAGAAAATCTAAAAAAGAATTCAAGAATGTAACTAAGAACTTGGATGAATGATTGAATTAATTTTCTGCTTGCTTTCCTCTCTTTTTATAGATTAAATCCTCCTAATTGAAGTAGGAGTATATCTAGGTCCAATCCCAGCCCATCGAGCTTCCATTGGAGTAAAAAAGACTTAAAATTTGCAAATTTAGCGACCTGGTACAGCGGCGAGCACCGCGGTGCCCAGACAATTTCAGAATTTACCAAAGTGCTGAACCTAAACATTGTAGCTATATGTCTATTCTTTCTATATCCGCTGAAATCACCTTAATCTAATCTAAATTGAAGGAGATATGATAAAATTAGTGATCAAAGGTCAGAATTCATCATGCTGCACTATGATTCTGATTTGCAAGCTCTATAATGCTATTAAATCTCCTGAATTTGACCACGTATTCAATATAAAAGTTGTAAATAATTGTGTTACATTTTCACAGCCACTTGAATCCCTTTCATTGGAGTTCATAAGAGTGAGATATGCTCAAAACAGTGCTGAAAGGTCTAGAATCGCTGCAATGTAGCATTTTTTCATGAATTTCTTATCTTTTTCTTCTATTTTCTTCTTCCTTTGTTCCTACAACACAAAACACAAAACTAAGCTAATTCATAATTATATTTTACTTAAATCAAACAAAAAGTAAGTTTAAAGGTATTAATATTGTAACAACCTTTTTTTTCTCTTTATTATTATACAATATTGAGTACACATACACGTCATTAATCAAAACGTACATGCAACATATCAAACACATAGATATTTACATCTTATTTATTTTGGTTGACCAATTCCGGAGATACAGGTGTGGGTGATTGCACCTTCACCGGGATCTGAGCCAACTCGACCACAAACATCTTATTTGATTCTGAGATCTACCCAACATAAAATAACTCGATCCAATGTGTACTAAAAGCCAGAGCCATAGAAAAAGCTGCATAACTAATTTTCTGAACATGATATGGAAATATAGTGAGAATTAAATCCCAGTAAGTTCAACAATAAATCATCATCAATATAGCTCATCATGTTATGTTCAACTGTATAAACTACAGAAAATATCTTTGGTCACATGAATGCATTATATCTATGCATATAAGAATCATACAGTAATGATATGTATGACAAGATTAACTATTTTCAGAATATCATATGATGGCCATCAACTTATTCTCATTTCAAGCTACCCTGGTCAGGGTGAGTATTCTCTACTCTCCAGTACGGGCTTTTCTCGCTCCGTCCGACATGGCCCACTTTCTCTTTCTTTTCTCATTAACATGATCATAACCATTGGTAGGGCATCCCCTACTGGTGCACCACACAGATTGCCATGTGACCGTGCTCATTTCTTTTCTTTTCACAATGATAGCCAAAAATTTGTTTTCAATAACAAGTATGTTCATCAAAATATAACTATTACCATAAATCATTGGTAATCATGCGATGAACATAACCATTTCAAATATCACTTTATAAAATATTTCCATGTCATAATTTCACACTTAAGATGGTAAGAAGTTCATACAATGGCAATGGCTATGGCATATACTAGTCATTTATTATTTTCATTTATAAGATTCGTCTTCTTTTTTAAATATTAATTTTATTTCTTTATTTTCTTGATGCAGGTTTTCATCATATCTAACCTTCTCTTTATGCTTGGCCTTTAGTAATTTTCTTCTTATTTATATCATTTCCAACACATGTTCTTACAAATTTATAGAGCATTGTTCTCCAATTTGATTTCTACTATTACCCTATAGTTAAAGAGGTTCATCTAGGGTAGAAAAATGTTGAAAATAGGCTTAACCAACTTCCAACACGGTCTGGCCATGTTCCAGGACACTGCCATGCTTTAAAAATACTTCAAATGTACTCAAAAACAGCCTCAAACACGGCTAGCCCGTGCTTGAAGCACCCAGAACACGGCCTAGCCATGCTTTGTGACCTTTGCTCACTAAGCAGAGCATAACTCTCTCATTTTAACTCCGATTGAAGTGATTTTGGTGTGTATGGAAAGCTAAGAAAATTATCTAAAACTATTATGTTAATTATATTAGCCAAATAGTAATACATATTGGTGATATTACTCCCTCAAAATACAGGTTATTTCTTCTCGGGTAGGTTCTGACCTCTACCTACTAATCTGTCCATATCTCCCTCATCAGAATTGAAAATTAAGTGATTCCAATGGCTATAAATCCGTGCAACATATATCTATAATTCATATGTTAATAATTTATTTTAATTCCTTATAGACGTTTCCCAGAAATTAAAACACAGAAACTATCCTAACATATTCTTCCCTGATTAACCATTTTCTGACCTTTGTTTACTAATCGGACCATATCTACCTCATATGAACTCTAAATTGAATGATTCCAGTGGCTAAACATCCATGACACACATATCTATAATTAATTTGTTAACCATTTATTTTAATTCCTTATAAATGGTTCTCAGAAATTAAAACACCGAAGCTAAAAATTCTGCCAACCATAGCCATAACCATGCAGAACTATCTACACCAACCTAAGTATTCAAACATACATCACATGCAAGATCAATATGTAGCATGATATAGCAACATCCATGACCAATCATCAAAGTTCTAAGATCAAAATCTCATATAAATATTATAAGTTTCAAAAGTTTTCTTCAAAAAGAAATATTGTTAAACTTACCTGAAGCACTTAGTCCCCTAGACTTCTCCTTTCTCTTTCTTCCTTTCTTCCTCTCCTTTCCTCACTCTACCTTGCTTCTATTTTTCCTCTCCCTCACTTGGACGAAATTCTAATGTTGTAAGGATGGGTTTTCTTATATAGACCACCAAATAATTCACCTTTCATGATCATGGGTCTACCTTATCACAATTAGGATACACTTTGTTGAATTTTTGGAAAACAAACAACTTATGTTCTTGTCTTCCTCTTCCTTAGTCAAGATATGCATAGGAAAAGGAGATTTGTATTTTGAAAATTATGATAATATGTTCTTAAGATATGGGACAAGGTCCCTTTGATTTAAGGATTCATTTCCATTTTCTTTTGTCTTAAACAAATATGATAGGTTTGCCTTTTTAGGTGGCAAATTTCTAGCCCTTGAATCTCCATTATTTGATTGATATTATTTGTGTGGGATAGGAATGTTTTGTCCTAATACCATGTATTATCATACCACTTGCTAAAATTATGAGTGTAAGATATAGATGTTTTTGTCCTAAAGCCTTGTATTATTATGCCACTTGCCAAAATGATGAATGTAGAATCACACCACTTGCTAAATTTTTGTCTTAATGCCATGTAACCTAATCTTTATTATTATTATATTATTATATCATCACCTAATTTATTTTATTTTATTTTATTTTTCCTCTTGGATTTGGGCTTATTCCTACCCATTTTCTTTGCTTTGGATAAAATTCTACGTTTCTTGGAGGGCTTGGTCACATTTTCATAAATTTTTGGGTTATTGGTCCAATTACTATATCCTAGTCCAAGTCTATGTTTTATTTCTTGGTTAAATTATCCAATGGGCTTGTTAGAAACTTATATGAAGTGGAAAAACTCTACATGATGTGTCCATAGGTAAAAGCCCAATGTATGGGTAAATGTTTTAAACTCAGTAACTCTAGTTCCTGAATTAGGAAAAATTACCCTAATCCAATGTTCTTGAAATTTTTAAGACCTTTACTTGTTTCTAAAAATTTATCTTCCTTATCCAAGAATTTTGCATCTCTTTAGTATGTTATTTCTAATTTATGTTTTTCCTATTAGGTTTTCCCTCTTTATTTGTTCTCTTAATGGTAGAAACATTTTCTATGCATATACATAAGGTGAAGAATTTCTAAGGATTATATTTCCTTATATATCTAAAATATTTTCTAATAAACTTTATTTCCTTAATTAAGTTATCAATAAAAGAAACGCAATTAGGGATGTTATAAATATCATGCTTAATTAAGATCACATCATTTAGGATGGGCTTTGGTGAGGTTCTGGGTTACAGTGGGGGAAGGAGAGGCTACGATGGATGGAGATGGGAGCACAGGAGAGGGAATTTCTTGGTGTAGGGGAGTTTCAGAGAGGTAAGGAAGCAAGAGGCTTCGTGTGGCAGAGCATGGATGAGGAGATGGAATTTAGGGTTTAGGGCACGGGAATAGGTTGGGATTTAGAGGTGGAGAAGAAGATGAAGGTAGAGAAGAATTGCACTGAAAGACTGGGAAAGGCACAGGGTAGGGCACAAGAAGAAGAAGACTGAAACATAGTATGAAAAATAGAAGGAAAAAACAAGAAAATACAAACTTAGGCCCGAAGCATGGCTAACCCATGCTTCACGCTAGAATGAGTAGAATTTCCCTGGGCTTGGAAAATGACCTACCCGTGTTCTATGTTGGAGGTCCAAATTTTTTTGGGAGTGGCCCATGTTGAACAACACAGGTTGGGAGTTTTGGGACTAGAACCTGGGGCACGGCCGTGTTGGGTAACATAGCTTGCCTGTGTTGCTTGCTGGATTTCCAAAATTTCTAGGAGTGTCCCGCGTTGAGCAACACAGTTGACCTGTGTTAGAAGTGGGATGCCTAGAATAGCTATGTCCTAGGACATGGCCCGCCCGTGTTGCCTCCTAGAAACTCCAAATGTTCCAAAAAATTTCTTGTGCTTGAAGCATGGGCGTGCTCCATGACACAAATAGCCTGTATTATGTGCTGGACTCCACTTTTCTTCAAATTTTGCCTTATTATTTGCTCTGCTTTAAGATTTCTTTGAATTATTTCCTTCTTCACTCTTGGAGATGAAAATTGTGACTTATAAAACACCCGAAAACAATCTTAAACTCCTAATCCTAAGAAGTTAACTAAAATTGAAGACAAAAACAAAACCAAAAGCAAGAAAACAAAATGAAAAGAAACTCAAAAACTAAAATATAGGTTGCCTCCCATAAAGCACTTGTTTAAAGTCATTAGCTCGACTCCCTTGCCATTTATTGAATTGAGGAGGGCTCTAAGAGAGCTTGGGTGGCTCTCTTGTCAACCGGTAATCTTGTGATATAGTGCTTAAGTAGTTATCCATTAACTTTGAAGGCTCCAGTGGCTTCACTCCATATTTCCAATGCTCCATATGGAAAAACTTGACTTACTTGGAATGGACCGAATCAACGGGAATGATGCATTTCAAGAAATAGCTTTAGCCATGAATTAAACAGTATGACCCAATCTCCTACTTCAAATTGATGCCTCAAGATGTGGTTATCATGCCATCTTTTTGTTCTCTCATTATATATCCTACCATTATCATACGTATCAAGTCTCAACTCATCTAGCTCATTCAATTGCCATCTCCTCTTTCCAACAGCTCTTAAGTCAAAATTAATCATTTCAATTTCCCAATTTGCCTTATGTTCAAGCTCTACTAGTAAGTGGCAAGGCTTTCCAAATATCAACCGAAAGGGTGTGATGCCTATAGGAGTTTTATATGTTGTTTTGTAGGCCCATAGTGCGTCATCAAACTTGAGAGACCAATCCTTTCTTGCCTTTGATACAGTCTTCTCCAAGATAGCCTTGATTTCCCTATTGGATATCTCAACTTGTCCATTTGTTTGGAGATGATATGCTATTTCCATTTTATGAGTGACTCCATTGTTCTTCAAGAGGTTCTAAAATTGTTGCTCAATGAAGTGGGAACCATCATCACCAATTACAGCTCGAGGCACTCCAAATCTTAGAAAAATCACTCTACTAAAGAGTTTACAACCTGACATGCTATAAAATAAGCATGTTTTTGACATGTTTTAAGTTGCTTTTTATTTAATTTTAGTAGAAAATAGGTATGAATTAACTAAGTGTTGTATTTTGTGTTTTAGGAATAATAAATAAGAAATGAAGAGGAAAATAGAGAGAAAATCATAGAAAAATGCTGATTTTTGACATTGTGTCACTAATTGAGACATATCTCACTCATTTGGACTCTGATTAAGGTGATTTTAGTGGCTATGGAAAGAAGAGAAATAGAGCTACTACTTTTATGTTCGGCACTTCGGCAAAATCCAGAAGAATCTGGGCGCCGCGGCGCTCACAATGGAGCACCGTGGCGCCACGGTAAGACAATCCGAAGCGCCGCGGCGCTGCGCTACCCAGGACATAGCGCCACGGCGCTCAACCCATGGCGCCGCGGTGCCTTAGCTCTCTCGACAAAGAGTGCCACGGCACCCCGTGGCTTCATCTTCGTAGCGCCGCGGCGGTCCACTTAAGCGCCGCGGCACCCGTGCGCCGTAGGGGTCTTGCTGATTTCGCGATTTTAAGTCGTTTTCACTCAAAATTGAAGGGAATGGACGAGAATTTGACCTAAAACACATTCTGACTTCGATTTAGAGAGGGGAGTCTATAAAAAGAGAGGAAAGCAACCAGAGAAGAAATCGAATTCATCACCAAATTCTTCATCTACATTCTTCAATTCTTCTTTTGTTTATCTTATGGCCCTGCGTGGCTAATTCTCTTTAGTTGGTTGAGGTGAGTTGAAACCTCAAGGGATTTTTTTACATTGTGAGATGTGGATCTGATGTTATTATTTCAATTTGTTTTGAATATTGATAGTTCATCTGTTCTTGTTCTTAATGATTATGCATATGTTTGCTAGGAGGCCTACTAGTATTTCGTCTATTTTAATCTACCGCTGAATTATGTTTTGAACAAAGTCTTTAATTCTGCGATTCATGAGGCAAATAGGTTTGAGGGTTTTGGATTATAAATCATTGAACCTATGATGAATGATTAACTAAATTAAATATAACCGATGTGTTTATATTTGTTTAGCTCTGTCAGTTTCTCTAGTTCTTCATGCGGTTAGCAAGTTATGTTTTACCGATGTGCTAAAATATGGCTTGTTAATTAGGGTTTAATTAGTGCGATTGTCATTAATTTGCTAGGCTTAAGGAGAAACGGGGTTAAAACCCCAATGATAGATATTCATTTGCAGATTGATTATATTGTCGATGATCAATGTAATCCCTTGACGGTGGATACCAATCGAAACCAACGTCTTTATTATTAATCTCTTTCTCTTAATTATTTTCATTATTGTTTACTTTACTTAATTTGCGATTATCAATCCCCCCTTTTTAATCACATAAGGTAATTCCAGTCTCTGTGGGATCGACCCTTACTCCCACTACTACAGGTTAGTTTTGAGGTAAGGTATTAATTTGGGTGCACCTGCGACAGTGCGCACCAAATTTTGGCGCCGTTGCCGGGGACTGCGTCATTACTTTTTGTGATTTTTTTTTATTTATGCCTGTAACTCGTTCTTCTAATTCTCGAGATTTACAGTTCAATCCAGATATTGGAAAATCTGTATACAGGCACAGAAGAGGAATTCAAGAAGATGTTGATCAGGATAAGGAGGAAGTGATCATGGCTAGACACCCCACTCTGAAGGAGATTGCAGCTCCTGATTTGCATCAGCAACCCTTATGCATTACTTTTCCTAATCTTGATGATAATGTTAATTTTGAATTGAAATCTGGATTAATTCATCTCTTACCAAGTTTTCATGGTCTTGCAGGTGAAGACCCGCATAAACATCTGAAGGAGTTCCATGTAGTATGTACCAGTATGAAGCCCCCTGGAGTAACTGAGGAACAAATAAAACTCAGGGCTTTTCCTTTTTCCTTAAAAGATTCAGCCAAAGATTGGTTGTATTATTTTCCTTCTGGTACTATCACTACTTGGAATGAGATGAAGAGAATGTTTTTAGAACGTTATTTTCCTGCATCTAGAGCTGCTACTATTAGGAAAGAGATATGCGGCATTAGGCAATTGCATGGTGAAACCCTTTATGAATATTGGGAGAGGTTTAAGAAACTTTGTGCAAGCTGCCCACATCATCAGATTAGTGAGCAGCTACTAATCCAATATTTTTATGAAGGTCTTTTGCAGGTAGATAGGAGCATGATAGATGCGGCTAGTGGAGGAGCACTAGTAGATAAGACTCCGGAGGCAGCCAGAATCCTGATATCAAATATGGCTGCCAATTCACAACAATTTGGCATTAGGCATGATCCTCCTATTATACATGCCCATGAGGTAAGTACTACTTCTCTTCAGAATCAAATATGTGAACTTACTTCTCTTGTGCGCCAAATGGCTACAGGTACACTACAGCAAGTTAAAGTATGTGGAATATGCTCAGCCACAGGGCACCCAACTGACATGTGTCCTACACTTCAAGAGGAATCCACAGAACAAGCGAATGTTGTAGGAGGTTTTCCTGGCCAACCAAAGAGGTATGATCCATATGCCAATACATACAATCCTGGATGGAAGGATCATCCCAATTTCAGATATGGGAGTGCACAAAATAGGCCTGCGGGACAAAATTTTCAACAAAATCAGCAAGCCTATTATCCTAGACAGAATGCACCCCAGGATCAACAGGTAAGTAATCCATTGGAAGACATTGTAAAAACTCTGGTACATAACTCTCATCAATTTCAGCAAGAGACAAGAGCTAGCATTCAGAACCTGACAACGCAAGTAGGTCAGTTAGCAACCACAGTGAGTCGTTTGGATGCTCAAAACTCAGGTAAGTTACCTTCACAAACTGTGGTGAACCCCAGAGAGAATGCTAGTGCAATTGTTTTAAGGAGTGGTAAGGAGATTGAAAGTCCACCCGCACCCTCTTCTCCTAAGAAAACTGAAACATCAATTAAGGAGAAGGAAGCACCTACAGGTAAGTCTCCTTCTAATTTAAATTGTGAAGTAGTGCCTTCTTTTCCAGAAGCTCTTAAAGAGAATAGGCTAAATGAGAAAACTTCTGAATTGTATAATATCTTTAGAAAATGTGAAGTTAATATTCCCCTCCTAGATGCTATTAAGCAGGTACTAAGATATGCAAAGTTCTTGAAAGAATTATGCACTCAAAAAAGAAAGCAAAAATTGAAGGGGTTTGAAAAGGTTCAAATGAGTCAGAACGTATATGCCATGATACAAACAAAACTCCCCACTAAATGCAAGGATCCAGGTATGTTTACCATTCCATGTAAAATTGGGGATACTCATGTTGAAAATGCTATGTTGGATTTAGGAGCTTCCATAAATGTCATGCCATATTCTATATATGCTTCCTTGAAATTAGGACCATTGAACTCTACTAATGTGGTTATTCAATTAGCTGACAGGTCCACTGCATATCCTAAGGGAGTAATTGAGGATGTTTTGGTACAGGTAGATGATTTGGTTTTCCCTGCAGACTTTTATGTTCTAGACATGGAAAATGGGGATTTTACATCCCCAATATTATTAGGGAGACCATTTTTGAAAACCTCAAAAACAAAGATAGATGTTTACAATGGCACACTCACTATGGAATTTGATGGTGAAGTAATAAATTTTAATATGTATGAAGCCATGAAACATCCAGGTGATGATACTCCTATTTATTCTATAGATATCTTTGATTCCCTAGCACATGATGTATTTGAATTAGATGGACAGGATAAATTGGATGTGATTGTGAGCAAATCCATAGAAGAGGATGATGGTGAGATAGACTTGGCTGAAGAAACGAAAGAGGAACTGGCTGCACTAAATGGTTTTTCAGAAGAACCACCAACAGGTAATGTTTCTTATATAGATTTACCAATTTCTGATACTTCTCTTTTACCTTCTGTGGTGCAGGCTCCTACTCCTGAACTGAAACCACTCCCTGATCATCTCAAATATGTATTCTTGGGAGAGGAAAAAACACTTCCTGTTATTATCTCCAACAAGCTTGAAAATAATCAGGAGGCAAAGCTAATCCAAGTTCTTAAAGAACACAAAACTGCAATAGGTTGGACCATAGCTGATCTTAAGGGAATAAGCCCTTCTACATGTATGCACAGAATATTGATGGAAGAAGGAGCTAAACCATCTAGACAGCCCCAAAGAAGGCTAAATCCACCTATGATGGATGTAGTGAAGAAAGAAATTCTTAAATTGTTGGAGGTTGGGGTAATATACCCTATTTCAGACAGTCATTGGGTTAGCCCAGTGCAAGTGGTTCCCAAGAAAACAGGAATAACTGTGGTGAAAAATCAAAATGAGGAATTGGTACCCACCCGGATTCAAAATGGGTCGAGGGTTTCTATAGATTATAGAAAATTAAATTCTGTAACCCGAAAAGATCATTTTCCTTTACCTTTTATTGATCAAATGCTTGAAAGATTATCTGGTAAACCTTACTACTGTTTTCTTGATGGTTATTTAGGCTATTTCCAGATTGCAATTGCTCCGGAAGACCAGGAAAAGACAACCTTCACTTGTCCATTTGCGACATTTGCATATAGGCGCATGCCATTTGGGCTTTGTAATGCCCCTGCCACTTTTCAAAGGTGTATGGTTAGCATATTCTCATATTACCTTGAAAAATTTATTGAGGTATTTATGGATGATTTTTCAGTTTATGGGAATTCATTCGATGATTGTTTGCATAACCTTTCACTAATTTTGAAAAGATGTCAAGAAACTAACCTTGTTTTAAATTCTGAAAAGTGTCATTTTATGGTTGAACAAGGTATAGTTTTAGGCCATGTTGTCTCAAAAAGAGGAATAACGGTAGATAAAGCAAAGATTGATATTATACAAACTCTACCTTATCCCACTTGTGTGCGGGAAGTTCGTTCTTTTCTTGGCCATGCAGGTTTTTATAGGAGATTCATAAAGGACTTTTCTAAGAAAGCAGCACCTATGTGCAAATTGCTTCAGAAGGATGTCTCTTTTGAATTTGATGGAGAATGCAGGGAAGCTTTTGACAAATTAAAAGAGTCCTTGATTTCAGCTCCAATCATCCAAGCACCAGATTGGAACATCCCTTTTGAAATTATGTGTGATGCTAGTGACCATGCAGTTGGAGCAGTACTAGGCCAAAGGATTGGAAACACATCCCATGTGATATATTATGCCTCCAGAATACTGAATGATGCCCAGAAGAACTATACCACCACTGAAAAAGAACTCTTAGCTGTAGTCTTTGCATTAGAAAAATTTAGATCATATTTAATATGCACTAAAATTATTGTTTTTACTGATCATGCAGCGTTGAGGTACTTGGTGATGAAAAAGGAGGCTAAACCTAGGATAATCAGATGGGTGCTACTGCTTACAGAATTTGATTTAGAGATTAGAGACAAGAAAGGATCTGAAAACAGTGTAGCAGATCACCTAAGCCGCCTGACACATGTGGAAGAAAAATTGAAAATTGAAGAATTATTTCCAGATGAAAATTTATTTTCAATTTCAATTCATATGCCATGGTATGCAAACATTGTAAATTATTTGGCTACTACTCAGTTACCTCCTCGTTTGACCAGGGCAGCCAAAAATAGGATCAAGAGTGACGCCAAATATTACATATGGGACGATCCTTACCTTTGGAAGCAATGCTCAGATCAAATTATAAGAAGGTGTATTCCTAATTCTGAAGTTTTATCCATTCTAACATTCTGCCATTCTTATGCATGTGGTGGACATTTTAGAGCAAAAAGGACAGTAAAGAAAGTTTTAGATTGCGGTTTCTACTGGCCTACCATATTCAGAGATTCATACCATTTTTGTAAGTCATGTACAAACTGTCAAAAAACAGGTAATATCTCCAGGAAAAATGAGATGCCTCAAACACCAATATTGTTTTGTGAAATTTTTGACGTTTGGGGCATTGATTTCATGGGACCTTTTCCTTTATCAGCTGGATATAATTATATTTTGTTGGCTGTGGATTATGTCTCAAAGTGGGTGGAAGCTAAACCCACTAGGAATGATGATTCTAAAGTGGTTGCAGATTTCATTAAATCTCATATCTTTTCAAGATTTGGGATTCCAAGAGCTTTGATAAGTGACAGGGGAACACATTTTTGCAATAGGACTATTGAAGCCCTATTAAAGAAATATAATGTCACTCATAAATTATCAACTGCATATCACCCCCAGACCAATGGGCAAGCTGAAGTATCCAACAGAGAAATCAAAAATATCATTAGTAAGACAATAAATCCCAACCGCCGGGATTGGAGTCTCAGATTAGATGATGCTCTATGGGTATACAGGACAGCCTATAAGACCCCAATTGGTATGTCCCCATACAGGTTAGTATTTGGTAAAACTTGTCATCTTCCAGTTGAATTGGAACATAAAGCATTTTGGGCTATAAAGAAATTTAACATGAATGTGGAAGAAAGTGGAGAATGCAGGAAATTACAACTTCAGGAATTGGAGGAACTTAAAACAAAGGCGCTGGTTGGGAGGCAACCCAACAATCATTTTTCTTCTTTTTCTTATTTTTCATAGTTTAATTTTCTAAAAAACAAAAAAAAAGTTTGATCTGCGGACGCACACATGCGCCGCGGCGTCCAAAACGAGCGCCGCGGCGCTTCTTACCCAGAATGGGTGAGCGCCGCGGCGCTCCACGTTACAGCAGAGAGCGCCGCGACGCTCTCTATAAGAACCTCACGCTGCTCTTCGTTCCCCACCTCCGTTTTTGCCTCCTTTGCAACTCCCACTCCACTTTCTTGCTTTGAATCAACCACAACCACCTCCTATTACGTTTTCTTGCTGAAATTAAATGATTTCTCATCTTCTTTTGCAGGATTAACTAATTCTTTCAGCTTTTGGCTTGGATTCAATGGCAATCTTCTAAGGTTCTCAAGCATTTTTGATCTCACACTTTCCAGCCACAAATCACGCTACATTTGGTACGATTTACGTTGTTTTTCCTGCTAAAGTTGATCTCTACACTTCCTTGCTACTGGTTTTTACTGCATTGGGACTCCAAGCTACGAATCTACCATCCATTCTCTCCATTTTTCAAGAGTGCACACTAGGTGTTTGATAAAACGCCCCAGTGAGTTTGCCAAGTGCAATGGCCCCCAAAACTTCCAAATTAGGCATCTCTAAGAGGAAGAACAGAGCTGAGGACCCTCCGGCATTCGACACCGGAGCTTTTGTGACTGAAGCGGTTTATCAACACCACATCAAAGTGGTGGTGCATAAGCCTATAGTTCCAGAACGTGGATTTCTGATCACCGAAGGGCTACCTCACAGAGACAATATCCTCCATAGGCATTGGGAGATTTTTTGCAGGAACCCAGAACCAAGAGTTATTCCCACAGTTCAGGAGTTCTACTCCAATGCTACAGTTCATGAACGTCATCAAGCAAGGATTAGAGGCAAGATGGTGCCATTCACTCCGCACGCTATTAATGAATTTTATTCCCTGCCGGATATTGAGGATGATGAATATACGGCGCTTCTTCAATCTTACATTGACTTTGACGACGTTATTTGCACTCTATGCTACAGGGGGGCCTCTTGGAAATTAGATAGCAATGGCCATCCGTTATACCTTGCTAGAGCTGACATGAATAAAGTGGCTAAAGCATGGCATTATTTCGTATGAGCCAGATTCATGCCCAGCCTCAACATGAGTCAAGTCAGGCGGGAAAGGGCCATTTTGCTTTATGCAGTACTAAAAGGGCTTTCTATTGATGTAGGCAAGGTTATTCATAGGCAGCTGCTTGGCTGTATCAGTGCTAGAGGCGGATCCCTATTTGCCCCTAGTTTAATTACTGGTCTATGTCAGAAAGCAGGCGTAAGCTGGGATTCCACTGAGGCTCTCATTCACCCGATAAAGCCTATTTCCTATGCAGACATCCAAAAATACAAGGGCCATGAAGAAGCAGCAGAGGAGGAGCTAGGGATTCAGCCAATACCTACGGCGGAACCGGGAAGCAGCTCAGCTCCACCACCATCCCAGCATACCATTGAAGATTTATGGAAGCGCACAGAGTATCTGAGCCATCAAATGAACGATCTGGCCCTCTATCAGCACTCTATTGCACAGCATCATCATGCGTGTTTTAGCCAGTTAGCTCATGCCCTGAACCTCCCGATTGCTTTCCCGACACCTCCTGAACCACCCTTTAGGCCTGCACCTGAACATGATGAGATGGATGGTGATCACTAGTCAGGGAAGTTTCACTGCACCCCTCCTTATGTTTTTATTTGTCCCTTTTATATTCTCTTTTATATTTTTACATTGAGGACAATGTATGTTTTTAAGTGTGGGGGGGTCACTTTATAATTCAGCTGGATGACTGTATAATATATCATACACGTGTGCACTTTCCTACTTTGATACATTTTATGATATGTGCACTTTTAATCTTGTTATGAGGTGAGCATGTGAACAAAATTTCAATTTATGAGTTTGTGATAGCTGAACCAATAGCCAATGATATAACTGTTTAAATTGCTTATAATTCTTGAGAGATGTAGGAAAGTCATAATTATGTGTAATTTTAATTTCTTTTCAATTTATGATTACCTATTTTCTAAAAATCCTAAAATTCTTTTGCACAGTAATTTTGGATATTTAATTTGTCTTTTACTTAGAAAAAGATTATATAACTCAAAATTATTTTATGATCTCATTTAAATTTCTAGAACTTATTTAAATGCTACTTGAGGCGAAATCCTAGGCTAATTCTAACAATTAGGAGATGATTTAGGCATTTCTTTTTTAGATTGAGCCTTTCAAGCTTAACCCAAACAAGTGAATATCCTTAGAACCTCTATTTTGAGCCTAATTAACATTTTATTCTATACCCACAAAATAGCCAAGACCAAATTTTTTTTTTGTGATTAACACCTTTATTTTTTCTACCTGATTCACTCACTCTATGATTAATTTCTGAATATTTGTTTTATAGATCTATATTAATGAAAGGGTGGAAGGGTGGAGCAAGGACAAAAATAAAGAAAAAAAAATATTTATATTTTCTCAAAAGACTAACGAAAGTCTATCCAGTGATTGAAAAAGGGAAGAAATAGAGAATCAAGGAAAAGTAGAATGCAGAAAAGTAAGGAAATAAGTGTGGGGGAAAAACTTCCCCAATCTTGAGAATTAGCTCAAATAGATCAGAGTTAATCATGTGATGTTGGGGGATTGAGCTTTAAAATTATATCTTTTATCTCACCCCATAGCCTAGCCACATTACAAGCTGAGTTAAGTCCTTTTGATCCTAAAAAGTAGTTTTAGCCTACATTAGTGGAGAGTAGCATGAAAAATAAGCCTATGGAAATTTTAAATAGAGAGCCATGCTATAATTCCTGAGATATATAAGCTCATTTAGGTAAAAGAAAATTTAATTATCCAAATACACACACACACTATGGATTTTAGGGAATAAATTATAAATTGCTTTTGAATTAAATGTTGCACATGGTCATGACATTTTCTGAAGTTTCTTCAAGAGCATACAATTTTCACTATGAGGCAGCATATTGGTAAGTCATTCACTCATTTCATGTATTGAATTCTGTTTACATGAATCAATGTTTGCTTGAGGACAAGCAAAAGAGTAAGTGTGGGGGTATTTGACATGCTATAAAATAAGCATGTTTTTGACATGTTTTAAGTTGCTTTTTATTTAATTTTAGTAAAAAATAGGTATGAATTAACTAAGTGTTGTGTTTTGTGTTTTAGGAATAATAAATAAGAAATGAAGAGGAAAATAGAGAGAAAATCATAGAAAAATGCTGACTTTTGACATTGTGTCACTAATTGAGGCATATCTCACTCATTTGGACTCTGATTAAGGTGATTTCAGCGGCTATGGAAAGAAGAGACATAGAGCTACAACTTTCATGTTCGGCACTTCAGCAAACTCTAGAAGAATCTGGGCGCCGCGGTGCTCACAATGGAGCGCCGCGGCGCCACGGTAAGACAATCCGAAGCGCCGCGGCGCTGCGCTACCCAGGACATAGCGCCGCGGCGCTCAACCCATGGCGCCACGGCGCCTTAGCTCTCTCGACAAAGAGCACCGCGGCGGTGAATGAGGGCGCCGCGACGCCCGTGCGCCACAGGGGACTTGCTGATTTCGCGATTTTAAGTCGTTTTCGCTCAAAATTGAAGGGAATGGACAAGAATTTGACCTAAAACACATTCTGACTTCGATTTAGAGAGGGGAGTCTATAAAAAGAGAGGAAAGCAATCAGAGAAGAAATCGAATTCATCACCAAATTCTTCATCTACATTCTTCAATTCTTCTTTTGTTTATCTTATGGCCCTGCGTGGCTAATTCTCTTTAGTTGGTTGAGGTGAGTTGAAACCTCAAGGGATTTTTTTACATTGTGAGATGTGGATCTGATGTTATTATTTCAATTTGTTTTGAATATTGATTGTTCATCTGTTCTTGTTCTTAATGATTATGCATATGTTTGCTAGGAGGCCTACTAGTATTTCGTCTGTTTTAATCTACCGCTGAATTGTGTTTTGAACAAAGTCTTTAATTCTACGATTCGTGAGGCAAATAGGTTTGAGGGTTTTGGATTATAAATCATTGAACCTATGATGAATGATTAACTAAATTAAATATAACCGATGTGTTTATATTTGTTTAGCTCTGTCAGTTTATCTAGTTCTTCATGCGGTTAGCAAGTTATGTTTTACCGATGTGCTAAAATATGGCTTGTTAATTAGGGTTTAATTAGTGCGATTGTCATTAATTTGCTAGGCTTAAGGAGAAACAGGGTTAAAACCCCAATGATAGATATTCATTTGCAGATTGATTATATTGTCTATGATCAATGTAATCCCTTGACGGTGGATACCAACCGAAACCAACGTCTTTATTATTAATCTCTTTCTCTTAATTATTTTCATTATTGTTTACTTTACTTAATTTGCGATTATCAATCCCCCCTTTTTAATCACATAAGGTAATTCCAGTCTCTGTGGGATCGACCCTTACTCCCACTACTACAAGTTAGTTTTGAGGTAAGGTATTAATTTGGGTGCACCTGCGACAGTGCGCACCACAACCACTCTAGTATCATTAGTAGGAGATGCCACTGCTTCTACCCACTTAGACATGTAATCCACAGCTACTAGGATGTACTTATTGCCACATGAAGATGGAAAGGGGCCTATGAAATCAATACCCAAACATCAAATATCTCCAATTATAAAATACTGTTTAGGGGCATCTCATTCCTCCTTGAGATATTGCCAATTATTTGACACCAATCACAAGCTTTCACAAAGGTATGCGCATCTTTGAAAAGCGAAGGCCAATAGAAACCAACTTAAAGAATCTTACCCACAGTCTTTCAGGTGCTAGTATAGCCTCCACAAGGTGAGTTATAACAATGATAGATGAAATTATGTACCTATTCCTCTAGAATACATCTATGGAAGTGTTGTGTGTGTTTTATAAATAACCGCAAGCGCACGGCATAACTGTAGCTGGTTCGGTGGGTACGGGTCGTATCCCACAGAGAACAATTGTCAATTACTAGAATTTACGAAGTATGCTATCTAAATCGATGTAATTTGATGAGAATTTGTCATAATTAAACTAATAAGTAATCCAATTAACAAAAGCCTAGGGTTAGGGTTTACCACACTTATGATATTCAACAATCAATATATACCTCTAATTGCAATTATCTAGGTAATTATGGATGGTTTAGCCCTAATTAACTAATAACCTCTTTCAAGCGTTACTAATCGTACCTAGGTTAATCCAATTGCCTACTTTCGTGGTTCTTAGTTCAACCTAGGTCCATTAAGTTCTATGCTAACCATGGCATACAATTAGTCGGTTTTCTCTTGCCCACTAATTTATTCATTCCTAGAGAACCTTAAACTACTTTTCCGATTAAGATATCCCTAATTAACTATTAGGTTCCGATTTTAACTTTCACCTTTCAATTCATCAATTAAATACCTAAAACGTGATAGATTGGTGATCAAGCATTCTACCAACTCTTATTCATGCACATAATAGTTAATCCTAATTAATCTAGAAGTAATCACAATTAGCGTTCCAACATTCAACTCAATAATGTAGTATCATCATACCATAAGTAGTTTTATCGAAACTCTAGATCAATATATACTCACACATCATAAAAACATAAACCAAAATCATATTCATTAAGTAAATCATTCAAGTTCAATACAATTCATGAGAAAGAGTAAAAGTAGAAGTAAAGAACTAAAGTAGAAAGATGAAACCTGGTTTGCAGAATGTAAAGATGAAATACAATGCTTTAATTGCTATAAATCCTACTCTAGAACATAAATTCAACAATAGTTCTAGTAAAAACCTAATCTAAGAGTGTTTTCTAAGCCTAAAAACTGAGTCTAAAGTGGTTGTAAGTGTCTGGATCCTCTCCTCTACATTTCCCAATGTATATATATCAACTTGGCTGCTCAAAACTCTAAAAATCACGTGGTGTACAAGCACGAAGCACTGCCGTGCTTTGGGCTAGAAATCTGGAAAATTCTCCACTTCTCACACAGAGCACGACCTGGCCGTGCTTCAGGTACACCAAGCATGGGCTGGCCGTGTTGGGGGTTATCAAGCTCAGAATTTGCTAATTTATGGTGTGTTTCCTCCTTGCTTCCTCCTTAACTTGTTCCAATTCCTCGCAGCTCTTTACATGCATGTTTTCCATTGCTTCTTGGCCTTTTTTTCTCACCTACAAACATAAAACCAACCAAAGCAGTATCTAGAGCAAAGCATAACCAAAAGCAGGGGAATAATCACAAGTTTACTTTGAATTAGGGGATAAAATATAATCATTAAGCACTTAAATTTCCCCTTTATCAATCCCCCTATGCTTAGACCTTTGCTTGTCCTCAAGCAAATAACATGACATATAAAAAGGAAGAGAGATGATGCAAACAAATTTCAAATAATAGATAAATACAATACAAGAAATTCTTCACTCAATCAATGTGCACACAACAAATATATGCATAGACATTTACCAGTTAGTCTCTGTTCTTCTAAAACTAAACCAAAATTCTCCTATTATATATCTGCTTCTACTGTTACCATTGAATGTGTGTGTCAAATTAATTTTTAAACACTCAAGTAGCTCACCTTATCCTTTAGATATACCAATGTTGCCTTACCCTTATTTCTATTTCTCTCACTCTTTTTCTCACTCAATTTCTTTTATTTCTTATCATTTTTTCTCTTTTTCTTTGGTCTATTTCATTCATCATTTTTTCTTGTATAAAAATATGTAGTGAGTTTATTTTATGCTCCATCTCACTAGGGTAAAGGTAGCTAGGCACTCATACTAGGGCCTTTTTGGTGCCTTAAAATGGTACTCAAAGTGAAAACTTTTTGGGTTTTATATTCCCTCATTTTTCACCTCTCCCAACCTTTGTACTCTCATAGTGTTAAAAATCAATAAAGGCATATAATTCACAGCACAATAGGAGAAATATTTTTCAAAAAAATTAGAGGTTTAATCCTAGAAGAGAGAGACTAAAATTTAAACTACATATTTCATATCCTATTGTGCATCACATGTTTATGAGTTAAAATTAACCTATGTTACATTAATCTATCTCTAAAACAGCAAACTACATGATTATGTAATGAAACAAGAGAGATGTGATATGTACAGTATATACATGCAAAAGACAACTAAATCAGCCAGTTAAAATAGCCAGTGCAAATCAAAAGTTCATGCAATGCAAACCATAAACTTATCCAGTGAAAACCAAAAGCTAAAGTCTACTCCCCCATGCTTAAACTTGACATTGTCTGCAATGTCAGTAATAAAGAAAGAACAGGCAAAGGTTGAGTGACTTACTTGCTTACTAGTCTTCTAGAGGAGGTGGAAGTGGGTTCTGACTCAGGTGCCAATTGTACCAGCCATTCATTATTCCCTACATGATTTGGATTGATTCTTGCATTGCATGTAGGGTGGCCCTTTGGGATAGCTATTCCTCCTCAATTCGGCTCAGCCGTGAGGAGATGAAGTTTTGATTCTCCTCTGGTACGTAGGAGGGACCTATAGTGTTAGCTTGCTAAAAATGGGGTGGGGGTGGTAAAGCCAAAATGGCTTATGGGGGAAGTCATCCCCCTCAAAATCATCATCACCTTCTATACCCTCTTCTAAAGGGTAGATCCAGTTCTTCTTACTAGTAACTGCAGTCCTAGTGGGGTTAAAGAGGCGAAAGATATTATGGTCTCTGAGATGCAACCAATAGTCAACATTTCTTTTCACAATTAATTTCATATGTAAACAAGATTCTAAATCAATCTTGTTGCTACTAACTATTGGTTGCAAACCCTGGAGATTTGCCTCAAATCCTAGCCCTCTAGCTATTGTAGTCATTAGTCCCCTAATAACCACTTTGCCATTCATGGCATTACCTACCCTAGTCATCTGTTGGGCCATGAAGGCACCAGTATCCACCTTATGACCGTGTATCATGGCCCAAAGAAAACAAAACGCTCTTTTATTTGCAACCCCATCACTTTCAGCTCTACCAAAAATGGTATGAGCCATCAGGCTTTGTAAATATCTAAAAGTGGGATTACAAACAAAAGAGGCTTTTGAACTTGATGCATCATATTGCCCCCCAGCAGAAATAGAGTTCCAAAAATGTTGGGCAAGAAAACTTGAGGGGATTAATCTGTCTCCCCCGGGAGGCAATCTAAATAATGCATTAAATTCAGCCAATGTTAAATTAAATGAACGGTCAAATAGTCTAAAGTTAATGCGCCCCTAGTCAACATCGGGACCCCAAAACAAGAATACATTAACTGAACTAAAAAACTCTAAGGTTGTCCTAGCACAGGCCGGGTAATGTAGGCCAATGAATATAGTCCACCCAATCCTATCAACTAGGTAGTGAATGTCAGTTAAAAGACTTAATCGGTCCAAACATTCCTCATCCATCTACCGGGTACTCAGCATTCCCTGTTTAACTAGAGTATCATATTGTGTCTGTTGACTATCATCAACAAACATAATACCATACTCATTTATTTGGTGAGAAAGTTGGGATGGTATTTGAATTCATCCTCTACATGGTTGTTAGGAATGAGAGGAAGATTGGCCAGTTCTAGCTCTTTTAAGACCCTTATGTGATGATATGAAATACAAAATATAATGGGAAGTGGGGTAAGCAGGGACAAAAACTAATTAACAATCAATCCAATCACAATGTTAAACTAGGACACCAAATGAATTCAGTGCAAAGCATGGAAAAGTCCAGGAAAACCAGTGTTTATACTTGTAAAACAATGCACTAGTAATTCATTTTGGTTATCTAGTAGGAAAGATAGAACCTAATGTCAATTTAAATTAAAGGAAGAAAGTAGCAAGCTCAGCCAAATAGTTGCCAAGATAAACCAGGAAAGTTTAGCAAGGTAATTTCAATTTTAGCTGGTTATCATGCAATTAAAAGTGCAAGTAAACATGTGCAACAAACCAGTAAAAGTGCAGTTAAACCAAGCATCCAGTGAAGTAAAGCAATCAACCAATCAATTAATATAATGGATATAAACCATCTAGCAAGTCTAACAATTGGAAGGTAGTTCTAGTGCAGAGACTGAGATTAATAAATCAAAACAACAAGCAGCATGAAAACCTATATAAGGAGGCAAAATTTATCCAACATTTGGTGGCTAATCATGGGTACCAATTTGACAGTAAATATGCTCAATGCAAGACAAGTGAAGTCCAAAAAATTTAATGCAGTAAATCCATCAAATGAAGCACAAGTGAAGTAAGCAAAAGCAAAAAATTTGGCAACAAACTAGTGTAATCACCAAGTCCAGAATTCCAATCCAGAAATTTAAAGAAATTGCAAGAAATCAGAAATTACCAGGGTGAAGTACGATGGAATGCAGCAAGGAGTAACTAGCAACCAGTAATCTTTAATGCAGTAAGGGGTAATGCAGGGGACTGTGGGAATGGGGGCTTTGGGTAGGCTAGTGTAGGGAAAAAGGGTGTGGGTTGAACACGGGTTTTGGGTGTAGAGGAGTTGAAGAAGAGGGAGCTAGGTGGGGGAGTTGGCCACGAGCTGCTGAGGAGGTGTTTCTGGGTTTGGGAAAGTTAGGATTTGGGAGGCTGATTTTGGATTTTTTTTCTTGGCTAGGGCACGAGTAAATTTGGAGATAGGAAAAAGGGATGGGAGGTCACGGGAGAATGGCTTGGGTGCAGAGATGGGCATGGGTTGGCTGGGAAAGGGAGCTAGGTGAGGGACGTGTTTGGGAGAGAAGATCGAAGATGAGCACGGGAATGGGTTGAAGGAATTTGTAGAGGGAATATGTTTGGTGCAGGGGAAGGATTCGGGTAAGGGAATGGAGAAGAAGGGGAGTACTAGAATGGGAAATTTTTGGTTATGGGGAAGCTGAGAGGGATAGGGAACTGTGTTAGGGCACAGGTAGCAGAAGGGATAGGACAAGGAGGGAAAAAGATTGGGGGTGGAGAAGGTTGAGGAAGGAGATGGAGTTTCGAGTTGTAGAGGGATGAGGGAAAAGAGCATGAAAACTCTGGGAATAATATGGGTTAGGGCACGGTGAGAATAAGGTGAGACACGGGAAAAGAAAAGAAGAAAAATAGGGCAAAAATGCTTACCTGGGACTGAAGCACGGTCGTGCTTCGGGCTAAAATACTAAATCTCCTGGAAAAGGCCCCATGTTCAGAAACATGGGATGCGTGTGCTTGCTGGAACACGAAGCACGGTCGTCGTGGGAGACACGACAAGGCCGTGCTTCGCCCTGGAAACCCAAAATTTCTGGATTTAGCCCGTGTTGAGGAACACGGGGAGGGAGTGCTGGGTCTCGACGTGAGGCACGACTATGTCTAGTGACATGGCCTACCAATGCTTAGCATTGGAAGTGCCAAAATCTCTAAATTGTTGCCTGTGCTTGAAGCACGAGCATGCCCTATGGCACGGGCTACCCGTGTTTGGTGCTGAAACTGACTTTTCTTCGAAAATTGCTATAGTTTTGAACCCTTTTCAATTTCTCTTTATTTTCCTCCTTTAATTCACCCTTGGGCACATGCGAATGGAATTAAAAATCAGACGAAAACACTCATTAAAATTCTAACCTAAGAAATTAACTAAATTAAGGATAAAAACTAAAAGTAAAAGTAAGAAAACAAAACAAAAAGAAACTTGAAAATTCAAATGTGGGTTGCCTCCCTCAAAGCGCTTGTTTAAAGTCATTAGCTCGACTCCCTTGCACTTTATTGGATTGATAGGGGCTCTAAGAGAGTTTAGGTGACTCTCTTTTCAACTGGTTAACCCAGGATAAAGTGCTTGAGACGTTGTCCAATAACTTTAAAGGATCTAGAGGTTTCACTACATATTTCCAGTGCTCCATATGGGAAAACTTGGCTCACTTGGAATAGACATGACCAACGAGAACAAAGCTTTTCAAGAAAAAGCTTCAACCTTGAATTAAATAGTATGACCCAACCTCCTACTTGAAATTGACGCCTCAAGATGTGCTTATCATGCCATCTTTTTGTTCTTTCTTTATACAATCTAGCACTATCATAAGCATCAAGTCTCAGCTCATCTAGCTCATTCAATTGTAGGCATCTCCTTTTTCTAGTAGCTGTCAAATCAAAATTAATTGTCTTGATTGCCCAATATGCATTATGTTCAAACTCTACTGGCAAGTGATAAGGTTTTCCATATATTAACCAAAAGGGTGTGGTGCCTATTGGTGTTTTATATGCTGTTTTGTAAGCCCATAATGCATCATCAAGATTGAGAGACCAATCTTTTCTTGCTTTTGATACAATCTTCTCCAAGATTGCCTTAATTTCCTTATTGGATATCTTAACTTGTCCACTTGTTTGGGGATAATAAGCTAGAGTCATTTTATGAGTGACTCTATATTTCTTCAAGAGTTCTGAAATTGTTACTCAGTGAAATAAAAACCACCATCACTTATCACAGCTTGGGGTACTCCAAATCTTGGAAAAATCACTCTCTTAAAGAGCTTGGCAACCACTCTAGCATCATTAGTGGGAGATGCCACTGCTTCTACCCACTTAGACACATAATCCACAGCTACTAAGATATACCTATTCCCACATGAGGATGGAAAGGGGCCCATAAAGTAAATATCCCAAACATCAAATATTTTTACTTCTAAAATATTGTTTAGGGGCATCTCATTCCTCCTTGATATATTGCCAATTCTTTGACACTGATCATAAGCTTTTACAAAGGTATGCACATCTTTGAAAAGTGAAGGCCAATAGAAACCAGCTTGAAGAATTTTAGTTGTAGTTTTTAAGGTGCTAGTATGGCCTCCACAAGGTGAGTTATGGCAATGATATATGATACTTTGTACCTCTTCCTCTAGAATACACCTATAGAAAATGCCATCTACACACCATTTGTAAAGACATGGATCATCCTAACAGTATGACTTAATATTAGAGAAAAATTTCTTTATCTGATGGTAGCTTAACCCTTCAAGTAAAATCCTGCAAGCCAGATAATTTACAAAATTTACATACCAAGGAGCATTGATATGAGTGACTATAAGGAGTTGGTCATCAGGAAAAGAATCATCTATAGACAACTCATCTTTATCATCTCTCATTTAATCTTGTCTTAGCCTTGAAAGATAGTCTGCAACCACATTCTCTATTCCTTTCTTATCCCAAATTACAAGATCAAACTCCCACAATAAAAGGATACATTTAATCAATATTGGCTTGGCATCCTTCTTACTTAGCAAATATTTGATGGCAGCTTGGTCCGTGTATACAATGACTTCGGATCCTAAAAAATATTGGCAAAATTTGTCAATTGTAAACACAATTGCCAGGAGCTCCTTTTCTATCATGGAATAGTTGACTTGGGATTCATCCAAGGTCTTGCTGGCATAGTAAATAACATAAGGCTTTTTATCTCTTATTTACCCAAGTACAGCTCTCACAACATAGTCACATACATCACACATGACCTCAAAGGGAAGGCTCCAATCAGGAGTTTAGATGATTGGTGCAGATATTAGTGCATCCTTTAACCTGTAAAAAGCACGTAAGCAGTCATTATCAAATAAGAATAGAATGTTCTTAATAATCAAATTAGTTAAAGGTTTAGAAATTTTGGAGAAGTCTTGGAACTACAAGCACATGGCGTAGCTGTAGCTAGTCCAGCGAGTACGGGTCGTATCCCACAAAGAATAATGTCAATTACTAGAATGATACGAAATATGCTATCTGAATCAATGTAATTCAATGAAGAGTTTGTCACAATTAAGTAAATTAAGAATTCAATTAACAAAAGCCTATAGTTAGGGTTCACCACACTTATGATATTCAACATTTAACTTGTACCTCTAATTGTAATTATCTAGGTAATTGGGGATGACTTAGCCTTAATTAATTAGCAACCTCTTTCAAGCATTACTAATCGTACCTAGGTTGATTCAATTGCCTACTTTCGTGTTTCTTAGTTCAACCTAGGTCCATTGAGCTCTATGCCAACCATGGAAGTCAATTAATCGATTTTCTCTTGCCCACTAATTGATTCATTCCTAGAGAATCTTAAACTACGTTCATAATTAAGATATCTCTACTTAACTATTAGGTTCGAGTTTTAACTTTCACCTTTCGATTCATCAATTAAATACCTAAGACGTGATTGATTGATGATCAAGCATTCTACCAACTCTTATTCATGCATATAATAGTTAATCCTAATTAATCTAGAAGTGATCACAATGAGGGTTCCAACATTTAACTCAACAACATAGTATCATCATATCACAAGTGGGTTTTTTGAAACCCTAGAGAAATATCTACTCACACTTTATAGAAACAAAAACAAAATTCATATCCATCAAGTAATTCATTCAAGTTCAACACAATTCAAGAGAAGGAGTAGAAGTAGAAGTAAAAGTAGAGAGTTAAAGTAAAAAGATAAAACCTGATTTGCTAAAAAGTAAAGATGAATTACAACCTTCAATTGCTATAAATCCTACTCTAGAACATAAAATCAACAATAATCCAAGTATAAAACTAATCTAAGAGTCTTTTCTAGGCCTAAAAACTGAGTCTAAGATGTCTGTCCAGGTCTTAATGTGTTCTTCTATGTTTCCCCATGTATATGTATCAACTTGGCTGCTCAAAACCCTAAAAATCACATGGTGTACAGACATAAAGCTCGGTCGTGCTTCATGACACGGCCTGGCCGTGCTTCATGCTAAAAATTTAGAAAATTATCCACTTCTTGCACAGAGCACAGCTTGGTCGTGCTTCATGCACAACAAGCACAGCCTGGTCGTGCTTCAAGCAGCCAAGCTTAGAATTTGCCACTTTTTTTAGGGCTGCCTCCTTGCTTCCTCCTCAGTATGTTCCAAGTCCATATGGCTCCTCTCATGAGTGTTTTCCCTTTCTTATTGGCCTCTTTTGCTCACCTACAATCATAAAACAAACCAAACTAGTATCCAAAGCAAAATATAACCAAAAATAGGGGAATAATCACAAGTTTACTTTAAATTAGGAGATAAAATATAGCCAATAAGTACTCAAATTTCCCTTTTATCAACTCCCCCATGCTTAAACCTTTGCTTGTCCTCAAGAAAATAACATGTCAAATCAAAAGGAAGAGAGATGGTGTATACAAGTTTCAGATAACAGATAAATGCAATACAAGAAATTCTTTACTCAATTAATGTGCACACAACAAATATATGAATAGACATTTATCAGATAGTCTTTGTTCTTTTAAAACTAAACCAAAATTCTCCTATTATGTATCTGCTTCTATTGGTACCAATGAATGTATGCATCTAAATGATTTTCAGACACTCAAGCAGGCCACCTCATCCTTTAGAACACCCTATGTTGCCTTACCCTTATTTCTATTTTTCTCACTCAATTTCTTTTATTTCTCATCATTTTTTTCTTTTTCTTTTATTTATTTCATTCATCATTTTTTTAATAGAAATATGTCGTGAGTGCATTTTATGCTCCATCTCACTAGGGTAAAGGCAGATAGGTACTCATATTAGGGCCTTTTTGGTGCCTTAAAGGGGTACTCAAAGTGAAAAAAATTTGGGTGTTATATTCCCTCATTTTTCACCTCTCCCAGCCTTCGTACTCTTATAGTGTTAAAAATCAATAAAGGCATACAATTCACAGCACAATAGGAGAGATATTTTTCAAAAAAGTTATAGGTTTAATCCTAGAATAGAGAGACTAAAATTTAAACTAACTATTTTATATCCTATTGTGCATCACATGTTCATGAGCTAAAATTAACCTATATTACATCAATCTATCTCTAAAATAGCAAACTATATGATTATGCTATGAAACCAAAGAGATGTAATATATACAGTATATACATGCAAAAGACAACTAAATCAGCCAATGAAAATAGTCAATGCAAATCAGAAGTTCAACTAATGCAAACCATATACTTAGCCAGTGAAAATCAAAAGCTAAAGTCTACTCCCCCATGCTTAAGCTTGACATTGTCCCCAATGTCAATAATAATGAACGAACAGGCAAAGGGATAAGTGCTTACTTGTTCACTGGTCATTTAGAGAAGGAGGTGGAGGTGGGTTCCGGCCCAAGTGCCAGGTATACGATGCCTACATCATTCTTTGCATGCTTTGGATATAATTTTGCATTGCATGCAGGGTAGCTCTCTGTGATAGTTGCTCTGCCTCAATGTGGCTGAACCTTGAAGAGATAGAGTCCTGATCCTCGCGAGGAACATATGATGTACCTGCACAGTCAGTAAAATGAGAAGAGGGTGGGCGTGGGAGAGCCAAAAGTGGCTCAAGTGGAAAATTAGCCCCCTCTGGTGGAATCTCATCACTCTCTCGACCCTCCTCTAAAGGATATAATTAGTTCTCCTCACTGGTAACTGCAGTCCTAGTAGGGTTAGGGAGGCAGAAGATTCTATATCCTCTGAGATACAACCAATAGTCAGCATTTTTCTTAACAATAAGTTTTATATGCAGGCAGGATTACAAATCAATCCTCCTACTGCCAACTACTAGTTGCATTCTCTAGAGATTTGCCTTAAATCCCAATCCTCTAGCTATTGTAGTAACCAGGCCTCCTATGACCACCTTACCATTTGTAACATCCTGTAATTTTTGTTTTTCAATAATAATGTTTTGTTATAAATATATATATTTTTATTTGTTTAAAAAGAATTATGTTCTGCTAAAAGAAAGTTAATTTTTAATTAAAATAATTATTGTTTTACTTAAAATAATTATATTGGCCTTTAATAAATTTTGTTGTATTTTTTTATTTCTTTTATTATGTATAAAGATATTTATTTTGAGATTTGTTTTATTACAATTTTTATCAAGAAAAATCATGATTTAAGAGTTTAACTAAAAGTTTATGGGAATATAAATTTTTCGAAATTTTTGGGATATTTTAGGATGAAAAACGAAATTTATATGAATTTATATAAAAGAAAATCCTATTATTCAATTATTAAATTATTATTATTATTATTAAAAAAATAAAAAAAAATAAAAAAAAGGGAAGGGGAGACAACACGGCTATTCGAAGATTTCGGAAAAAAATAATTGAAGGAAGGAATAGTAAGAATGAATAGTTTGTGAATAGTAACTTTCAACTTTCTCTCTAGGTCTAGAGTGCCTATTGGTTTCCAATCTCAAAACTGAAGGTGCTACTAGATTCAGGACGAAGAATACTACGATTTTGACCGATTAATTTTTCAAATCAGTCATTGAATCGCTGTAGATCTGAAGTATAAAATCTCAGAAAAAAGGTAAATTCTGAAACTCCTACTTAGAGACCTCTAATTGAAATTCTGACACCATAGATGGATTCAAGAGTTAGATAAACCTTAGGATATGAAATTTTTCACCTATTTGACAACTTTTTGTTCTTGGTGAATAGTATTTTCCATCAAGTGAATAGTATTTTCAGGCGGTGAATAGTGACCAAGCTCCTGGAGTTGTTTTCTTAACTTTTAGACCCTCCGGATATGTTTTCAAAGTCTATTTGATGAAATAGAGATTGAAAAAGTACATTTTAGGGTTGTCCAACTAGGAGCCCTACCTTGTGAGTAGATAATTCTTTCTATGACTTGCCCCATGCTCTTCTTGAACTATAAATGTATTATTGTTTCTGTTTATAAATTATTTATACTATTATAAGTTTCTGAAATGTGTTAAAATATATGTTGTACTTACAAACTGGCACATAGTTCAAGAAGAGTATGGTTTTAGAAATGAATTTTAGAACTCATTGAATATGTGGTTCTAAATGTATTTATTTGATAAAGTGAATATTATGTGCACGATGCATTGATTTGTAAAGCTATATACTTGTGAAAATGATGCATGTCATATTATAAATAAGATTGAATGGCAAGCATAAATCTCATGGCGAGTTGCTTGATAAATATGACAAGCGTAAAGCTCATGACGAGTTGCTTGATAATTTTACATGTATTTATATGTATTGATAAATATTGGCTGGTTGTATGGCTTGTGACGGTACCGAATAGGAGACGCCCTATTAGCCTAAGTGAGCCGGGGAGGGCCGCTTTAACCGGGTGACAGTGGTAATGTGAGGGGGCAGGAAGGTGATGTACTCACATTCTCTGATCACTTATTGTGATCAGGGTCGAGGTCACTATGCGTATAGCAAATGAGTTATATTTTTATTGCATTGACCAGATTGCCGAGTGAGGCAGGTGCATTTAAAGTAATTATTTTACCTTCAAAACATAATATTTTACTATAGCTTATACAGCTGAGCATAACAACATTTGTTTAATGATCATAACATGGTGCAAATGGTTTTGGATATCTGAATATCCTTTTATTTGAGAATATTTGAAATACAGGTCCCATATGAATGTACTTCTGAACTGTATTTTCTATGTGACACATTTTAAAATATAAGTACATCCATATGCTGACCTAAGAGGTCATAGGAGGAATTATTTGCTCACTGAGTTGTTAAACTCACTACACGATATTTCTACATTTTTCAGATAAGAATATCAAAGTTTGATTCGGCAAATAGGTGATATATTCTCTGATTGAGTCAACGTTGCTTCCAAGACTCACGGTCTTTGAATTATACTCTGTTTGTATTCTAGAGTGCTCTGAACGCTACAGGCAGGATCCCCATTTCTGTTGTACTTTGATGTTTATAGACTTGGTCTGTATATTGTGTATACATCAGAGATCTTATATATATCTGTTCCCATGATAAAGAATTGAATTATGTATCTTTATGGAAAATATCTAATTGTAGAAATAATAATTTTAAAAAAATTTTATTTTACGTAACGTAAATTGGGGGCGTTACACCATTCATTGCACTACCTACCCAGGCCATCTACTGACCCATGAAGGCTCCAGTATCCAACTTAGTACCGTGTACCATGGCATAAAGAAAGTAAAGCTCCATTTGATTTGCAACCCCATCACTCTCAGCCCTACCAAAGACAGTATGGACCATCAGGCGCTATAAATATCTAAAACTGGGGTTGCAAATGAAAGAGACTTTTGAACTTGATGCACTATACTGCCCCCCAACAGAAAATGAGTTCCAAAAATGTTGGACAAGAAAATTGGAGGGGACTGATCTATCTCCTTCAGGAGGTAGTCTAAATAGGTCATTAAATTCAACCAATGTTAAGCTAAAAGTAAGGTTAAACATTCTAAAAATAATGTGGCCCTAATCGACGTCAGGACCTTGAAATAAGACTTCACATTAACTGTAATAACCGTAAAATTTAATGAAAAGGAAATTTAAAATAAAAGAGAGAATTTTGACAATAGAGATAAGAACCGTAGAAAATATGTATATTTATTACATAGAAAAAAAAATTAGAAGTTATGTTTTGGCGCGCTATAAGCAAATATATTTTTACTATGTAGAAATAATTATGATTTGTTAAAAGTAAGTGGATTTTTAAGTAAAAGAAGTATTGTGTTGCTTAAAATAATTATACCGGCTTCTATTGAATTTTTATGGTATTTTTAGAAATACTCTTTCTTTTAATATAAATAAAGATATTTGTTTAGAAATTTGTTTTATTATTATTTTTATCAAGAAAAATTATGATGTGAGAGTTTAACTAAAGATTTATGAGAAAGGAAATTTTTAGAAATTTTTGGGATATTTTATGATGAAAAACGGAATTTATATGAATTTTATAAAAGAAAATCATATTATTAATTATTTAATAATTATTATTAAAAAAAAATATTACTGTAGCACCAGCACATATATGTGCATACGGATACCAGAGAAGCAGAAAACGCAGCCCCCTTTCCCGTTTTCCCCTTCGATTTTCAAACCTTCATATCTGGAGCTACGGATCTCTGATTGACGAACCGTCTAGACCATTGGACTCGTGGCAACGAGTACTTCAAAACCCACTGATCAATTTCGCCGGAAAGTCGCCGGAAGGTCACCGGAAAATCGCGTGAATAGTACCTCCAAAGGTAAAACTCCGTCCAATTGCGTTTTAGGCTTCGTTTTTACCGAAATTCTTCCCGTAGATAGTCTTAGAATTAGTTTCTATGCTCAAATATAGGGTTTTTAGGTTTCGGCATGAATAGTATTTTCCGGCGAGTGAATAGTGTTTTCCGGCGTGAATAGTGACGTTTAGAATTTATCTAATTTTCATATTATGTCTATATTTTCTAGGTTGTTGAGCCACCACGAGGTGAAATTCTCGTTGTTGGACTTCTAGTACGGTGAGTGGGTTTTTCATACTATAGCGCATGTTTTAGGAATTGGATTTATAACTCTCTCGTATGATTTTAACTAGTTGGAATGTATTTTAAATTGTTTTACCGCTTTGAAAACCAATATGTTCCAACTATGTTAGAAATTGTAAATTTCAATCCTAGTTGAACCCTAGGTATGCAGGGCAAACATCTAGACTATTAATTCTCCATTTGAGCTAGATTTATAGAAATGCAAACTTAGTCATAGAAATGAACTAAGTTAGCCATGAAGTGATTTGATGCATGACAAGTATCTATGTAATGTCTACGGACGATCTATGTTTAAAAAGGGAAAGTTTATGATTTTAAAGGTCTCCATGGGAATTCATGGATGAGATATATTTTAGAATAGAGTTTTATGCATGAAAAGAGCTAGATGGAGAATTATAGCTTTATTGTAAAGTTATTGAAATGTTTTACTTTAAACTCTTTGAATAGCATATTTCACATGTTTTCTATTGGAGGGACCCTTTTAAATCACTGTTAGCTAGCCGCAGGTAGTGCTAGCCCTGGTGCACCATGATCATGTTAAGGCTTCGGCCTAGGATATTGTGACGGGCATATGACAGCCTAAGACACAAAATTTAGGGTGGACTTATGTCTACGCCTACAGTGATTGCCATACCCATTGCTATGTGCTTGGGGAAATTTAGGGTGGACTTATGTCTACGCCTACAGTGATTACCTTACCCTTGCTATGTGCTTGGGATAGATGATAGATCTGTTAGGAAAGACCTCCAATAAACTAGTGCATTTTTCTTAAAGATTAAATATTTCTAAAATACCACATTCATCATTGTTATTGCATAAACATCTTCATTTATTATTTACCATGCATAATTGATTTGCTTACAGTTATTGATTTAATCATGTTTTATCATTTGAACTGTTTAGCATTCTTTCAATAAATTATGATTAGATGTTTAATGTTTTCTACACCTTGATTTCAATTATTTAATTCATTGCGAAACACTCGTGCTTAGTTTGCCCTGTTTCTGTTATAGTATGATTTATCCATTCACTGAGATGTGGTAATCTCACCCCTCTTCTGTTTTCTCCCCACAGATAGTCAAAGAAACACTGATCCAGCTACAGCTCCATAGGAGGCTAAATATAGTATTGGTGAGCCCCAATTTGGGCACTCTGTTGTATTGGTTGTATAGTTTAAGTGTATGTCTAGTGTATCTCCATGAACATACAGGCAGGATCCTCGCTTCTTGTGTTGTTTGAAAAATGATTTTAAGTTTTACAATAATGTTTATACTATGAGGCCATGGGCCAAGTTGAATCAAGGATGTTGGATTCATGAAATATATATATATATATATATACAGTATTTTCTGATATTGGATGTGGCGTATGTGGCCAGTTATATTATTATGTACTGGATTGTGTGCTGAATGGTTGTGCATGCTATGTGTTAGGCTTACGACTAGGGGGAAACCCTTATGCCGTGCCGGTCATGTGTTCCATCATTTGGGGCCGTGACAAAGTTGGTATCAGAGCGTTAGGTTTCCCTGTGTTCATGGAGTAACGGACCTTTAGGTAGGACTTTGAGTATGGGTATGAATCCGAACATGCTTATACTCACGGTGCTGCTAAAGGAGTTCGATAGGATGTTGTCTTTTTTTTTAAGTTAGTCAGTTTATAGTATGCTATGTTGGTATGGTTAAGTGATGGTTGGGCTATTTCTGTTTTATAGCGAAATGCCACCAAGAACAAGATCAAAGGTTAGGCAGCCCGCGGTTCAAGAGCAGATGGCTGAAGAGTCTGCTCAGTCCGCAGTACCCGTGCCTAGAGGCCGAGGTAGAGGTCGTGGCAGAGGCCGAGGTAGAGGTCGTGGCAGAGGCCGACCTAGAGGCAGTGGCATGGGAGTAAGGGCTGCTGAAGCAGCCGAACAAGCTGAGTTAAGAAGTGAGCAAGCTGAGACTCCCAGGACGGGGGAAATGTCTTCTCACCCCCGGGATGATGTGATAGCCCAGATGCTGGTAACCATGCAGGGTATGCAGCGGGCAATAGAAAATCTAGCTGAGAGAAGGGATGGGCAAGATAGAAGGGACCCGCAACAGCCTGAGTTCCTGAAGCTGAAACCGCCAACCTTTAAGGGGTTGTTGGCCAGTGAAGATCCCCAGGAGTTTATAGAGGCTACTGAGAAGATCTGCGAGGTTCTTAAGTGTCCAGAGATTTGCTCAGTAGAATTGGCAGCCTTCCAGTTGTCTGGTGTAGCGCAGGTATGGTTCAAGACCATGATGCGCGGAAGGGGAGCTACAGCGCCACCTTTGAGATGGCCAGAGTTCAAGGAAGTTTTCATGGAGAGGTTTGTGCCTCAGAGTATACGAGATGCCAAGTGTCAGGAATTTGTGGAATTGAAGCAAACTCCTGGTATGTCAGTCACGGAGTATGACTACCGCTTCACACAGCTGATGCCGTATGCACCGCACATGGTCCCTACTGAAAGGGACATGATCAGGAAATTTATGCAGGGGTTGGTGCCAGCATTGTTTAAATCAGTGGCACCCCAGATGAAGCAATTTCTGAACTATGCAGAGGCTGTGGACTGTGCAAGAATGATGGAGACTAGGCATTTGGCCGATGTCGAGAGTGCCAAGCTGAGGAAGAGAGATAGAGACGGGAGCTCCAAAGGAGGGCAAAGTTCTCATTCCCAAGGACCCCGATTCCAGAGCCAGCAGCGCCCAGCACCACAGAATGTTGGGAACCCCAACCAGAGACCAGATGCAAGTGGTAGGCTAGGTCTTAGCCAGGGAAACACCAGGTATCCAGGACAACCAGGACCAAGAGCCATTCAGCAGAACAGGCCATAATGCCCTATTTGTGGCAACCATCATTTTGGTCAGTGCCGCAGGGAGATGATTGTTTGCTATCATTGCCACCAACCTGGACACATGAAGAGGGAATGTCCTCAGTTGTATGGCTCAAGCCAATGGCCAACTCGACCAGCTTTGCTACCAACCCCAGTGGCAGCTCAGCCTCTAAGGACTATACCGGGCCAAGCAAGTAGCAGAGGTACTGGTAGAGGGATGATGGGCCGAGGTCAAAACCAAGCAGGCCGAGGTGAACCGAGGATTTTTGCTCTTACCAGGCAGGATGCACAAACTTCAAATGCGGTCATGACAGGTACTCTTTCAGTTTGCCTACATGAAGCATATGTTTTGTTTGACCCCGGGTCTACATATTTCTATGTTTCCCCTAGTTTTGCTAAGAGTTTGGGTAAAGATCCGATTAGGATGGCTGCCCCTTTCTTTGTAACCACCCCGGTCGGTGATTATTTGCCAGTAGAGCATGTATGCAAATCATGTAAAGTGTCAGTAGGTGATAGGGAGACATCTGCTGATTTGATCATCCTAGACATGGTCGACTTTGATGTAATCCTAGGAATGGATTGGTTGGCAGCATGCTATGCTACCTTAGATTGCTATGAGAAGGCAATCAAGTTCAACTTTCCAAGTGAAGTTCCTTTTCGGTTCCAGTGTGATCGAAGTAAAGCTCCAAGTAACCTGATATCAGTCTTGGGTGCTCAAAAGATGTTGAAGAAGGGATGCCAGGGATATTTGGCATATGTTAGAGATGTGGATGGGAAGGTACCGGATGTAGACAAGATGACAGTGGTAAGAGAATTCCTGGATGTCTTCCCAGAAGAGTTGCCAGGATTACCTCCTGAACAGGAGATAGAGTTTGGTATCGACCTTATTCCAGAGGCTCGACCAATTTCTATACCGCCTTACAGGATGGCACCTACAGAGCTTAAGGAGCTAAAGAGTCAGTTGCAGGATTTGTTAGATAAGGGCTTCATCAGGCCGAGTACCTCTCCATGGGGTGCTCCAGTTCTTTTTGTGAAGAAGAAAGATGGGTCTTTGCATCTTTGCATTGACTATCGGCAACTGAATAAGCTAACAGTGCGCAACAACTACCCTTTACCCAGGATTGATGATCTGTTCGATCAACTTCAAGGAGCGAAATGTTTCTCCAAGATTGATCTGAGGTCAGGGTATCATCAGTTGAGGATCAAGAAGGAAGATATTTCCAAGACGGCTTTTAGGACCCGTTATGGTCATTATGAGTTTTTTGTTATGTCTTTTGGACTAACTAATGCACCAGCTGCTTTTATGGACTTGATGAACAGGGTGTTCAAGCCATTCTTAGATCAGTTTGTCATCGTGTTCATTGATGACATATTGGTTTATTCTAAAGACCATGAGGAGCATGAACAGCACCTACGGGTCATTCTGCAGATTTTGAGGGATCAGCAGTTGTATGCCAAGCTCTCTAAGTGTGAGTTCTGGTTGGACAGTGTTATGTTTCTGGGGCATGTAGTCACGAAGGACGGCATTCAAGTAGACCCCGAGAAGGTAGAGGCAGTACAGCAGTGGCCTCGCCCAGCTAGTGTGACGGAGATCCGAAGTTTCTTGGGTCTAGTAGGGTATTACCGGAGGTTCATCAAGGATTTCTCCAGAATTGCTGCTCCTTTGACCAGATTAACCAGGAAGGGAGTTAAGTTTGAGTGGTCGGATGTATGCGAAGAAAGTTTCCAGACCTTGAAGAAGTGTCTAACCACAACCCCAGTTCTAACTATCCCAACGGGCACTGGAGGATACTCAGTATACTGTGACGCCTCAAGGGTGGGCTTGGGTTGTGTGTTAATGCAGAATGGTCATGTTGTAGCCTACGCATCTAGGTAGCTCAGGAAGCACGAACAGAACTATCCTACACATGATCTGGAGATGGCGGCAGTGGTCTTTGCCTTGAAGATTTGGAGGCACTATCTCTATGGTGAACCCTGTGAGATTTACACGGACCACAAGAGTCTCAAGTACATCTTTCAACAAAGAGATCTTAACTTGAGACAGAGAAGGTGGATGGAGTTGGTGAAGGACTATGACTGCACTATCTTGTACCACCCAGGCAAGGTCAATGTGGTAGCAGATGCTTTGAGCAGGAAGTCGATGGGGAGTCTAGCCCATATTACCCTACTCCGGAGGCCGTTGGTAAGGGATATTCATCGGCTAGAAGGTGAGGGGATGCGCTTTGAAGTGAAGGAGCCAGGGGTGTTGTTAGCCCACATGCAACTACACTCTCCACTGGTTGAGCAGATTAAGGCAGATCAGGACAAGGATGCCAAGCTGTGCAAGCTCAAGGATGAATCCAGGAATAATCAGACTTCTGAATTCAGCGTGGATGCTGAAGGAGTGTTAAGATATGGGAAGCGCTTGTGTGTACCCGATGTGGATAGCTTGAGGAAGCAGATTTTGGATGAGGCACATCAATCAGCCTATACTATCCACCCAGGAACAAATAAGATGTACAGTGACCTCAAGGACTTGTATTGGTGGAATGGGATGAAGAAGGATGTAGCAAACTTTGTGGCTCAATGCTTGGTTTGTCAGCAGGTGAAAGCTGAACACCAGAAGCCTGCCGGTTTGCACCAACAGATTGAGATACCAGAGTGGAAGTGGGAAAGAATCACTATGGACTTCGTTACAGGGTTACCGAGGACCCTAAGGGTTATGACTCAGTATGGGTGATAGTGGATCGAATGACCAAGTCATCCCACTTCTTACCAGTGAAGACTACCTTTAATGTGGCTCAGTATGCAAGCCTGTATCTGAGTGAGATCGTCAGATTGCATGGAGTCCCTGTATCCATCATATCTGATCGAGGTCCACAGTTTACAGCAAGGTTTTGGAAAGCTTTTCAAGAAGCTTTGGGGACGGGGTTAGATCTAAGCACCGCTTTTCATCCCCAAACAGATGGCCAGTCAGAACGCACGATTCAAATTCTGGAGGATATGCTTAGAGCATGTATATTGGATTTTGGTGGCAGTTGGGAAGGATACCTGCCATTAGCTGAGTTTGCATACAACAACAGTTATCAAGCCAGTATTCAGATGGCACCTTTTGAAGCTCTTTATGGGAGAAGATGCCGATCTCCCGTTGGATGGTTTGAAGTTGGAGAAGTCAAGCTGCTAGGGCCAGACTTGGTGCAAGATGCCATAGAGAAGGTTAAACTGATAAGGGAACGGCTTTTAACTGCACAAAGTCGTCAGAAGTCTTATGTGGACCATAGGCGTCGGGAGTTGGAGTTTTCTCTAGGCGATCACGTGTTCCTCAAAGTTTCACCCATGAAGGGAATCATGCGGTTTGGTAGGAAAGGGAAGTTAAGCCTGAGGTATATTGGACCTTTTGAAATTCTGGATAGGGTAGGAGCAGTGGCATACCGCCTAGCCCTACCACCTGGGTTGAGTGAAGTGCATCCAGTCTTCCATGTCTCGATGTTGAGGAAGTATCTACCCGACCCATCTCATGTGATTCAACCGCAAGAAATCCTTTTGGATGACAAGTTGGCCTACGAAGAGAAACCCGTGGCCATTGTTGATAGACAAGTGAAAAAGTTGAGATCTAAGGATATCCCTACAGTAAAGGTGATCTGGCAGAATCATTCCAAGGACGAAGCTACGTGGGAAGTAGAGGATGTCATGAGAGAGAAGTATCCTCAACTGTTTCAAGAGTAGTCAAATGTTTTCATGTTGTTAGTTTTTGTAAAATTCAGGGACCGAATTTCTTTAAGGGGGGAAGAATGTAATAACCGTAAAATTTAATGAAAAGGAAATTTAAAATAAAAGAGAGAATTTTGACAATAGAGATAAGAACCGTAGAAAATATGTATATTTATTACATAGAAAAAAAAATTAGAAGTTATGTTTTGGCGCGCTATAAGCAAATATATTTTTATTATGTAGAAATAATTATGATTTGTTAAAAGTAAGTGGATTTTTAAGTAAAAGAAGTATTGTGTTGCTTAAAATAATTATACCGGCTTCTATTGAATTTTTATGGTATTTTTAGAAATACTCTTTCTTTTAATATAAATAAAGATATTTGTTTAGAAATTTGTTTTATTATTATTTTTATCAAGAAAAATTATGATGTGAGAGTTTAACTAAAGATTTATGAGAAAGGAAATTTTTAGAAATTTTTGGGATATTTTATGATGAAAAACGGAATTTATATGAATTTTATAAAAGAAAATCATATTATTAATTATTTAATAATTATTATTAAAAAAAAAATATTACTGTAGCACCAGCACATATATGTGCATACGGATACCAGAGAAGCAGAAAACGCAGCCCCCCCTTTCCCGTTTTCCCCTTCGATTTTCAAACCTTCATATCTGGAGCTACGGATCTCTGATTGACGAACCGTCTGGACCATTGGACTCGTGGCAACGAGTACTTCAAAACCCACCGATCAATTTCGCCGGAAAGTCACCGGAAGGTCGCCGGAAAATCGCGTGAATAGTACCTCCAAAGGTAAAACTCCGTCCAATTGCGTTTTAGGCTTCGTTTTTACCAAAATTCTTCCCGTAGATAGTCTTAGAATTAGTTTCTATGCTCAAATATAGGGTTTTTAGGTTTCAGCATGAATAGTATTTTCCGGCGAGTGAATAGTATTTTTCGGCGAGTGAATAGTGTTTTCCGGCGTGAATAGTGACGTTTAGAATTTATCTAATTTTCATATTATGTCTATATTTTCTAGGTTGTTGAGCCACCACGAGGTGAAATTCTCGTTGTTGGACTTCTAGTACGGTGAGTGGGTTTTTCATACTATAGCGCATGTTTTAGGAATTGGATTTATAACTCTCTCGTATGATTTTAACTAGTTGGAATGTATTTTAAATTGTTTTACCGCTTTGAAAACCAATATGTTCCAACTATGTTAGAAATTGTAAATTTCAATCCTAGTTGAACCCTAGGTATGCAGGGCAAACATCTAGACTATTAATTCTCCATTTGAGCTAGATTTATAGAAATGCAAACTTAGTCATAGAAATGAACTAAGTTAGCCATGAAGTGATTTGATGCATGACAAGTATCTATGTAATGTCTACGGACGATCTATGTTTAAAAAGGGAAAGTTTATGATTTTAAAGGTCTCCATGGGAATTCATGGATGAGATATATTTTAGAATAGAGTTTTATGCATGAAAAGAGCTAGATGGAGAATTATAGCTTTATTGTAAAGTTATTGAAATGTTTTACTTTAAACTCTTTGAATAGCATATTTCACATGTTTTCTATTGGAGGGACCCTTTTAGATCACTGTTAGCTAGCCGCAGGTAGTGCTAGCCCTGGTGCACCATGATCATGTTAAGGCTTCGGCCTAGGATATTGTGACGGACATATGACAGCCTAAGACACAAAATTTAGGGTGGACTTATGTCTACGCCTACAGTGATTGCCATACCCATTGCTATGTGCTTGGGGAAATTTAGGGTGGACTTATGTCTACGCCTACAGTGATTACCTTACCCTTGCTATGTGCTTGGGATAGATGATAGATCTGTTAGGAAAGACCTCCAATAAACTAGTGCATTTTTCTTAAAGATTAAATATTTCTAAAATACCACATTCATCATTGTTATTGCATAAACATCTTCATTTATTATTTACCATGCATAATTGATTTGCTTACAGTTATTGATTTAATCCTGTTTTATCATTTGAACTGTTTAGCATTCTTTCAATAAATTATGATTAGATGTTTAATGTTTTCTATACCTTGATTTCAATTATTTAATTCATTGCGAAACACTCGTGCTTAGTTTGCCCTGTTTCTGTTATAGTATGATTTATCCATTCACTGAGATGTGGTAATCTCACCCCTCTTCTGTTTTCTCCCCACAGATAGTCAAAGAAACACTGATCCAGCTACAGCTCCATAGGAGGCTAAATATAGTATTGGTGAGCCCCAGTTTGGGCACTCCGTTGTATTGGTTGTATAGTTTAAGTGTATGTCTAGTGTATCTCCATGAACATACAGGCAGGATCCTCGCTTCTTGTGTTGTTTGAAAAATGATTTTAAGTTTTACAATAATGTTTGTACTATGAGGCCATGGGCCAAGTTGAATCAAGGATGTTGGATTCATGAAATATATATATATATATATATATACAGTATTTTCTGATATTGGATGTGGCGTATGTGGCCAGTTATATTATTATGTACTGGATTGTGTGCTGAATGGTTGTGCATGCTATGTGTTAGGCTTACGGCTAGGGGGAAACCCTTATGCCGTGCCGGTCATGTGTTCCATCATTTGGGGCCGTGACATTAACTGAGCTAAAAAATTCTAAAATGGTCCTAGTATAGGCCGAGTATCATAGTGTGATGAATGTATTCCACCCAATCCTATCAACTAAGTAGTGGATGTCATTTAAAAGACCTAACCGGTCCAAACATTCCTCATCCATGTAGCGGGTACTCAGCATTCCCTGTTTAATTAGAGTATCGTATCGTGTCTGTTGACTATCATCAACAAACACAATACCATACTCATTTATTTGGTGAGGAAGTTGGGGCGGTTGTTGAGTTTATCCTCTACGTGGTTGTTGGGATTGGAAGAATGATTGGCCAATTCTGGCTCTTTTAGGACCCATATGTGATGATATGCAATGTAAGATATAAGAGGGAGTGGGGTGAGCAGGGCCAAAACTAATTAATCAAGCAATGCAGAAATTAGTGCAGGCAAACCAGTAATTGGGCATATTAAACCAAGAATTCAAAAACAGATTCAAATGGTTATCCAAAATCAGAATTCAGTCTACCAGTGAAGTAATGCAATCACATTGTATATTAGGACACCAAAATATTCTAATGCAAAGCAGTATTTTAGTGTAACGCTGGAGTTAAATGTAGCAAGCACAATTCAAATTAGGCACAAATTAGGCAATATGTGTCTCAATGGTACAGAAAAACCAGTATCCAAAAACAAAAGTTAGATGACTATCCAAAATCTGAATTCAGGCAATGGTAAAGGAAATTTTATACCACAAACAACAAAATCCAGGCAAATTAGTCCAACTTTATCCAAGCTAATTAATGCACCAAGGTAATATGCAGAATGCAGTAGCTTTCAATGTGCAGAGCATGTATTCTAAATCCATCCATTCAACTAAACATATTCCATAATTTAGATAAACCATCCAGTAAGTCTAAATAGTGGGAAGAGAATTCGAATGCAGCAAGCACAATTCCTGTAACTTAAATTCCAGTGAATTAAGCAATAGCAGATAATTTAGCAATCAACTGTGGGCAGTGGTAGACAAGTGAAATGCAGAAAATTCAATGCATTAAACCAGCATATTGAAACCAATGCAGAAAGTAAAAACCAACCCAATTCAGAATCAATTACAAGTGCATAATGTCCTTCCAGAATTTTAAACTAATTGCTAGGAATTTGAAATTACTTGGATATGGAACGATGAGATGTAGCAGTGTGCTTCTAGCAGCCAGTAATGCAAGATGAACAGGGATCAGAGGAACAATAGTGAGGGGACTTCAGGAATTGGGTGGGAGGTGATGCTTGGAGAAGGGTGGGCTACGGGTGAGGAGTGGGAGGTAGACGCTGGGTGCAAAGGAATGGGTAGTGCAGGGGGATTTCGAGAGGGAGGGGGAACTTCTGGGTTTGGGAACGGGGAGCTTTAGAGATGGGAGAAGGGGATGGGTGAAATCGCAGGGGGAATCACTGGGTGCAGGGGAAATACGCTGGGTACAGAGAGATGGGGAAAAATTTTGGGTATGGAAAGACCGAGAAGGAGAGGGAGATGGAGGGCTTCGGGTTGCTGGGCTACGGCACAGTTTAGGAATGGGGGTGAAGAAGGTTTAAAGTGGAGAATGGCAAGGAAATTGGAGGCAAGAATGGAGAAGAGAGCACAAGATGCAAGGGAAGGAGACACGAGCTAGGGCACGATGAGAATAATGTAAGACACGGAGGAAGAAAAGAAGAAAAAGAATGAAAAAAATGCTTACCTGGGCCCAAAGCACAGCCGTGCTTTAGGCTGGAATGCCAATGCCTCCTAGATTAGGCCTGTGTTGAGGAACACGAGCTGGGTGCTAGATGGGAAACTGAGGCACGACCGTGTCATAAGACACGGCCCACCCGTGCTTCTTGCTGGATCCACCCTTTTTTTAAACTTACCTGGAGCACGGGCTGGGCCAGGCCGTGTTGCACAGCACGGCCCATCCGTGCTGTGTAACGCCCCCAATTTACGTTACGTAAAATAAATAATTTTTTTTTAAAATGTAAGATAATCTACATAAATATACATAATTTAATTCTTTATCATGGGAATAAATACATATAGGATCTCTCATGTATACACAATATACAGACCAAGTCTATAAACATCAGAGTACAACAGAAACAGGGATTCTGCCTGTAGCGTTCAGAGCACTCTAGAATACAAATACAGTATAATTCAAAGACCGTGAGTCTTGGAAACAACGTAGACTCACCCAGAGAATATATCATCTATCTGCCGAATCAGACTCTAATATTCTTATCTGAAAAATGTGAAAATATCGTGTAGTGAGTTTGACAACTCAGTGAGCAAATAATTCCTCCTATGACCTCTTAGCTCAACATATGGATGTACTTATATTTTAAAATGTGTCACATTGAAAATACAGTTCAGAAGTACATTCATATGGGACCCGTATTTCAAATATTATCAAATCAAAGGATATTCAGATATCCAAAACCATATGCACCATGGTATGATCATTAAACAAATGTTGTTATGCTCAGCTGTATAAGCTATAGTAAAATATTATGATTTGAAGGTAAAATCATTACTTTTAATGCACCTGCCTCACTTGACAATCTGGTCAATGCAATGAAAATATAACACATTTGCTATACGCATATTGACCTCGACCCTAGTCATAATAAGTGATTAGGGAATGTGAGTACATCACCCTACTGCCCCCTCACATTACCACTGTCACAATGCAATGAAAAAATTTGCTATACACATAGTGACCTCGGCCCTAGTCACAGTAAGTGATCAGGGAATGTGAGTACATCACCCTCCTGCCTCCTCACATTACCACTGTCACTCGGTTGGAGCGGCCCTCCCTCGGCTCACTCAGGCTAATAGGGTGTCCCCTATTTGGTACCGTCACAAGCCATACAACCAGCCGATATTCATCAATACATATATATACATGTAAAATATCAAGCAACTCGCCATGAGCTTTACGCTTGCCATTCAATCTCATTTATAATATGACATGCATCATTTTCACAAGTATATAGCTTTACAAATCAATGCATCGTGCACATAATATTCACTTTATCAAATAATGATAAATACATTTAGAACCACATATTCAATGAGTTCCAAAATACATTTCTAAAACCATACTCTTCTTGAACTATGTGCCAGTTCGTAAGTATAACAGATATTTCAACACATTTCAAAAACTTATAATAGTATAAATAATTTATAAACAGAAACAATAATACATTTATAATTCAAGAAGAGTATGGGGTAAGTCATAGAAAGAATTATCTTCTCACAAGGTAGGGCTCCTGGTTGGACAGCCCTAAATTGTACTTTTCCAATCTCTATTTGATCAAATTTACCTCAAAAACGTATCCAGAGGGTCCAAACAATCAAGATAGCAACTTCGGGAACTGGTCACTATTCACCGCCGGAAAATATTACTCACTCGCCGAAAAATACTATTCACGACGAACAAAAAGGTTGTTAGATGGCCGAAAATATACCTATCCTAAGGTTTATCTAGCTCCTGAATCTATCTACGACGTCAAAATTTCAATTGGAGGTCTCTAAGTAAAAGTTTTAGGATTTATCTTTTTCTGAGATTTTTTACTTCAGATCTACGGCGATTCAACGACTGATTTGACAAATTGATCGGTCAAAACTGTAGTATTCTTCGTCATAAATCTAATAACACCTTCAGTTTTGAGATCGATCAAAACTGTACTATTTACTCAATATTCACTCACTATTCACTTATCGATTTGTTTTCCCAAAATTTGCCGTGTCTCCTTACGTCCCCTTCCCTTTTTATTATTATTTTTTAAATAATTATTATTATTATTTAATAATTGAATAATATGATTTTTTTTATATAAATTCCGTTTTTCATCCTAAAATATCCCAAAAATTTCTAAAAAATTACATTCTCGTTAAACTCTTAAATAATGACTTTTCTTGATAAAATTCTTAATAAAACAAATCATAAAATAAATATCTTTATACATAAGAAAAGAAAGAATATTTCTAAAAATACAACAAAAATTCATTAAAGACCAATATAATTATTTTAAGTAAAACAAGAATTATTGTAATTAAAAATATTCTTACTTTAAACAGAACATAATCAATTTTAAACAAATAAAAATATATTTGTTTATAACAAAATATTATTATTTAAAAATAAAAATTATGGGATGTCACATGCTGGGTGCTAGAAACCCAATTTCTTTGGATTTTGCCGTGTTAGCCAACATGGGGAGGGGGTGCTTAGGTTGGTCTTGGGGCATGGTCGTGTCCTGTGATATGGCTTGCCCGTGTTGTGCTGGATTTCTCAATTCTTCAAAAATAGATGCAGTTTTTTATCCCTTTTAATTTCCTTTGATTTCCATCCTTTAATTCAACCTTGGGCACATAGGAATTTACCTATAAAACATATGGAAACACTCATTAAACTTATAACCTAAGAAATCAACTAAAATTTAAAGATAAAAACAAAACCAAAAGTAAGAAAATAAAACCAAAAACAATGAGACTAAACAAAAAGAAACTCATAAAATTAAAATGTGGGTTGCCTCCCACAAAGCACTTGTTTTAAGTCATTAGCTCGACTCATTTTCTTGCTTTCCACACAAGGAGGCTTGAAGAGAGTTTGAATTACTTTCTTTTTAATCCATTACCTCTTAGTATGATACTTGAAGCTTTGTCCAATGGCCTTCAAAGTTCCTTTTGGCTTAATCTTTTCTTCCTTTGCTCCATCCAAGTTGAGAGGAGGTGGCTTAGGTTCTACTTTTGAAACTTAGATTACCTCTTCAATAGCATTCTTTTCTTCCCCCTGTTTGACATAAACACAAGAACTTTCCACAGAGCATAACTTAAGTGGGTTAGAAGGAGAAAAATACATGGCATTATCATTCATATTTGGTTTAGGTAAGCCTATCTTACAGCAAGATTCATTTATAAAAGGAGGGTTCATTGGATCATTTAAATTAAATTCTACTTTTCATCCCCTACATTCAAAGAAAGCTTTCCATCTTTTACATTGATGTTTGCACCAGCTGTGGCTAAGAATGATGGAGATTTTGTCATCTTCCTCCATCTCTAAAATCACAAAATCAACAGGTATATAAAACTTACCCACCTTTAGAGGAACATCCTCTAATATACCTACTGGATGCTTGATGGATCGGTCAGCCAAATGAAGTGAAAGGGTGGTAGGCTTCAAGTCACCCATTTGAAGCTTCTTACAAACTGAAAGAGGCATAAGGCTCATACTTACTCCAAGGTCACATAGGACTCTGTCAATCTTCATGTTTCCTATAGAGCAAGGAATTGAGAAGCTTTCGGGATCCTTAAGCTTTTGTGGCAGCTTATTTTGGACAAATGCACTGGATCCCTCTGTCAGTGTCACAACAGCATGCTCTTCAATTTTCCTCTTGTTTGAGAGGATTTCCTTCAGAAACTTCACATAAGAAGGCATTTAGGAGATGGCTTGTAGGAATGGGATATTGATATTCAACTTCTTCAAAACATCCAGAAACCTCCCCAACTGCTTCTCTAATTTAGTTGTAACCAATATTTGAGGAAAAGGGATTGATCGCTTGTAGGGTGCAAAAGCCACATATTTGGGCTCTTCTTCCTTCTTTTCCTCTTCTTCTGGTTCCTCTTCTTTTCTCTTCTCAGATGCAGCCTGAGGTTCATCTTCTTTTATCTCTCCTCTTCTCTCTCATTCAGCCAATTGTTTACCACTTCTCAGGGTAATAGCATTACAGTACTCCCTAGGATTCTCAATCTAACCTGGAAGTTTGCCAAAGTTCCTATTAGAATGGGTTGCCTGCTGTGCTATCTGAGTTTCCAGTATCTTGCCATGAGTAGCAAGCGAGTCAACTTTAGAGGCTAATTCTTTTATAGCCTCATTCATTGAATGATTCTGGGCTCTAAATTCTTCATTCTGTTTACTCTATGTGGAGATGAAATTCTCCATTAGAGCCTCCAAATTTGACTTTGATTGAGGAAGAGGATTGAATTGCCTCTGATTCTGAAACCCAGGAGGTTGCCTAAAATTATTTTGAGGATGCTGATTTGCATTCGGCTTGTATAAGAGATTTGGGTGATTTCTCCAGCCTGGATTATAGGTATTGTTGTAGGGATTATTTTTTAGGTTGTTCACAAAATTTACCTGCTCACAATCCTAAAGTGCAGAGTTTCCAAACTAACATTCATTGGCCACATGACTAACAACTCCATAAATCTTATATGCAAAATATGTAGAAGGGGACCCAACAGCGTTAATGCTTAATTTATCTAATTTCTGAAACAAAGCATCAACTTTAGAAGTTAGATGATTAAATGCATCAACTTCATACATCCCTGATGGTTTCCTTAGTTTCCTTTCACTAAACCAAAAGTAGTGGTTTTGAGCCATATCTTCAATCAGCTCATAGGCCTCATCTACCGATTTGTTCATAATGGCTCCTCCAGCTGCAACATCCACAGATATACGGGTGCTGTAAATCAGTCCATTATAGAATGTATGGACTATGAGCCACTTCTTCAACCCATGGTGTGGGCATATTCTAAGGAGTTCTTTAAATCTCTCCCAAGTTTCATATAAAGACTCACCATCTTTCTGAGCAAAGGTAGTGATTTGATTCCTAAGACGAGCCGTCTTACTTGGTGGGAAGTATTTGGCCAAGAAAGCTTAAGAAAGCTGCTGCAATGTAGTTATTGACCCTGATGGAAGAGAATGCAACCATGCATGGGCCTTGTCCCTCAGAGAGAAAGGGAACAGTCTCAGTCTGATAGCATAAGAAGATACTCCATTCAGCTTCAAAGTGTCACAGTAGTCTAGAAACACTGAAAGATGGAGATTAGGGTCTTCAGTAGGTGACCCTCCAAATTAATTCTGCTGAAAAATTTGCAAAAGAGAAGGCTTCAGCTCAAAGTTATTGGCCTCAACAACCGGTCTGACAATGCTTGTGTTCAGGCCATGTGTATCCAAGGCGATAAAATCCTTAAAAGATCGGTTATCTTTGTAACATCCTTAATTTCGTTTCTTTTATTGATAAAGGTACATAAAAAATTTAATTAAGGAAATAAAATTTATTAGACAATATTTTAGATATCTAAGGAAATATAATCCTTAGAAATTCTTCACCTTATGCATATGCATAGAAAATGTTTCTAACATTAAGAGAACAAATAAAGAAGGAAAATCTAATAGGAAAGAAAATAGAAATAACATACTAAAGAGATGCAAAATTCTTGGATAAGGAAGATAAATTTTTAGAAACAAGTAAGTTTAACAATATTTCTTTTTGAAGAAAACTTTTGAAACTTATAATATTTATATGAGATTTTGATCTTAGAACTTTTATGATTGGTCATGATGTTGCTATATCATGTTACATATTGATCTTGCATGTGATGTATGTTTGAATACTTAGGTTGGTGTAGATAGTTCTGCATGGTTATGGCTATGGGTGGCAGAATTTTAAGCTTCGGTATTTTAATTTCTGGGAACAATCTATAAGGAATTAAAATAAATGGTTAACATAAGAATTAAAGATATATGTGTCCCGGATTTTTAGCCACTGGAATCATTCCATTTGGAGTTCATATGAGGTAGCTATGGTCTAATTAGTAGTCAAAGGTCAGAAAATGAATCATCAGGGAAGAATATGTTAGGATAGCTTCGGTAATTTAATTTCTGGGAATTATTGGTAGGGAATTTAAATAAATGGTTAACATAAGAATTCAAGATATGTATGTCATGGATTTTTAGCCACTGGAATCATTCCATTTGGAGTTCATATGAGGTAGCTATGGTCTGAATAGTAGTCAAAGGTCAGAAAATGAATCATCAGGGAAGAATATGTTAGGATAGCTTCGGTAATTTAATTTCTGGGAATTATTGGTAGGGAATTAAAATAAATGGTTAACATAAGAATTAAAGATATGTATGTCATGGATTTTTAGCCACTGTAATCATTCAATTTGGAGTCCACATGTGGTAGATATGGTCCGATTAGTAAGCCAAGGTCAGAAAATGGTTCATCAGGGAAGATTATGTTAGGACAGCTTTTGTATTTTAATTTCTGGGAATTATTTGTATGGAATTAAAATAAATGGTTAACATGAACCTTATATATCTATGTCTCATGGAAATATGCTCACTGAAATTATGCAATTTGGAGTTCATATGAGGTAGATATGATCCGATTAGTAAGCAAAGGTCAGAAAATGTTTATTCAGGGAAGAGTATGTTATTAATGTTTTAGTTTTTGAATTTCTGAGAATATTCTGTAAGGAATTAAAATAGCGCGCCAACATAACAATTATAGATATATGGCTCATGGAATTTTACCAACTAGAATAACTCAATTTAGAGTTCAAATTTGAGAGATATTGTCTAATTAGTTAGTAAAGGTCAGAACCTAAACGAGAAGAAATAATACTAAATTTAAAGGAGTAATAACACCACAATATCATACTATTTTGTTGATATGATTAACATAATAGTTTTAGATAATTGTCTTAGCTTTTCATAGACACTAAGATCATCTTAATCGGAGTTAAAATGAGAGAGTTATGCTCTGATTTGTAAGCAAAGACTGTGTTAAAAGTTAGTAAAACCTATTTTCAATATTTTTCTACCTTAGATGAATTTTTAAGGTAATAGTAGAAATCAATTTGAGGAAAAATGCTCTATAAAATTTGTAAGAACATGTGTTGGAAATGATATAAGTAGAAATAAAATGACTAAATGCCTAGACATAAAGAAAATGAAAAGAATTATTCTAGTTACTGGAAAAAAAATTGTGATTTGTGAAAAGTGCATGTCTAAGGAAAGCTCTGGCAAGGAAAGACTTGGTACTTAAGCGTGTCCATTAGTGACCCACCTCTCTTTTCTGGGAACTTTCCTGGTGCGCTGTTTATAGACTACAATTACTATCCAGTTATCGAGGTATTAGTGTGAAATTTTGACATGGAAATATTTTATAAAGTGAAAATTAGAAAATGATTATATTCATGGCATAATTTCAGTTTACCAATGAATTTTGAGAATGATTATGTTTTGATACATTATGGCATGAGAATATAATGAACATACTCGTTATTAGAATCATATTTTCGGCTATTAATATGAAAAGAAAAGAAATGAGCACGGTCACATGGCAATCCGTGTGGTGCACCAGTAGGGGACGCCCTACCAATGGTTATGATTATATTCATGAGAAAAGAAAGAGAAAGTGTGCCATGTCGGACGGAGCGAGATAAGCCCGTACCGAAAAGTAGAGAATACTTACCCTGACCGGGGTATCTTGAAGTAAGAATAAGTTGATAGCCATCATATGAAATTCGAAAAAAAGGTTATTCATGCCATACATGTCATAATTGTATAATTTTCATGTGCATGATAAAGTGCATTCATGTGACCTAAAGATATTTTCTGTAGTTTATACAGCTGAACATGACATGATGAACTATAATGGTAAATTATGATTTATTGTTGAACTTACTGGGATTTAATTCTTACTATATTTCCATATCATGTTCAGAAGAATAAATATGCAGATATTCTCTATGACACTTATTATCTCTGTACGTTGGATCGAGGTGCCCTACCTTGGGCAACTTCCAGTTATTTCAAATATAACTGTCGTAGATGTAACTGAGATTCCGGTGGACGTGCCACCCGAACCAGTGTCCCCGGAAATAGTCGATATAGATGATTAGAACTAATATGTATCTTTGTACAAATGTTTGTAAAATAATGGTGTGTAGTTTGTAAAATAATAGTGTGTATGGAAACTCAGTATTGTATAAATTAAATAAATGTTATATTGAGTTAAGTTGTAACGAGGTAATAACTTCATGGTAATTAAAAAAAAAATTACATAAATGGAGTTGTTACAATCTTTCCCCGCCATGGTAGGTGCAGAATTTTCTTGCTGCTGTCTTCTTCTTATCCTTCGTAGTGTGCATTCAATTTTTGGATCAAATTCAGTAACGAACTCACGTTCTCCTCGCATAAAAGAGAAACACACCTATAAAGGAAGAAACAAGGCAAAAATCAGCAAGATAAAATTATGCAAAAAAATTAAAAGAAAGTGATCTAGTCTAGCTATTTCGTAATATATCTAATATTGACAATTGCTCCACGGCAACGGCACCAAAAACTTGTTGTGTCTGTTTTATAATTAACCACAAGCGCACGGCATAACTGTAGCTAGTTCGGCGAGTACGGGTCATATCCCATAGAGAACAATGTGAATTACTAGAATGATACGAAATATGTTATCTAAATCGATGTATTTCAATGAAGAGTTTGTCACAATTAAGTAAATAAAGAATTCAATTATCAAAAGCCTAGGGTTAAGGTTCACCACACTTATTATATTCAACATTCAACTTGTACCTCTAATTGCAATTATCTAGGTAATTGGGGATGGTTTAGCCTTAATTAATTAGCAACCTCTTTCAAACATTATTAATCATACCTAGGTTGATCCAATTGCCTACTTTCGTGGTTATGAATTCAAAAACTAGGTCCATTGAGCTCTATGCCAACCATGGAAGTCAATTAATCGATTTTCTCTTGCCCACTAACTGATTCATTCCTAGAGAATCTTAAACTACTTTCATGATTAAGATATCCCTAATTAACTATTAGGTTCGGATTTTAACTTTCACCTTTCGGTTCATCAATTAAATACCTAAGACGTGATAGATTGGTGATCAGGCATTCTACCAACTCTTATTCATGCATATAATAGTTAATCATAATTAATCCATAAGTGATCACAATTAGGGTTCCAACATTCAACTCAACAACATAGTATCATCATTTCATAAGTGGATTTACCGAAACCCTAGATAAATATCTACTCACACTTCATAGAAACATAAACCAAATTCATATCTATTAAGTAATTCGTTCAAGTTCAACACAATTCAAGAGAAGGAGTAGAAGTAGAAGTAGAGAGTTAAAGTAGAAAGATAAAACCTGATTTGCAGAAAGTAAAGATGAATTACAACATTTAATTGCTGTAAATCCTACTCTAGAACATAAAATCAACAATAATCCAAGTATAAAACTAATCTAATAGTGTTTTCTAGGCCTAAAAACTGAGTCTAAGATGTTTGTTCAGGTCTGAATGTGTTCCTCTGTGTTTCTCCATGTATATGTATCAACTTGGCTGCTCAAAACCCTAAAAATCACGTGATGTACGGACACGAAGCATAGCCATGCTTCATGACACAACCTGGCCGACCTTCATGCTGGAAATCTGGGAAATTCTCCACTTCTTGCACAGAGCAAGGACTGGTCGTGCTTCATGCACACCAAGCACAGCCTAGCCGTGCTTCAAGCTGCCAAGCTCAGAATTTGCCAATTTCTTCAGGGCTACCTCTTTGCTTCCTCCTCAGCATGTTCCAAGTCCATATGGCTCCTCTCATAAGTGTTTTCCCTTGCTTCTTGGCCTCTTTTTCTCACCTGCAATCATAAAACAAACCAAACCAGTATCCAAAGCAAAATATAACCAACAATAGGGCAATAATCACAAGTATACTTTAAATTAAGGGATAAAATATAGCCAGTAAGTACTCAAATTTCCCTTTTATCAATAAATCTTCTGTAAAAGCATGCATGTCCAAGAAAACTCCTCACTTCCTTAACATTTGATGGTGGTAGAATTGTCTGGATTGCCTCAATTTTTGCTTTGTCCACCTTTATTCCTCTTTCAGACACTAAGTGTCCAAGTACTATTCCTTCCCTTACCATAAAATGGCATTTTCTCAGTTTAGTACTAGGTTGACTTTGTCACATCTTTTAATTACCTATGTCAAATTATTTAGACAATTATCAAATGAGGTATCATAGACAGAAAAAGCATCCATAAATACTTCCATTATATCTTCAATAAAGTCTGAGAAAATAGCCATCATACACCTTTGGAAAGTGGCTGGTGCGTTGCACAATCCGAATGGCATCCTTCTATATGCAAATGTGCCATCATTAATGCTTAACTTATCTAATTTATGAAACAAGGTATCAACTTTAAAATTTAAATGATTAAATGCATCAACTTCATACATACCTGATGTTTTTCTTGATGGCTACCTCTCACTAGACCAAGAGTAGTGATTTTGAGCCATATCTTTAATTAACTCATAGGCCTCATCCACTGTTTTATTCATAATAGCCCCTCTTGCTGCAGCATCCACAGACATATGGGTGCTATAAATTAGTCCATTGTAGAATGTATGGAGTATGAGCCACTTCTCCAACCCATGGTATGGGCATATTCTGAGGAGCTCTTTAAATCTCTCCCAAGCTTCATATAGTGACTCCCTATCTTTTTGGGAAAAAGTAGTTATTTGATTTCTAAGGTGGGTTGTCTTACTTGGTGGGAAGTACTTGGCCAAGAATGGTTGAGAAAACTGCTGCCATGTAGTTATTAACCCTGATGGAAGAGAATGTAACCATGCACAGGCCTTGTCCCTCAGAGAGAAAGGGAACCATCTCAGTCTAAAGGCATCAGAAGATACTCCATTCAGCTTCAAAGTACCACAGTATTCTAAAAATGCTGATAAGTAGAGATCAAGGTCTTTAGTAGGTGACCTTCCAAATTGATTCTGCTAAACCATCTGCAAAAGAGAAGGCTTCAGCTCAAAGTTGTTGGCCTCAACAACTGGTCTGACAATACTGGGATTCAGGCCATGAACATTTGGGGCAGGAAAATCCTTAAGAGAATGGTTATCTCTCTTTGCCATGGTAGGTGCAAAATGTTCTTGTTGCTGTCTTCTTCTCCTTTGTAGTGTTCGTTCAATTTTCGGATCAAATTCAATGACGAACTCATGTTCTCTTCACATAAAAGAGAAACACACCTATAAAGGAAGAAAAGAGGCAAAAGCAGCAAGATAAAATTATGCAAAAAAATTAAAAGAAAGTTATCTAGTCTAGCTATTTCGTAATATATCTAATATTGAAAATTGTTCCTTGGCAACGATGCCAAAAACTTGTTGTGTGCGTTTTATAAATAACCGCAAGCGCACGGCATAGCTGTAGCTAGTCCAGCGAGTACGGGTCGTATCCTACAGAGAACAATTATCAATTACTAGACTTTACGAAGTATGCTATCTAAATCGATGTAATTCGATAAGAGTTTGTCACAATTAAACTAATAAGTAATCCAACTAACAAAAGCCTAGGGTTAGGGTTTACCACACTTACGATATTCAACAATCAATATGTACCTCTAATTGTAATTATCTAGGTAATTGGGGATGGTTTAGCCTTAATTAACTAATAACCTCTTTCAAGTGTTACTAATCATACCTAGGTTAATCCAATTGCCTACTTTCGTGGTTCTTAGTTCAACCTAGGTCCATTAAGTTCTATGCCAACCATGGCATAGAATTAGTCAGTTTTCCCTTGCCCGCTAATTTATTCATTCCTAGAGAACCTTAAACTACTTTCGTGATTAAGATATCCCTAATTAACTATTAGGTTTTGGTTTTGACTTTCACCTTTCAGTTCATCAATTAAATACCTAAAACGTGATAGATTGGTGATAAGGCATTCTACCAACTCTTATTCATGCACATAATAGCTAATCCAAGTTAATCTAGAAGTAATCACAACTAGGGTTCCAACATTCAACTCAACAATGTAGTATCATCATACCATTAGTGGGTTTACCAAAACTCTAGATCAATATATACTTACACATCATAAAAACATAAACCAAAATCATATTCATTAAATAAATCATTCTAGTTCAATACAATTCAATAGAAGGAGTAGAAGTAGTAGTAGAAGTAGAGAACTAAAGTAGAAAGATGAAACCTAGTTTGTACAATGTAAAGATGAAATACAATGTTTCAATTGTTGTAAATCCTAGTAAATTCAAAAATAATTCTAGTAAAAACCTAATCAAAGATTGTTTTCTAAGCCTAAAAAATGAGTCTAAAGTGGTTGTAAGTGTCTGGATCCTCTCCTATGCATTTCCCAATGTATATAAATCAACTTGGCTGCTCAAAACCCTAAACATCATGTGGTGTACGGACACGATGCACAGCTGTACTTTAGGCTAGAAATCTGGGAAATTCTCCACTTCTCGCATAGAGCATGGCTTGGCCGTGTTGGTGGCTGTCAAGCTCAGAATTTGCCAATTTTGGGTGTGTTGCCTCCTTGCTTCCTCCTTAACTTGTTCCAAGTCCTCCCAACTCTTTACATGCATGTTTTCCATTGCTTCTTTGCCTCTTTTGCTCACCTACAAACATAAATCCAACCAAAGCAGTATCCAGAGAAAAGCATAACCAAAAGTATAGGAATAATCACATGTTTACATTGAATTAAGGGATAAAATATAATCATTAATCACTCAAATTTCCCATTTATCAGGAAGATGCCATCTGCACACCATTTGTAAATACATGGATCATCCCAGTAGTATGATTTGATATTAGAGAAAAATTTCTTTCTCTGATGGTAGCTCAGCCCTTCAGGTAAAATCCTGCATGCCAAATAATTTACAAAATCTGCATACCAGGGAGCATCAATATGAGTGACTACAAGGAGTTACTCATTAGGAAAAGAATCATGTATAGGCAGCTCATCTTTATCATCTCTCATCGAATCTTTCCTTAGCCTTGAAAGATGATCTGCAACCACATTCTCTGTTCCTTTCTTATCTCAAATCACAAGATCAAATTCCTGCAATAGAAAGATCCAGCTAATCAATCTTGGCTTCGCATCCTTCTATATGTAAAGATGCCATAAGGACATGTAAACGTCATATTTTCTTAGTCGTCTGGATGGATAGGGATATGAAAGAATCCTGAATATCTATCCAAATAACAAAATTATGAATGCTTAGCCAATATTTCCAACAATTGATCAATAAAGGGCAAAGGGAAGTAATCCTTACAGATGGCCTTATTCGGTTTTTTATAATCAATGCACATAAGCCAACCCATAATAGCTCTAGTAAGAATTAATTCATCATTATCATTCTTAATAATAGTCATACCTCCCTTCTTAGGGACTACATGAACAGGGCTTACCCACTTACTATCTAAAATAGGATAGATAATACCTGCATCAAGTAATTTGAGCACCTCCTTCTTGACTACTTATTTCATGTTTAGATTCAGTCTCCTTTGGTGCTCTCTAGAAGGTTTTTTATCATTATCAAGCATAATGTGATGCATGCAAATAGATGGACTAATCTCTTTTATGTTATCAATGCTATACACAATCACTTTTTTAAACTTTCTCAGTACATTTAATAACTTACCAGTTTCTTTTGCATTCAAATCAGCGTTCACAATTACTGGATATGAAAAGTCAAGGTCCAAAAATTAATACCTTAAATTGGATGGAAGCGGTTTGAGTTCTACCTTAGGTGTCTTAACTTCCTCTACAGTTGCTGATTTTTGATTGAGACCCAATTCCAGCTTTTCAGCTTTTGTTTTTGAGATGGGCATCAGACTCTCATCAAGCATTTGAGCATATGCATCAGCTTCTACCTATTCAACACAAGGAAAAGGACTATCCACAAGGCAAAGCTCAAGTGGGTCAACATAACAAAAACTTACTACATTATGCCCTATATTATGCTCAATTACATCAATCATACAACATGAATCACCTAGACATGGGCATTTCATTGCATCATTCAAATTGAACTCAATTTTTTCATCCCATACATTCAAGGAAAGCTTTCCATCTTTTACATTTATAATTGCACCTGTAATGGCTACAAAAGGCCTTCTAAGAATCATAGGGATTTGATTATCTTCCTCTATCTCTAAAATAACAAAATTAATAGGTATGAAAAAACTACCTTCCTTTAGAGGAATATCCTCTAATATACCTACTAGATGCGTAATACATCGGTCTGCCAACTGGAGGGAAAGAGTGGTAGGCTTCAAATCACCCATCTAGAGCTTCTTGCATATAGATAATAGCATGAGACTCACACTTACTTCAAGATCACATAAGACTCTAGTAATGTCCAAATCACCTATGAAACAAGGTATAGAGAAGTTTCCAAGGTCGTTGGGTTTAGGAGGCAACTTATTTGGGATCAATGCACTGCACTCATAAGTTAATGCTACTATTGTAACAACCTTTTTTTTTCTTTATTATTATACAATATTGAGTTCACATACACGTCATTAATCAAAACGTACATGCAACATATCAAACACATAGATATTTACATCTTGTTTATTTTGGTTGACCAATTCCGGAGATACAAGTGCGGGTGGTTGCACCTTCACCGGGATCTGAGCCAACTCGACCCCAAACATCTGATTTGATTCTGAGATCTGCCCAACATAAAGTAACTCGATCCAATGTGCACTAAAAGCCAGAGCCATAGAAAAAAAACTGCATAACTAATATTCTGAACACGATATGGAAATATAGTGAGAATTAAATCCCAGTAAGTTCAACAACAAATCATCATCAATATAGCTCATCACGTCATGTTCAGCTGTATAAACTACAAAAAATATCTTTGGTCACATGAATGCATTATATCTACGCACATAAGAATCATACTGTAATAATATGTATGACAGGATTAACTATTTTCAAAATATCATATGATGGCCATCAACTTATTCTCATTTCAAGCTACCCCGATCAGGGTGAGTATCCTCTACTCTCCGGTACGGGCTTTTCTCGCTCCGTCCGACATGGTCCACTTTCTCTTTCTTTTCTCATTAACATGATCATAATCGTTGGTAAGGCATCCCCTACTGGTGCACCACACAGATTGCCATGTGACCGTGCTCATTTCTTTTATTTTCACAATGATAGCCAAAAATATGCTTTCAATAACAAGTATGTTCATCAAAATATAATTATTACCAAAAATCATTGGTAATCATGCCATGAACATAACCATTTCAAATATCACTTTATAAAATATTTCCATGTCAAAATTTCACACTTAAGATGGTAAGAAGTTCATACAATGGCAATGGCTATGGCTATACTAGTCATTTATTAAGATTCATCTTCTTTTTTAAATACTAATTTTATTTCTTTATTTTCTTAATGCAGGTTTTCATCCTATCTAACCTTCTCTTACAAATCAGAGCATAACTCCCTCAATTTAACTCTGATGTAGGTGATCTTGGTGTCAATTTTAAGATAAAATAATTATCTGAAACTATTATGTTGAACATTGTAGCGAAATATTAAGAAATCAAGGTGATATTACTCCCTAAATGTATAGGTTATTTCTTCTTGGATAGGTTCTGACCTCTACCTACTAATCGGACCATATCTACCTCATATGGACTCCAACTTGAGTGATTCCAGTGGCTAAAAATCCGTGACACATATATCTATAATTCTTATGTTAACCATTTATTTTAATTCCACACAGATAATTCCCAGAAATTAAAATACAGAAGCTGTCCTAACATATTCTTCCCTCATGAACCATTTTCTGACCTTTGACTACTAATAAACTCATACCTTCCTCATATGGACTCCAAATTGAATGGTTCCAGTAGCTAAAAATCCATGACACACATAGCTATAATGCATATGTTAACCATTTATTTTATTTCTATACAGATAATTCCCATAAATTAAAATACAGAAGCTGTCCTAACATAATCTTCCCTGATGAACCATTTTCTGACCTTTGACTACTAATCAGCTCATATCTTCATCATATGGACTCCAAATTAAATTATTCTAGTGGCTTAAAATCCGTGACACACATAGCTACAATACTTATGTTAACCATTTATTTTAATTCTGTATAGATAATTTTCAGAAATTAAAATACAGAAGCTTAAAATTTTGCCACCCATAGCCATACCTATGAAGAACTTTCTATACCGGCCTAAGTATTCAAACATACATCACATGCAAGATCAATATGTAACATGACATAGCAACATCCATGACCAATCATCACAGTTCTAAGATCAAAATCTCATATAAATATTATAAGTTTCAAAAAATTTCTTCAAAAAGAAATATTGTTAAACTTACCTGGAGCACTTAGTCTCCTAGACTTCTCCTTCCTCTTTCTTCCTTTCTTCCTCTCCTTTCCTCACTCTACCTTGCTTCTATTTTTCCTCTCCCTCACTTGGACGAAATTCTAATGTTGTAAGGGTGGGTTTTCTTATATAGACCACCAAATAATTCACCTTTCATGATCATAGGTCTACCTTATCACAATTAGGATACACTTTGTTGAATTTTTGGAAAACAAACCACTTATGTTCTTGTCTTCCTCTTCCTTAGTCAAGATATGCATAGGAAAAGGAGATTTGTATTTTGAAAATTATGATAATATGTTCTTAAGATATGGGGCAAGGTCCCTTTGATTTAGGGATTCATTTAATTTTTCTTTTGTCCTAATCAATTATGATAGGTTGCCTTTTTAAGTGGCAAATTTCTAGCCCTTCAATCTCCATTATTTGGTTGAAATTATTTATTTGGGATAGAGATGTTTTGTCTTAATGCTATGTCATATCATACCACTTGCTAAAATTATGAGTGTAGGATATATATGTTTTTGTCCTAAAGCCTTGTATTATTATGCCACTTGCCAAAATGATGAATGTAGAATCACACCACTTGCTAAATTTTTGTCTTAATGCCATGTCACCTAATCTTGATTACACCATTATTTCATCACTTTATTTTTATTTTTATTTTTTTCCTCTTGGGTTTTGGCTCATTCTTGCCCATTTTCTTTACTTTGGTTAAAATTCTACCTTTCATAATGGGCTTGGTTACATTTTCATGATTTTTGGGCTACCGGTCCAATTTCTATATCCTAGTCCAAGTCTATGTTTTATTTCTTCCTTGGGCTATCCTATTGGCTTGCTAAAAATTCATGTGAAGTAGAAAAACTCTATATGAAGTGTCTATAGGTTAAAGCCTAATTACGGGTGGAGATACTAAACTTAGTAATTAAGAAAAATTACCCTAATCCGATCTTCTTGAAATTTTAAGACCTTTACTTACTTCACAAAAATTTATCTTTTTTTACCTAAGAATTTCACCTTTCTTTAGCATGTTTATTTATAATATTTCCTCTTAGGTTTTCTTTCTTTACCTATTCCATTAATATTAGAACATTTCTATGCATATATGTAAGGTGAAGAATTTCTAAGAAAAATATCTAAAAATTACGGGATGTTACAACTGTGGCATACTCCTCAATCTTCCTCTTATTTGAGAGGATTTCCTTTAGAAATTTAGCATAAGAAGGCATATGAGAGACAACTTCCAAGAATGGAAGATTAATGTGCAGCTTTTTCAGGACATCAAGGAATTTTCCAAATTGCTTTTCTAATTTAGCTTTTGCAAGTCTCAGGGTAAACGAATTGGTGCCTTGTATGGTTTAAGAGCCATATATTTGAGCTCTTCTTCCTTTTAACTCTCTCTTATCTACTCTTCTTCTATAGTTGCTTGTTCAGGCATATCTTTCAACTCTTCCTCCTTATCTTCCTCTTTTTCCATTGACTCACCCAATTGCTTACCACTTCTCAAAGTGATAGCCTTGCAATGTTCTCTTGGATTCTCAGGTTGGCTAAGGAATTTACCAAAGTTCCTGTTTGAAAAGCTGGCTTGCTATGCTATCTGAGTTTCTAGCATTTTATTATGAGTAGCAAGCCAGTCAACCTTAGAGGCTAAGCCTTTTATAACCTCATTCATTGAGTGGTTTTAGGCTCTAAACTCATCATTCTGTTTACTCTGAGTAGCAATGAAATTTTCTATCAGAGCCTCCAAATTTGATTTTGGCTGTGAAGGAGGGTTGAATGGCCTCTGATTCTGAAATCTAGGAGGTTGCCTTAAGTTATTTTGAAGAGTCTGATTCAAATTAGGCTTGTATGAGAGATTTTTGTGATTCCTCCAGCCTGAATTATAGGTGTTGCTATATGGATTGTTTCTATTATTATTATTCAAAAAATTTACCTGTTCACAATCCAAAGCTGGCACTCATTGGCCACGTGACCAACACATCCACAAATCTCACATGTAAAAGATGGAGAGGAACTAACAGCATTAATGCTCAACTTATCTAGCTTCTAAAACAATGCATCAAATTTAGAAGTTAAATGATTAAATGCATCAACTTTATACATACCTACTAGTTTTCTAGATGGCTACCTCTCACTGGACTAGGAATAGTAATTCTTAGCAATATCTTCAATTAGCTTATTAGCCTCATCAACTATTTTGTTCATTAAGTCTCCTCTTGTTGCAATATCCATAAACATATGGCTGCTGTATATTAGTCCATTGTAGAATGTACGGACTATGAGCCATTTTTCTAACCTATGGTGAGGGCATAATCTAAGAAGCTCTTTAAATATCTCCCAAGCTTCATACAGTGACTCCCCATCTTTTTAAGCAAAGGTAGTAATCTGATTTTTGGGATAAGCTGTCTTACTTAGGAGAAAGTACATAGCTAAGAAAGCTTAAGAAACTTACTACCAAGTAGTTATTGACCCTGATGGAAAAGAGTGCAACCATGCCCGAGCCTTGTCACGCAGAGAGAATAGGAACAATCTCAGTCAGATGGCATCAGAAGATACTTTATTCAGCTTCAATGTATCACAATATTCCAAAAAGACTGATAAATAGAGATTTATGTCTTCAGTAGGAGACCCTCAAAATTGATTTTACTGAACCATCTATAGAAGATAAGGCTTTAACTCAAAGTTGTCCCCCTCAACAATAGCTCTGACAATACTTGGAATCAGGCCATGAGTATCTAGGGCGGTGAAATCTTTAACAGATCAGTTATCTCTATCCGCCATTATAAGTACAGCAGGATCTTGTTATTATCTTCATCTTCTTCTTTGTAAGGTGCATTCAATTTTTGAGTCAAAATCAATAAAGAATTCACGATCTCTTTACATAAAATAAAAGAACACCTACAAAGCAAGAAAAGAGACAAAAAAATCAGCAAGATAAGATATGCAAAAAATTAAAAGAAAAAAGATCTAGTCTAGCTATTTCGTAAAATTTGTAATATTAACACTATTGGTTCCAACAACGGCGCAAAAAACTTATTGTGTGTAACAACTCCATTTAAGTAACAATTTTTTTAAAATACCATGAAGTTATTACCTCGTTACAACTTAACTCTATAACAACCTTTTTTTTTCTTCATTATTATACAATATTGAGTTCACATACACGTCATTAATCAAAACGTACATGCAACATATCAAACACATAGATATTTACATCTTGTTTATTTTGGTTGACCAATTCTGGAGATACAGGTGCGGGTGGTTGCACCTTCACCAGGATCTGAGCCAACTCGACCACAAACATCTTATTTGATTCTAAGATCTGCCCAACATAAAGTAACTCGATCCAATGTGCACTAAAAGCCAAAGCTATAGAAAATCTACATAACTAATTTTCTGAATATGATATGGAAATATAGTGAGAATTAAATCCCAGTAAGTTCAACAATAAATCATCATCAATATAGCTCATCACGTCATGTTCAGCTGTATAAATTACAGAAAATATCTTTGGTCATATGAATGCATTACATCTATGCACATAAGAATCATACAGTAATGATATGTATGACAGGATTAACTATTTTCAGAATATCATATGATGGCTATCAACATATTTTCATTTCAAGCTACCCCGGTCAGGGTGAGTATCCTCTACTCTCCGTACGAGATTTTCTCGCTCCGTCCGACAAGGCCCACTTTCTCTTTCTTTTCTCATTAACATGATCATAACCGTTGGTAGGGCGTCCCCTACTGGTGCACCACACGGATTTCCATGTGACCGTGCTCATTTCTTTTCTTTTCACAATGATAGCCAAAAATATGCTTTCAATAACAAGTATGTTCTTCAAAATATAACTATTACCATAAATCATTGGTAATCATGCCATGAACATAACCATTTCAAATATCACTTTTTAAAATATTTCCATGTCAGAATTTCACACTTAAGATGGTAAGAAGTTCATACAATGACAATGGCTATGGCATATACTAGTCATTTATTATTTTCATTTATAAGATTCGTCTTCTTTTTTTAAATATTAATTTCATCTCTTCATTTTCTTTATGCTTGGCCTTTATTCAATTTCTTCTTATTTATATCATTTTTAACACATGTTCTTACAAATTTATAGAGCATTTTTCTCTAATTTGATTTCTACTATTACCCTATAGTTAAAGAGGTTCATCTAGGGTAGAAAAATATTGAAAATAGGCTTCACCAGCTTCCAACACGGTCTGGCCATGTTCCAAGACACGGCCATGCTTTAAAAATAATTCAAATGTACTCAAAAATATCCCCGAACACGGCTAGCCCGTGCTTGAAGCACCCAGAACACGGCCTGGCCGTGCTCTATGACCTTTGCTCACTAATCAGAGCATAACTCCCTCATTTTAACTCCGATTGAGGCGATTTGGTGTCTATGGAAAGATAAGACAATTATCTAAAACTATTATGTTAATCATATCAGCAAAATAGTAATAAATCGTGGTGTTATTACTCCCTTAAATTCAATATTATTTCTTCTCAGGCAGGTTCTAACATTTACTTACTAATCTGACTATATCTCTCACATACGAATTCCAAATTAAGTGATTCCAGTGGATAAAAATCCATGACACATAAATACATAATTCATATGTTTACCATTTATTTTAATTCCTTATATAATCTTCCCAGAAATTAAAACACCAAAACTATCCTAATATATTCTTCCCTGATTAACAATTTTCTGACCTTTGTTTACTAATCGGAACATATCTACCTCATATGAACTCTAAATTGAATGATTCCAGTGGCCAAAAATCCATGATACACATAGCTATAATTCTTACATTAACCATTTATTTTAGTTCCATACAGATAATTCCCAGAAATTAAAATACAGAAACTATCCTAACATATTCTTCCCTGATGAACATTTTCTGACATTTGACTACTAATCAGACCATATCTACCTCATATGGACTCCAAATTGAATGATTCCAGTGGCTTAACATCCGTGACATATATAGCTTTAATTCTTATGTTAACCATTTATTTTAATTCCTTATAGATTGTTCCCAGAAATTAAAACACCGAAGCTTAAAATTCTGCCAACCATAGCCATACCCATGCAGAACTTTCTATACTAGTCTAAGTATTCAAACATACATCACATGCAAGATCAATATATAACATGATATAGCAACATCCATGACCAATCATCAAAGTTCTAAGATCAAAATCTCATATAAATATTATAAGTTTCAAAAATTTTCTTCAAAAAGAAATATTGTTAAACTTACCTGGAGCACTTAGTCCCTTAGACTTCTCCTTCATCTTTCTTCCTTTCTTCCTCTCCTTTCCTCACTTTACCTTGCTTCTATTTTCCCTCTCCCTCACTTGGACGAAATTCTAATGTTGTAAGGGTGGGTTTTTTTTATATAGACCACCAAATAATTCACCTTTCATGATTATGGGTCTACCTTATCACAATTAGGATACACTTTGTTGAATTTTTGGAAAACAAACAACTTATCTTCTTGTCTTCCTCTTCCTTAGTCAAGATATGCATAGGAAAAGGAGATTTGTATTTTGAAAATTATGATGATATGTTCTTAAAACAAGGGACAAGGTCCCTTTGATTTAAGGATTCATTTCCATTTTCTTTTATCTTAAACAAGTGTGATAGGTTTGCTTTTTTAGGTGGCAAATTTCTAACCCTTGAATCTCCATTATTTGGTTGATATTATTTGTGTAGGATAGGAATGTTTTATCCTAATACCATGTATTATCATACCATTTGCTAAAATTATGAGTGTAGGATATAGATGTTTTTGTCCTAAAGCCTTGTATTATTATACCACTTGCCAAAATGATGAATGTAGAATCACACCACTTGCTAAATTTTTGTCTTAATGCCATGTAACCTAATCTTTATTATTATTACATTATTATATCATCACCTAATTTATTTTATTTTATTTGTTCTCTTGGATTTGGGCTCACTCCTACCCATTTTCTTTGCTTTGGATAAAATTCTATCTTTCTTGGAAGGCTTGGTCACATTTCATAATTTTTGGGCTATTGGTCCAATTACTATATCCTAGTCCAAGTCTATGTTTTATTTCTTGCTTAGGTTATCCAATGGGCTTGCTAGAAACTTATGTGAAGTGAAAAAACTCTATATGAAGTGTCCATAGGTAAAAGCCCAATTTATGGGTGGAGATACTAAACTTAGTAACTTTTGCTCTTAAATTAAGAAAAATTACCCTAATCCGATCTTCTTGAAATTTTAAGACCTTTACTTACTTCACAAAAATTTATCTTTCTTTACCTAAGAATTTCACCTTTCTTTAGCATGTTTATTTCTAATATTTTCTCTTAGGTTTTCTTTCTTTACCTATTCCATTAATATTAGACAATTTCTATGCATATATGTAAGGTGAAGAATTTCAAAGGAAAATATCTAAAAATTACAGGATGTTACAAACTCAAAATAACATTTATTTAATTTATACAATACAGAGTTTACATACATATCATTAATCAATAACATTCATACAAAAGTCTAACACATATATAATTACATCTTATTCATCCCTGTTGACCAATTCCGGAGATACGGATGCGGGTGGTTACACCTTCACCGGGATCTTAGTCAACTCGTCCATAGACACCATATATATTACTGGGATCAACTCAAAATAGAGTAACTCGATCTAACATACGCTAAAAGCCAGTGCTATAGAGAAAATCTGCATAATTATTCTTCTGAACATGACATGGAAATATAGTGCAAATTAAATCACAGTAAGTTCAACAATAAATCATCATCATCATAGCTTCTCACGTCATGTTCAACTGTATAAACTACAGCAAATATCTTTGGTCACATGAATGCACTATATCTATGCACATGAGAATCGTACAATAATGACATGTATCACAGGATTAACTATTTTCAGAATATCATATGATGACTATTAATTTATTCTCATATCAAGCTACCTCGGTCAGGGTGAGTATTTTTTACTCTCCGGTACGATCTTTTCTCGCTCCGTCCGACATGGCCCACTTTCTCTTTCTTTTCTCATTAACGTGATCATAACCATTGGTAGGGCGTCCCCTACTGGTGCACCACACAGATTTGCCATGTGACCGTGCTCATTTCTTTTCTTTTCACAATAATAGCCAAAAATCATTGCTAATCATGCCATGAACATAACCATTTCAAATATCACTTATAAAATATTTTCATGTCAAAATTTTACGCTTAAGATGGTAAGAAGTTCATGCAATGGCAATGGCTATGGCATATACTAGTCATTTATTATTTTCATTTATAAGATTCTTCTTCTTTTTAAATATTAATTTTATTTTTTTATTTTCTTGATGCAGGTTTTCATCCTATCTGACCTTCTCTTACTAATCAGAGCATAACGCCCTAAATTTAACTCTGATTTAGGTGTTCTTGGTGTCGATTTAAAGATAAAACAATTATCTAAAACTATTTTGTTGAACAGTTAAACAAAATATTAGGAAATCATGGTGATATTACTTCCTAAAAGTACATGTTATTTCTTCTCGAGTAAGTTCTGACCTCTACCAACTAATTTTTCTATATCTCCCTCATAAGAATTCCAAATTAAGTTATTCCAGTGGATAAAAATCCACGACACATATAGAAATATTTTTTATGTTAATCATTTATTTTAATTCCCTATAGAATGTTCCCATAAATTAAAACACAGAAGTAATCCTAAAATATTCTTCCCTGATTAACCAATTTCCAACCATTGCATACTAATCAGACTATATCTACCTCATATAGACTCCAAATTGAGTGATTCCAGTGGCTAAAAATCCATGACACATATATCTATAGTTCTTATGTTAACATTTATTTACATTCCCTATAGAATGTTCCCAGAAATTAAAACACAGAAGCTATCCTAACATATTCTTCCCCGATTAACCATTTTCTAATGACTACTTACTAATCGGACCATATCTACCTCATATCGACTCCAAATTGAGTGATTCTAGTGGCTAAAAATCCGTGAGACATAGATCTACATTTTTTATGTTAACCATTTGTTTTAATTCCGTACCGATTCTTCCTAGAATTTTAAAAACTAAAGCTTAAAATTTTGCCACTCATAGCCATACCTATGCAGAACTATCTACACCAGCCAAAGTATTCAAACATACATAATATGTAACATGATATAGAAACATCCATGACCAATCATCAAAGTTCTAAGATCAAAATCTCATATAAATATTACAAGTTTCAAATATTTTCTTCAAAAAGAAATATTGTTAAACTTATCTCAAGCACTTAGTCCTCTAGACTTCTCCTTCCTCTTTCTTCCTCTCCTTTCCTCACTCTACCTTGCTTCTATTTTTCCTCTCCTTCACTTGGACAAAAATTCTAATGTTATAGGGGTGGATTTTTCTTAAATAGACTACAAAATAATTCACCATTCATGATCATGGGTCTACCTTATCACAACTAGGATACACTTTGTTGAATTTTTGAAAAACAAACAACTCATGTTCTTGTCTTCCTCTTCCTTAGTCAAGATATGCATAGGAAAAGGAGATTTGTATTTTGAAAATTATGATAATATGTTCTTAAGATAAGGGACAAGGTCTCTTTGATTTAGGGATTCATTTCCTTTTTCTTTTGTCTTAATCAACTATGATAGGTTTGCCTTTTTAGGTGGAAAATTTCTAGCACTTGAATCTCCATTATTTGGTTGAAATTATTTGTGTGGGATAGGAATGTTTTGTCCTAATGGCATGTATTATCGTACCACTTGCTAAAATTATGAGTGTAGGATATAGATGTTTTGTCCTAAAGCCTTGTATTATCATACTACTTGCTAAATTTATGAGTGTAGGATATAGATGTTTTGTCCTAAAGCCTTGTATTATCATACCACTTGCTAAATTTTTGTCTTAAAGCCATGTAACCTAATCTTTATTATATTATCACATGATTTATTTTATTTTATTTTTCCTCTTGGATTTGGGCTTATTCCTACCCATTTCCTTTGCTTTGGATACAATTCTAGCTTTCTTGGAGGGCTTGGACACATTTTCATAATTTTTGGGCTATCGGTCCAATTTCTATATTTTAGTCCAAGTCTATGTTTTATTTCTTGTTTAGGTTATCCAATGGGCTTGCTAGAAATTTATGTGAAGTGGAAAAAACTCTATAAGAAGTGTCCATAGGTGAAAGCCCAATGTATGGGTGAATATGTTAAACTTAGTCATTCTAGTTCTTGAATTAGGAAAATTACCATAATCCAATGTTTTCTTGAAATTTTAAGACCTTTACTTGTTTCCAAAAATTTATCTTCCTTACCCAAGAATTTCACCTTTCTTTAGTATATTATTTCTAATTTTTTTTTCTCTTAGGTTTTCTCTCTTTACCTATTCCGTTAATGTTAGAACATTTCTATGCATACACATAAGGTGAAGAATTTCTAAGGATTATATTTCCTTAGATATCTAAAAATTGTCTAATAAATTTTATTTCGTTAATTAAATATTTATGTACCTTAAAAAGAAACGAAATTAGGGATGTTACTTTGAATACTTTTGTATTTTTATTAATTCATGAAATGAAATTAGGGATGTTACATTATGGGTGTTTCAATAATTAACCGCAAGCACAAGGCGTAGCTGCAGCTAGTTCGACGAGTACGAGTCATATCCCACAGAGACCAAAGATTAATTATTAGACTTCTACGAAACTAGCTATCTAGATCAATATAATTTGATATAGAGAAATCACAATTAAGCAAATAAAATAATCAATTAACAAAAGCCTAGGGTTAGGGTTTATCGCACTTATGATATTGAACAATCAATATGTACCTCTAATTGTAATTATCTAGGTAATCAAGGATGGTTTAGCCTTAATTAATTAATAACCTCCTTCAAGCGTTACTATTGTACTTAGGTTAATCTAATTTTCTACTTTCATAGTTCTTGTTTAACCTAAGTCTATTAAGTTTCATGCTAACCATGTGATTCAATTAATAGGGGTTCTTGTGCCTACCAATTGATTTAACTCCTAAAGAACCTTAAACTACTTTCGTGATTAACATATACATAATTAACTATTAAGTTCTGGCATTAACTTTCACCTTTCAGTTCATCAGTTAATAACCTAAGACGTGATAAAATGGTGATTAGGAATCCTATCAACTCGTATAATGCATAATAGTTAATCCTAATTAACCATAGACAATCACAATTAGGGTTTCACAATTCAACTAATGCAGTATCATCATACCATAAATGGGTTTACCGAAACCCTAGATTAAATCTACTCACACATAATTGAAAGAGAAACTATAATCATATTTATTAAATAAATCATCAATGTTTAATACAATCTAAAAGAAAGGAGTATAAGTAGAAGGAGATGTAAAGATAGAGAAATAAAACCTGAATTGTAGAATTTGATGAAGTAGGTATACAAAACTTCAATAAGACTCAATTATATTCTAAGAACAAAAATTAAACAATAATTCTATTAAAAACCTAATCTAATGGTGTTTTCTAAGCCTAAACTGAGTTTCTCTAGGTCTGAATGTGTCTGTATATCTTTTGCCACATTTGTCCATGTATATATAGCACTTTGGCTGCTTAAAACCCAGAAAAATATGGAGTGTACAGACACAAAGCACGACCCTGTTCCAGGACACGGCCTGGCCGTGCTTCAGGCTAGATTCTGAGATTTCTCTCTATGTCTTGCACATAACATGTCCTGGCCGTGTTAGAGGCTTCCAAGTTCAATTCCATACAATTTCTTCTGTGTTTTCTCCTTGCTTCTTCCTCAACTTGTTCCAAGTCCATATAGCTCTTCACATGAATGTTTTCCCTTGGTTCTTGGCCTCTTTTGCTCACCTACAAACAAAAACAAACCAAAGCAGTATACAGAGCAAGTAAAAAAAACAAAACCAAAGTAGAGAAATAATCACAAGTTCACTATAATTTATGCGATAAAATATAACCATTAAACACAATATTTTCCCCTTTATCATTATTGACATGCTATAAAATAAGCATGTTTTTCACATGTTTTAAGTTGCTTTTTATTTAAGTTTTAGTAGAAAATATGAATGAATTAACTGAGTTTTGTGTTTTGTGTTTTAGGAATAATAAAGAAGAAATGAAGAGAAAAATAGAGAGAAAATCATAGAAAAATGCTGATTTCTGATCTTGTGTCACTAATTGAGGCATATCTCACTCATTTGGACTCCGATTAAGGTGATTTCAGCGGCTATGGAAAGAAGAGACATAGAGCTACAATTTTTATGTTCGGCACTTTGGCAAAATCCAGAAGATTCTAGGCGCTGCGGCGCTCAAAAGAGAGCGCCGCGACGCAACGATAAGGAAATCTGGAGCGCCGCGGCGCTACACAGCGCGCCGCGGCACTATGCTGCCCAGGAGGGACCGCCGCGGCGCCCTTGCGCCGTAGGAGACTTGCTGATTTCGCAATTTTAGGTCGTTTTCGCTCAAAATTGAAGGGAATGGACGAAAATTTGACCTAAAATACATTCTGACTTCGATTTGGAGAGTGGAGTCTATAAAAAGAGAGGAAAGCAACCAGAGAAGGCATCGAATCTTTCACCAAATTCTTCAATTCTTCTTCTGTTCATCTTATGGCCCTGCGTGGCTAATTCTCTTTAGTTGGTTGAGGTGAGTTGAAACCTCAAGGGATTTTTATACATTGTGAGATGTGGATCTGATATTATTATTTCAATTTGTTTAGAATATTGATTGTTCATCTGTTCTTGTTCTTAATGATTATGCATATGTTTGCTAGGAGGCCTACTAGTATTTCGTCTGTTTTAATCTACCGCTGAATTGTGTTTTGAACAAAGTCTTTAATTCTGCGATTCGTGAGGCAAATAGGTTTGAGGGTTTTGGATTATAAATCATTGAACCTATGATGAATGATTAACTAAATTAAATATAACCGATGTGTTTATATTTGTTTAGCTCTGTCAGTTTCTCTAGTTCTTCATGCGGTTAGCAAGTTATGTTTTACCGATGTGCTAAAATATGGCTTGTTAATTAGGGTTTAATTAGTGCGATTGTCATTAATTTGCTAGGCTTAAGGAGAAACGGGGTTAAAACCCCAATGATAGATATTCATTTGCAGATTGATTATATTGTCGATGATCAATGTAATCCCTTGACGGTGGATACCAACTGAAACCAACGTCTTTATTATTAATCTCTTTCTCTTAATTATTTTCATTATTGTTTACTTTACTTAATTTGCGATTATCAATCCCCCCTTTTAATCACATAAGGTAATTCCAGTCTCTGTGGGATCGACCCTTACTCCCACTACTACAGGTTAGTTTTGAGTTAAGGTATTAATTTGGGTGCACCTGCGACAGTGCGCACCAAATTTTGGCGCCGTTGCCAGGGACTTGCGTCATTACTTTCTGTGATTTTTTTTTATTTTATTTTATGCCTGTAACTCGTTCTTCTAATTCTCGAGATTTACAGTTCAATCCAGATATTGGAAAATCTGTATACAGGCACAGAAGAGGAATTCAAGAAGACATTGATCGGGATACGGAGGAAGTGATCATGGCCAGACACCCTACTCTGAAGGAGCTTGCAGCTCCTGATTTACATCAGCAACCCTTATGCATTACTTTTCCTAATCTTGATGACAATGTTAATTTTGAGTTGAAATCTGGATTAATTCATCTCTTACCAAGTTTTCATGGTCTTGCAGGTGAAGACCCGCATAAACATCTGAAGGAGTTCCATGTAGTATGTACCAGTATGAAGCCCCCTGGAGTAACTGAGGAACAAATAAAACTCAGGGCTTTTCCTTTTTCCTTAAAAGATTCAGCCAAAGATTGGTTGTATTATTTGCCTTCTGGTACTATCACTACTTGGAATGAGATGAAGAGAATGTTTTTAGAACGTTATTTTCCTGCATCTAGAGCCGCTACTATTAGGAAAGAGATATGCGGCATTAGGCAATTGCATGGTGAAACCCTTTATGAATATTGGGAGAGGTTTAAGAAACTTTGTGCAAGCTGCCCACACCATCAGATTAGTGAGCAGCTACTAATCCAATATTTTTATGAAGGTCTTTTGCAGGGAGATAGGAGCATGATAGATGCAGCTAGTGGAGGAACACTAGTAGATAAAACTCCTGAAGCAGCCAGAATTCTGATCTCAAATATGGCTGCTAATTCACAACAATTTGGCGTTAGGCATGATCCTCCTATTAGGCATGCCCATGAGGTAAGTACTACTTCTCTTCAGAATCAAATATCTGAACTTACTTCTCTTGTGCGCCAAATGGCTACAGGTACACTGCAGCAAGTTAAAGTATGTGGAATATGCTCAGCCACAGGGCACCCAACTGACATGTGTCCTACACTTCAAGAAGAGTCCATAGAACAAGCGAATGATGTAGGAGGTTTTCCTGGCCAACCAAAGAGGTATGATCCATATGCTAATACATACAATCCTGGATGGAAGGATCATCCCAATTTCAGATATGGGAATGCACAAAATAGGCCTGCAGGACAAAATTTTCAACAAAATCAGCAAGCCTATTATCCTAGACAGAATGCATCCCAAGATCAACAGGTAAGTAATCCGTTGGAAGATGTTGTCAAGTCTCTTACACATAACTTTCAACAATTTCAGCAAGAGACGAGAGCTAACATTCAGAACTTGACAACTCAGATAGGCCAAATAGTAACCACAGTCAATCGGTTAGATGCTCAAGAATCAGGTAAGCTACCTTCTCAAACTGTGGTGAATCCTAGAGAAAATGTCAGTTCAATTATTTCAATAAATGGTAAGGAAATTGAAAGTCCACCATCTATTTTTTCTCCTAAAAAGCAAGAAAAATCAATTAAGGAGAATGAAGCAACTACAGGTAAGTCTCTTTCTAATTTAAAGTATGAAGTAATGCCTCCTTTTCCAGAAGCTCTTAAAGAGAATAGGCTAAATGAGAAAACCTCTGAATTGTATGACATCTTTAGAAAATGTGAAGTTAATCTTCCCCTTCTAGATACCATTAAACAGGTGCCAAGATATGCAAAGTTCTTGAAAGAACTATGTACTCAAAAAGAAGGGCAAAAATTAAAAGATTTTGAAAAGATTCATATGAGTCAGAATGTATCTGCTATGATACAGACAAAACTCCCCACTAAATGCAAGGATCCAGGTATGTTTACTATCCCATGCAAAATTGGGGGAACTCGTATTGAAAAGGCTATGTTAGATTTAGGAGCTTCCATCAATGTTATGCCATATTCTGTATATACATCTTTGAATTTGGGACCATTGAAATCTGTTAATTTGATAATTCAACTAGCAGATAGGTCCACTACATATCCTAAGGGAATAATTGAGGATGTCTTGGTGCAGGTAGATGATTTGGTGTTCCCTGCAGATTTTTATGTGCTTGACACGGACAATGGGGATTTTACTTCTCCAATATTATTAGGGAGACCATTTTTGAAAACCTCCAAAACCAAGATAGATGTTCACAATGGCACACTCACTATGGAATTTGATGGTGAAGTAATAAAATTCAATATGTATGAAGCCATAAAATACCCAGGTGATGATACTCCTGTCTATTCCATTGATGTACTTGATTCGTTGGCATATGATGTATTTGAATTAGATGAAAAGGATAAAATGGAGGAAAGTGTGAACAAATCTATAGCAGCAGATGATGGTGAGATAGACTTAGATGAAGAAATAAAGGAGAAACTGGCTGCACTCAATGATTCTTCAAAAGAGTCACCAAAGGGTAAGATTTCTTATATGGAATTATCAAATTCTGATACCACTCTTGCACCTTCTGTTTTGCAGGACCGTGGATCAATTTTGTCATTTCTTCCTAATCACCTAAAATACTTGGAAATAGGAGATGCATCACCTATTATAGTTGCAAAAAGTTTAGGTGTTAAAAAAGAAGAGGAATTGATGCATATTTGTCAAGAAAAAAGAAATGCCATTATAAAAACAATTGTAAACCTTAAAGGCATAGACCCGACTATAAAATTGCATCAAGTTCTCGAAATGAAAAGGGTTGAACCCTTTAAAGGTAAGAAATTTCTCCCTTGGTTAGGACCACTTGTTATTACTGATGTGGCTTCTGGTTATGCAGTTGAATTTCAAAGATTGAATCAGTCCCAGAAATTTAAAGTGAACCTCAAAGAGCCTCCATAAACAAAGATAGGGAGCTGAGTCGAGCCAACGACGTAAAACAAAGGCGCTGGTTGGGAGGCAACCCAACAATCATTCTGCTTCTTCTTCTTATTTTTTCTTTCTTTTCATAGTTTATTTTTTCTTTTCTTTTTAAAAAAAAAAAATTCTGATCTGCGGACGCGCACATGCGCCGCGACGCCCAAAACGAGCGCCGCGGCGCTCTCTATAAGAGCATCGCGATGCTCTTCATTTTCCCCCTCTGTTTTTGCCTCTTTTACAGCTCCAAATCCATTTTCTTACCTTCAATCACCCACACCCACCTCCCACTACGATATCTTGCTGAAATTACATGATTTTGCATCTTCTTTTGCAGGATTATACACTTCTTTTCAGCGTTTGAGCTGATTTCCACGCCAATTTGCAAGGGTTCTCAAGCCATTTTGATCTCACACTTTCCAGCCACAAATCACGCTGCATTTGGTACGATTTACGTTGTTTTTCCTGCTGAAATTGATCTCTACACTTCCTTGCTACTGGTTTTTACTGCATTGGGACTCCAAGCTACGAATCTACCATCCATTCTCTCCATTTTTCAAGAGTACACACCAGGTGTTTGATAAAACGCCCCAGAGAGTTTGCCAAGTGCAATGGCCCCAAAAACTTCCAAATTAGGCATCTCTAAGAGGAAGAACAGAGCTGAGGACCCTCCGGCATTCGACACTGGGGCTTTTGTGACTGAAGCGGTTTATCAACACCACATCAAAGTGGTGGTGCATAAACCTATAGTTCCAGAACGTGGACTTCTTATCACTGAAGGGCTACCTCACAGAGACAATATCCTCCATAGGCATTGGGAGATGTTCTGCAGAAACCCAGAACCTGGAGTTATCCCAGTAGTACAGGAGTTCTACTCCAATGCTACAGTTCACAAATGTCATCAAGCACGGGTTAGAGGCAAGATGGTGCCATTCACTCCGCACGCTATTAATGAATTCTTTTCCTTGCCTGATATTGAGGATGATGAATATACGGCGCTTCTTCAATCATACATTGACTTTGACGACATTATTTGCACTCTATGCTACAGGGGGGCCTCCTGGAAATTGGATAGCAATGGCCATCCGTTGTACCTTGCTAGAGCTGACATGAATAAAGTGGCTAAAGCATGGCACTATTTCGTGTCAGCCAGATTTATGCCCAGCCTCAACATGAGTCAGGTCAGGCGGGAAAGGGCCATTTTGCTTTATACAGTACTAAAAGGGCTTTCTATTGATGTAGGTAAGGTTATTCATAGGCAGTTGCTCGGCTGTATCAGTGCTAGAGGCGGATCCCTATTTGCCCCTAGTTTAATTACTGGTCTATGTCAGAAAGCGGGCATAAGCTGGGATTCCACTAAAGCTCTCATTCACCCGATGAAGCCTATTTCCTATGCCGACATCCAAAAATACAAGGGCCATGAAGAAGCAGCGGAGGAGGAGCTAGGGATTCAGCCAGTACCTACAAAGGAACCGGGCAGCAGCTCAGCTCCACCACCATCCCAACATACTATTGAAGATTTATGGGAGCACACAGAGTATCTGAGCCATCAAATGAACGATCTGGCCCTCTATCAGCACTCTATTGCACAGCATCATCATGCGTGTTTTAGCCAGTTAGCTCATGCCTTGAACCTCCCGATTGCTTTCCCGGCACCTCCTGAACCACCCTTTAGGCCTGCACCTGAGCATGATGAGATGGATGGTGATCACTAGTCAGGGAAGTTTCACTGAACCACTCCTTATGTTTTTTATTTGTCCCTTTTATATTCTCTTTTATATTCTTACATTGGGGACAATGTATGTTTTTAAGTGTGGGGGGGTCACTTTATAATTCAGCTGGATGACTGTATAATATATCATACACGTGTGCACTTTCCTACTTTGATACATTTTATGATATATGCACTTTTAATCTTATCATGAGGTGAGCATGTGAACAAAATTTCATTTTATGAGTTTGTGATAGCTGAACCAATAGCCAATGATATAACTGTTTAAATTGCTTATAGCTCTTGGGAGATGTAGGAAAGTCATAATTATGTGTAATTTTAATTTCTTTTCAATTTATGATTACCTATTTTCTAAAAATCCTGAAATTCTTTTGCACAGTAATTTTGGATATTTAATTTGTCTTTTACTTAAAAAAAGATTATATAATTCAAAATTATTTTATGATCTCATTTAAATTTCTAGAACTTATTTAAATGCTACTTGAGGCGAAATCCTAGGCTAATTCTAACAATTAGGAGATGATTTAGGCATTTTTTTTATGAGATTGAGCATTTCAAGCTTAACCCAAACAAGTGAATATCCTTAGAACCTCTATTTTGAGCTTAATTAACATTTTATTCTATACCCACAAAACAGCCAAGACCAAATTTTGTGATTGACACCTTTATTTTCTTCTACCTGTTCACTCACTCCATGATTAATTTCTGAATATTTGTTTTATAGATCTACATTAATGAAAGGGTGGAAGGGTGGAGCAAGGACAAAAGAAAGAAAGAAAGAAAAAAAATATTTTCTCAAAAGACTAATGAAAGTCTATCCAGTGATTGAAAAAGGAAGAAATAGAGAATCAAAGAAAAGTAGAATGCAGAAAAGCAAGAAAATAAGTGTGGGGGGAAAACTTCTCCAATCTTGAGAATTAGCTCAAACAGATCAGAGTTAATCATGTGATGTTGGGGTATTGAGCTTTAAAATTATATCTTTTATCTCACCCCATAGCCTAGCCACATTACAAGCTGAGTTAAGTCCTTTTGATCCTAAGAAGTAGTTTTAGCCTACATTAGTGGAGAGTAGCATGAAAAATAAGCCTATGGAAATTTTAAATAAAGAGCCATGCTATAATTCTTGAGATATATAAGCTCATTTAGATAAAAGAAAAATTAAATTATCCAAATACATACACACACACTATGGATTTTAGGGAATAAATTATAAATTGCTTTTGAATTAAATGTTGCACATGATCATGAAATTTTCTGAAATTTCTTCAAGAGCATACAATTTTTACTATGAGGCAGCATATTGGTAAGCCATTCACTCATTTCATATATTGAATTCTGTTTACATGAATCAATGTTTGCTTGAGGACAAGCAAAAGAGTAAGTGTGGGGGTATTTGACATGCTATAAAATAAGCATGTTTTTCACATGTTTTAAGTTGCTTTTTATTTAAGTTTTAGTAGAAAATATGAATGAATTAACTGAGTGTTGTGTTTTGTGTTTTAGGAATAATAAAGAAGAAATGAAGAGAAAAATAGAGAGAAAATCATAGAAAAATGCTGATTTCTGACCTTGTGTCACTAATTGAGGCATATCTCACTCATTTGGACTCCGATTAAGGTGATTTCAGCGGCTATGGAAAGAAGAGACATAGAGCTACAATTTTCATGTTTGGCACTTTGGCAAAATCCAGAAGATTCTAGGTGCCGCAGCGCTCAAAATAGAGCACCGCGGCGCAATGATAAGGAAATCTGGAGCGCCACGGCGCTACACAGCGCGCCGCGGCGCTATGCTGCCCAAGAGGGACCGCCGCGGCGCTGCGTCCCTATTTTTCCGCAGCGCCGCGGCGCCCGTGCGCCGTAGGAGACTTGCTGATTTCGCGATTTTAGGTCGTTTTCGCTCAAAATTGAAGGGAATGGACGGAAATTTGACCTAAAATACATTCTGACTTCGATTTGGAGAGTGGAGTCTATAAAAAGAGAGGAAAGCAACCAGAGAAGGCATCGAATCTTTCACCGAATTCTCCAATTCTTCTTCTATTCATCTTATGGCCCTGCGTGGCTAATTCTCTTTAGTTGGTTGAGGTGAGTTGAAACCTCAAGGGATTTTTATACATTGTGAGATGTGGATCTGATGTTATTATTTCAATTTGTTTAGAATATTGATTGTTCATCTGTTCTTGTTCTTAATGATTATGCATATGTTTGCTAGGAGGCCTACTAGTATTTCGTCTGTTTTAATCTACCGCTGAATTGTGTTTTGAACAAAGTCTTTAATTCTGCGATTCGTGAGGCAAATAGGTTTGAGGGTTTTGGATTATAAATCATTGAACCTATGATGAATGATTAACTAAATTAAATATAACCGATGTGTTTATATTTGTTTAGCTCTGTCAGTTTCTCTAGTTCTTCATGCGGTTAGCAAGTTATGTTTTACCGATGTGCTAAAATATGGCTTGTTAATTAGGGTTTAATTAGTGCGATTGTCATTAATTTGCTAGGCTTAAGGAGAAACGGGGTTAAAACCCCAATGATAGATATTCATTTGCAGATTGATTATATTGTCGATGATCAATGTAATCCCTTGACGGTGGATACCAACCGAAACCAACGTCTTTATTATTAATCTCTTTCTCTTAATTATTTTCATTATTGTTTACTTTACTTAATTTGCGATTATCAATCCCCCCTTTTAATCACATAAGGTAATTCCAGTCTCTGTGGGATCGACCCTTACTCCCACTACTACAGGTTAGTTTTGAGTTAAGGTATTAATTTGGGTGCACCTGCGACAGTGCGCACCAATTATCTCATTCTAAGTAGTGATAGTGCTAGATAGTAAATAATATAGCCAATCTTTGACTAAATCTCTTAAAGAAAAAGAAAAATCTCTGAGATTAATTTGTTCTTCAGTTACTCTAGGGACCTTCATAATGGTACATACTATATGGGATTCCTTTAAGTGCTTGTGTGGGTCTTTACCTGCAAGACCATGAAAATTAGGTAAGAGATGAATTAGTCCAGATTTTAATTCAAAATTAATATTTTAAACAAGGTTAGAAAAAGTAATGCATAAAGGTTGTTGGTATAGATCTAGAGTTGCAAACTCATTCAAAGTGGGGTGTCTATCCTTAATTAGTTCCTCTTTCTCTTGAACAATATCCTCTTGGATTTATCTTCTATGTTTATATACAAATTTTCCAATATTTAGATTGTACTGTGGATTTTAAGAATTAGCAGAACGAGTCAAAGGCATAAATCAAAGTTAAAATCACAAAAGATAATGGATGCAGTCCCCAAAAAAGGTTCCAAAATATAGTGGATATTGTCACGGGTATAACAAATATAAGAAATACCTTACCATAAAACTAACCTACAATAGTGGGAGTAAGGGTCAATACCACAGAGATTGTTATTACCTTTTGTGAAGCAAATAAATTGGGTTTTGAATGCTAGAATTAAATTAAAAATTAAAAAGAGAATGATCACAAATAAAATAAAAGATAGTGATTAATGATAAAAGTGTTAGTTTCGGTTGATATCCACTATCAAGGAATCGGATCGATCATTGACAACATAATCAATCTTAATTTGAGTATCTGTCATTGAGATTCTATCTCTGTTCCTCCTTAGGTTTAGTCAATTGATGACAATCTCCTTAATGAACCCTAATTAACAGTTAACCTTTAGCACATCGATAAGGTTTAACTTATTAACCACATGAAGGATTAGAAAAACTGGTAGAGCTAAACAAATATAGAGACATTTGATATATTTAATTTAGTCAATCATTCACCATAGATTTAATAATTTATAATCCAAAATTATTAATCTTATTTGTCTCTTAAATCATAATAATGAAAATTTTGTTCAAAATATGATTCAACAGAAGATTAAGACAAATAATATACTAATAGGTCTCTTAACAATCATATAAATAATCATGAAGAATAAGAGAATATGAATAATCAATACTTAATTAAGATTGAACTAATAAACTCAAATGTGAATCTCACAATGCATAAAAGATCTTTGAGGTTTCAATCTACCTCAACCAACAAAAATAAAATTAGTCGCGCAGGGCCATAAGAGAATCTAAGAGAAGAAAAGAAAAAGAAACACGAGAAATTGGTGATTTGATCTTTGGATCCTTGGATGATTGGATGATCTTTTCATGCTTGATTTCCCTCTTATCTATAGGTTTGGAGAGTCTTAAATGAAGTTAGATTGTTTCTAGGTCAATTCCTAGGTTTTGGGCTTCAATTGAAGTAAAAAAGGACTTAAAATTGCACTTTATTTTTCTGCAACTTACAGGGAAACACGGTGGTGCTCATGCATATGGGGAATGAGCACTTTTTCCTTTGGCTTAGCACCGCGGTGCTACATACTTCCATAGATGCACTTCCATGGTGCCCAAGGCTGGTGCCTCAATGCCCAAGGCTAGCTCCACAGTGCTCCAGTTCTAGGCGTGCCAACGCTACAGTGCTATTATTTCTTCAAAATTAGAAAATTGGTAAACATAAAAGTTGTATCCATGTCTCTTAAATTTCCATAGCCTCTAAAATCACCTTAATAAAAGTAATATGAGGGTGATATACCTTAGTGAAAAAAGGTCAGGATTTATCTTGTTGCACCGCGAATCTGAATTTTGAACTTTATAACGCTCTAAAATCTACCGAATTGGCCAAATTGCTCAACATAAAAGCAATAGAATATTTTCTTATATTTTCCCAAGCACTTGAATCACTTCGATTAGAGTTCATATATGGGAGATATGGTCCAATTAGTACTGAAAAGTTTGGAATCACTACAATTCAGTATTTTTCCCTGAATTTCTTATATTTTTCTCCTCTTTTCTTCTTCATTTGCTCCTACAATAAAAAACACAAAACTAAGCTAATTTCAAATCATATTTTACTTAAATCAAACAAAAAGTAAGTTTAAAGTTGTTAAAATCATGTTTCATTATGAACACATCACTTAGCCAAAGTGTGTTCCTAAGGGGGGTAATAAAAATGCTTAGGATTTGTGATGAAAAATTTGAGACAAGTGGTCAATCTCCTTAAAACATGTAATCAATTTCTTTACTTATGGTTCACTCAATAGGATATGCCACTATAACTCATCATTCCTCTATGTAAGGTGCATTATGGTTTCAGTTTTCCTTCTTTATTTGGTCGAAGAGTGCTTCTAAAATGGATGATGAAAATGCTTAAAATTCATGTGGTCAATTGCTTTGCTTGTTGATCACTCAATGAGATATAATTTTCACTCATTAATTCCACATATATGGCACCATTTCTTGGCAAAATTTCGATTTTTCTTCCCCTTCTCTAGCTTAGCTGAAACACATACCTGAGGGATGAATATTTTGCCTTAAAGTCATGTAATCATTTTTACTTGTTTGATACTCAATTGTCTTACTTGTTAAGTACTCAATAGGTTTACTTATTTTGCACTCAATAAGAAGTTACCATTGCTCATCATTGTGGTCCATTATTGCATCATGTGAGTTCCAATTTCCCCATTTTGAATTTTGACTGCCCCTCTCCCTTTTATGCTTGGTTAAAATGTTCCCCTAGGTGAGAGGTACTTTGCTTCAAACACATGTGACTAAAATGAAACCTTGAGTAATCATTTACTTATCCCTTCCATGATGCATTCCTTAATTTCCTATCCATGTGGTTAATTCTTTACTAGTGTAAGGTGGCAAATTTAGATGAGGTGGCTAATCTAGGTGCAAGTCAAATAGTATAGGGTGAGGTGTCATGCTTAGAAAATTAGTTCTTACATTTGTGTAATTCTTTAAATTCCTATTCTTGAATTTTCCAAAGTTTCCACACTATTACTTAAATTAGTTTCTCTTACCTCAAGATTTCGCCTCATCAAGGAAGGTATTTCCAAATTGCCTCTAGGTGATCTCCCTCCTTTTTCCAACCCTATAGAAAAGTTTTTATGCTTACTAATTAAATTAGAAATTTCCAAATACATGTTTTATCAAATATTTCCCTAGGAAATTCTTGATCAAGTTTCCTTCACTTCCTTATACTTTTAAATTAATATTTTCTTCTACCTCTTTTAATTAAAATAAAATAAGGATGTTACATTGACTAAATTTGCTAACTTTTCATCAATCAAAATCAATTATTCCCTCGCTCCTTTATATGTTAAAGAAATTGATCGGTTGCATGGGGCCCCACTTAGTATAATTTTTTTAACAGATCCAAGATTCACCTCTAGATTTTGGAAGGCATTACAAGAAGGTCTTGGCATTAAGTTACATTTTAGTATTGCATAACATCCTCAAACTGATAGCTAAACTAAAAAAACCATTCAGACTTTAGAAGATATGTTGAGGGCATGTGTTTTGGAACATAGGAAAGGATGTGATAAATATCTACCATTTAGTAGAGTTTCCTTACAACAACAGTTGGAATGGCACCTTACGAAGCTCTGTTTGGTAAAAAAATGCATATCTCCTTTATGTTGGTATAAGTTAGGAGAAAAGAAGTTATTAGGCTCTGATTTAGTACAGCAAACTTTAGAACAAACACAGATGATTCACAAGAAAATGTTTGCATCTAAAAGTTGCCAAAAGATCTCGTTTGAAAAGCGAAGGAAATCTTTAGAATTTGAGGAAGGAGAACATGTTTTTTTAAAAGTCTCTCCTACCATTGGTATCGGTATAACCCTTAGGGTTAAAAAGTTAAGCCCTTGATATCTAGGTCCAAACCAAATCTTGAAAATAATCAGGCCATTAGCCTATTAGATTGTACTTCCACCTTAGTTATCAAACCTCCATAATGTCTTTCATGTCTCTTAACTCCAAAAATATCTCCAAAATCCTTCACACATAATACCAAATGAATAAGTGCAAATAAGTGAAAACTTAAATTACTAGCCAAAAATAGTTGCTATTGTGGATATAGATGTAAAATAATTAAGAAGAAAAGTTATTCCATTGGTTAAAGTACTATGAGAAGGATTAACTCTAGAAGAAGTGGTAGATACTGTCGCGGGTACAACAAATATGATAAATACCTTACCTTAAAACTAACCAGTAGTAGTGGGAGTAAAGGTCGATCCCACAAAGACTATTATTACCTTTAATAAGGTAAAAATAGAATGATCATAAATAATAAAAGAGTGATTAATAATTAAAAAGTTGGTTTCAATTGATATCCACTATCAAAGAATCACAATGATCATTGAAAACATAATCAATCTTAAATTGAGTATCTATTATTGGGATTATATCTCTGTTCCTCCTTAAGTTTAGTAATTGATGAAAATTACCTTAATTAACCCAAATTAACAAGTAATCTTTAGTACATCAGTAAAGTATAACTTATTAATTGCAAGAAGAATTAGAGAAACTGATAGAGCTAAAATAACATAGACACATATGTTATATTAAATTTTGTCAATCATTCACCATCGAATTAATAATTTATAATTATACAATTATTAACCCTATTTTTCTCTTAAATCATAATAATGAAAATTTTGTTCAATATACGATTCAGCAATAGATTAAAACAAATAATATATTAGTAGGTCTTCTTAGCAATCATATGAATAATCATGGATAAGAAGAGTAGATGAATAATCAATGCACAATCAAAATTGATCTAATAAACTCAAATCCAAAACTCACAATGCATAAAAGATCTTTGAGATTTCAATCTCCCTCAACCAACAAAAAAAAAATTATCTGCGCAGGGCCATTAGAGAATCTAGAGAAGAAAAGAAGAAGATAATTAAGAATTTAATTCCCTTTGATGCTTTTTTCCCCTATTTATAGATTAAATACTCCTAAATGAAGTAAGATTGTTCTTAGGTCAATTACGAGCCCATTAGGTTTCATTTGGAGTCAAAATAACCTAATTTTCATGAATCCCACATTTTGGTGTGGCTACGAGCATTGCGATGCTTAGGCAATTTTGGGATAGGGCGCCACAGTGCCTGATGCCATTGCCATGGTACTTTGGCTATTCTGGAAAGGGGCACTGCAGCGTTCTTTGTAAAGACTAGTTTATATATATATATATATATATATATATAGCAGATAACACATTATATAAGTAGCTAATATTCCATCATCATCATATCCAAAACTACATCAGAGATTAATGTTTATACATAAGAAACACTAAGTCACATAACTACATTAACTTCACCTTGAACCCTATACCGCACATCTCCCATGGGTGTAAAGGGTGGAGGAGGTGGTGCTAGCATCAGGATCTGTACAAGGCATCACCATCCACTGGATCTCTATGATCAAGTGCACGGAAGCAGCTAGCATATCGTTTGCTCTTATCTAAACATAACACCAACAATAATGAGAATGGAAGTTCCCAATAGGTTTAACATTAAAAGAATCATACAGTAAATAAAAAAATTACAGTGTTATGTCCAACTATAGAAAACATTTTCTCTTTGTATATGATAAAATAACAAGAATGTATAGCATGCTTTCATGGTTGATAGATAGGTTATGCATCAATATTAAGCATGTATAATAACCAAGTTATACTTCAACATTTTTCTTGTATATATATATCTTTACAGTGCTTTCATACAGGGTGACTGATCGTCTGCAGTCACAAGGTCAACAAACAGTGACTAAACATCTGTAGCCACATCTCAACACTTAGTGACTACTCGTCTGTAGCCACAAGTTCAACCATATACATTAACATGATATAACCATGTATACATCAAACAACTCACCTCTGTTATCATGCTTGCCATCTACAATCAACTTTGTCTCTTCATATAATCATTATGTAATAATCTCTCTATCGTCATATAATAATGTACACATCATATTCTTTAATCATCATGACCATCACAATAGGATTATGCATTAACCAAGTATATCACTAATATCATGCATAATATTATCACCACATCATTTAATAAATATGTATTAATACACTTACCATCATGTAACAAGGCATACATCATATTTTCTCATCCTCATGCATTGATATACTACCATAGGCATCAAATCAATATGCAATTCACTTACATATGTCTCATCAATACATAGAAAATTCACTTGCATAGGTCTCATTAATATGTATTTTTATCCATACATTAAACATACATCTCATCAATATGCAATATGTGATTTAATTTCTCATAAAAAAAAGGACGGAATTCCCACTATAAAGCATTATTAAAAAGGTATTTATTTGAATTTTGGTTCCCCTTATCATCATCCATTCATTGGAGTTCATTTAGAGCCTTTAAAAAGTAAAACAGAGCAATTTTAGCCTCAAGCACAGCCTAGCCGTGCTTGAAGTTGTGTAAACCGTGCTGTAGAAATCACAAAATAGCCCGACACAGGGCCTGGTCGTGCCTCAAAACACGACCGTGTTTTGCGCTGCAGACTCACGACCAGTCTGACCTTCCATCACTCTTCAAGCCATAACACACTCATTTCAACTCTGATTGAGGTGATTGTGGTCTTTATGGACATATAAGACAATTATCTACAACTTTTATGTTTACCACTTTAACAAATTTGAAATAGACATAGGTGAAAAAGGTGCTCGAAAACAACATCAGGACTCTGTACGTTAGATCCAACCTCTCTTCACCCATCAAGGCATATCTCTTTCATTTCAAATCCGATGAAGGTGATTCCAAAGGATTAGAAAGCTAAGAAAAAAGGTTACAACTCATGTTTTGAACAGATTTCCAAATTTGATATAAATCATAAACTCCAGAACCAACCATTCAGAGCATTGATTTTTGCCATTTTCAAGCCAATTTCAGCAAACATATGTATGATCTATACATCCAAACTCTCACTTTTCATGGCTAAGCATAAATATGCATTATGCATCACCAAAATAGGATATTTGAAACACTTATAAATCATTCAAAGTACATGAAATTCCATAGAAATATTAATTTTAAACCTACCGAAAACTAGAGATTCTTTCTATTCTCAAACCCTCCTTGGATTTCCTTCTCTTTGATCACTTCTCTTTCTTCCTTTCTCTAAAAATTACTTAAATCTTCACCCTACTGCCTTTTCCTCTCCTCTCTCTCTCTCTCTCTCTTCTTTTCCTTCCTCTTCTTCTCTTAGTCTCTCTCTTTTCTCCTCTCCCTTGGCCGCTACCTCTCATTCTCCCTTGATATTTTCCCCCCTTGGTCGACTTCCTCTCCAAGTCAAGGGAAAAGGTTTGTTTAATCCAAGCTTCTCCTACAAGCCATCCCTTCCCTCTTAGTCGAATTCTCCTCCAAGTCAAGGGAAAATATTTTTTTAATTCAAGCTTCTCCAACAAGCCATCCCTTCCCTAACTAATGCACCCCAAAAGCTTAACTATTACAAGCTTGCTACTTCATTACATTCCAACTAGATCCTTGACCAAGGCCTTGTTTGGCTTAATCAAATTCTCCAAAAGCTTTAATTCCTCTTTTAGAAAGATACTAATAAACTTTAAGTCACATCCAAAACATATCTTTAATTCACTTCCTGATGTTCGGTTCTAGCCCTAAAGAATTATAATATTACACTTTCTCGCCTTCTAGTTTTCCTTTTTTCCATATAACCATTATATAATTTCAAAGATTTCTTCAATGTTTCATTTCATTCTCTTTCCTTCCTTTCACCATTGAGAATTATTTTCCATTTATTAAAATCTGGGATGTTACATTCTTGGCCAAGGCCGCAGCGCTTTGGCTTCCTCAATCCACGACGCCCTATTTTTGGGTTCACCAACACTGCAGTTCTCTCTTGTGAGCATCGTAGCTCTTAGAATTTCCTAGAATCTACCAAAGTGCTTAACATGAAAGTTGTAGCTCTTTCTCTTATCTTTAAATATCTATTGGAGCACCTTAATTGGAGCTCATATGAGAGAGATATGCTTCAATTAGCAACAAAGGTTAGGAAATCAATATTTTTCCATGTTTTTCCTCTTATTTTCCTTTTCTTTTCTTGTTTGTTTATTCTTAAAACATAGAACACAAAACTCAATTAATTCCTATTTATACGTTACTTCATTTAACCAAAAAGTAACTTAAAACATGCTAAAAAATGCTTAATTAATTGTATATCAAAATACCCTCACACTTAATCTTTTGCTTGTCCTCAAGCAAACTAATCCATATGAACAATATTCTATATTCAATATATGCTTTATGTCTCTTTTTTCCATAGCCGCTGGAATCACTTTATTTAGAGTTCAAATGAGTGAGATATGCCTCAATTAGTGACAAGGTCAGAAATCAGCATTTTTAATAATTTTCTCTCTATTTTCCTCTTCTTTTCCTCTTTATTCTTTCTAAAACATAAAACAAAAAACTCAATTAATTCCTATTTATATTCTAATAAGGTTAAAGGTATTAAAATCATGCTTAATTATAAATACATCAAATACACCCACACTCAACTTTTTGTTTGTCCTCAAGCAAAGTAATCCCTAATGACGAAAAAAACAACAATCAATATATGTAGTGAGTGTTAGGCTTACTAAACGTTTGCCTCATAACATGAAAATATACACAAGAAAACATTTTGAAGTCATAATTATGCACAAGATTAACACAAATGCAATCCATTATTTTATTCTTCTAAATCCCGAGTGTGTGTTTTTGGGTCAATAGATTCCCTTTTACCCGGATGAGTTTATATATCCCAAAATTTTGTGCGCAAATCTCTAATTAGTTTAAGATTTCCATAGGCTTATTCTTCATGCTACTCTCCACTAATGTAGGCTAAAGCTACCTCTAGGATCAATAGTGCTTTATTTAACTTGTAATGTGGTCTGGGTATAAGATATGATAAAGGATACAAATTTAGGCTCAATCACCCATCACCACATGATTAAATCTGATCTCTTTAGCTTTTTCAAGTTTTGGGAGATTTTCTCCCGCACTCATTTTCTTGCTTCAATTGAATTTAATTCATCTTTTTTTTTAGTTCTCTATTTCTTTTATTTCACCCACAGCATATGCTTTTATCCTTTTCGGATTTTTCTTATCTTTCCTTTGCATAATTCTTTTCTTTCCTTGCTCCACCCTTCCACCCTTTGGTCAATAAAGCTCTACAAAACAAATATTTAGCCATATATAATCATGGAGTTAGTGAATAGGGTCAAAAATAAAAATATTTATACAAAATTTGGCTTTTGGTTCATTTGTGAATATAGAAGAAAATTTTCATTAAACTCAAAATAGAGGAACTAAGGGTATTTCATTGCTTGGGTTAGGTTTTAAAGGCTCAATCTATCAAAAAATGCTTAAATCATCTCTTAATTAATAGTATTAGCCTAGAATTTTGCCTCAAATAGTATTCAAACAAGTTTTAAAATCCTATTGAGATCATAAAATATTTTTGAGGTATATAAACCTTCTCTAAGTAAAAGACAAATTAAATGCCCAAATTTATTGTATAAAAAAGTTTCAGGATTCTAAAGTAAAAATAAATTGCAAAAGAGTTAAAATTGTACACAACCATGAATTTTCTACATTTTTCAAAAGTTAAAAAAAAATTATAGTCATATCATTGGCTATTGGTTGTGTCTAACAATACAAAACATAAATTGAAACACTCACACAACCACTCAACTTGCTAAAAGCAATAAATGTTCAATGATAGTGAAAATTAGAAAATTGATGCTCAAAAAAAGGGGTACAATTATTCAGGCAAAATTCAGCTACTACCACTCCCCACACTCAAACTTTACATTGTCCTCAATGTAAAATAAAGTTGATAATTAAGAGGGAGATATAAAGAGATTTAAGTTAAGTGAACTTCCCTGAATTTGTTTGGGGTAGAAAGAGAGTGTTGCATTACTAGACCCTGAATATTTTTTATTTTTACTTTTTTTTAATATCAATGTTGGGTTGCCTCTCAATAAGAGCCTTTGTTTAATGTTGTTGGCTCAACTCAAAGCTCCCTATCTCATTCATGGAGGATCCTTAATGTCTACTTTAATCTGAAATTTCTGGTATTAATTCAAGCCTTAAAGTTCTATTGCCTGACAAGCAACCACATTAGTAATAACAAAGGGCTCAAACCAAGGGAGAGATTTATTAACTTTATAGGGTCTAACCCCTTTGATTTCTAGAGCTTAATGAAATTCTACAGTTGGGTCTATGCCTTTAAGATTTGCAACTATTTTTGCAATGACACTTCCTTTTTTCAGAAGAATATGCATTAATGCCTCCTCTTTTTTAGTTCCTAGACTTTGGCCACTATAAGAGGTGATGCATCTCCAACTCCTAAGTATTTCATGTGATTGGGAAGAGTTGAAAGATTTGATCCAAGATCCTGCAAAATAGAAGATGTACTTGCTTCATTAGAATTTGGTACTAAAGTAGGGGGATCGTTACCTATTTTATGTACTTTTGGATCTACTTTTAGCTTATCATTATTCTCCTACAAGTGAATACTCAAGGTTGGTTCCTCAACCTTTTTCTCTGAAGGCTCAACATCCTGTGGTACAAAATCAACCATGTTAATAGCATAGGCAGTAAGATCTTTCATGGCACTACAAGTACTGAATTTCATAATTTTTCCTTCAAATTCCATTGTCAATGTGTCACTATGAACATCTATTATGGCCTTGGATGTTTTCAATAATGGTCTCCCTAACCAAATTGGAGTGGTTTGATCACTACTCTCCATATTAAGTACATAAAAATAAGCAAAAAAAATTAGGTCACCAACTTGCACTAAAACATCCTCAACCACACCCTCGGGAAGGGTATTAGATTTTTCAGCTAATTGAATTATAACACCAGTTTCTTTTAAAGGTCCTAGTTTTAAAGATGCATAAATAGAGTATGACATGGCATTAATAAATGCTCCTAAATCTATCATATCCTTCTCAAATTTGGTATTGCTTATAATGTAGGGAATGGAAAACATACATGGGTCCTTGCATTTAGTAAAGAGTTTTCTTTGAATAATTATAGAAACATCTTCCCCTACATTTACTTTCTCAATTTCTTTCAACTTCTGCTTCCTCTTTTGGGTGTGCAATTCCCTCAGGAAATTGGCATAACGAGGTTTCTAGCTAATTACATCTAAAAGAGGAAGATTCATCTCACACTTTCTAAAAGTCTCATATAAGTCAGAAGTTTTCTCATTCAATCTATTTTCTTTTAGAGCTTTAAGAAAAGGAGGTGTAGGTTCATATTCAAATAAAGGTGCCAACTTACCTTTTGGTTGCATTATGTTTTTCTTCCTCTTGCTCAATTGGTGCTTGCACCTTTTGCATTGGAATCTCAGCTTCCTTCTCACTTTGTAGCATGATGACACTTATATTCTCCCTTGGGTTTACCATAGTTTGAAATGGCAACTTACCTTAATTTTGAGCATCTAATCGGTTAACTGTGGTTGCTAATTGACCCACTTAAGTTGTCAAGTTCTAAATACTAGCTCTTGTCTCTTGCTGGAATTACTGAGAGTTATGCACAAGAGTTTCAGCAATATCTTCTAAGGAATTACTTACTTGGGGGTCCTGAGATGTATTCTGTCTAGGATAATAGGCCTGTTGATTTTGTTGAAAATTTTGTCCTGTAGGCCTATTTTGTGCATTCCCATATCTAAAGTTGGGATGATCCTTCTATTCAGGATTATATTTATTAGCATAAGGATCATACCTCATTAGTTGGCCAAGGAAGCCTTCTACAACATTAGCTTATTCTATGGATTCCTCTTAAAGTGTAGGGCACATATTAGTTGGGTGCCCTTTTGTCGAATATATTCCATAGATTTTAGCTTGCTGTGGTGTACCTGTAGCAATTTGGGATGCAAAAGAGGTAAGTTCAAATATCTATTGCTGAAGGGAGGAATTACTTACCTCATGGGCATGTTGAACTAGAGAATCATACCTAATGCCAAATTGTTGAGAGTTGGCAGCTATGTTTGATATCAGGATTTTGGCTACTTCAAGAGTCTTATCTACTAGTACTCCTTCACTAGCTACATTTATTATGCTCCTATCTTCCTGCAAAAGACCTTCATCAAAATATTGGATCAATAGCTGCTCACTAATCTGATGATGTGGGCATCTTGCACAAAGCTTTTTAAACATCTCCTAATATTCATAAAGTGTCTCTCCATATAATTGCTTAATGCCGCATATTTCTTTTCTTATATTTGCGGCTTTAGATGCAGGGAAATAACATTCTAAAAATAACTTGTTCATCTCAGTCCAAGTAATGATAGTGCTAGATGGTAAATAATACAGCCAATCTTTGGCTGAATCTCTTAAGGAGAAAGGAAAAGCCCTAAGTTTAATTTGTTTTTATATTACTCCAGGGGGTTTCATACTGGCACACACCACATGGAATTCCTTCAAGTGCTTATGTGGATCTTCAACTGTAAGACCATGAAAATTAGATAATAGATGAATGCCTAGATGTTAATTCAAAATTAATGCTTTTATTAAGGTTAGGAAAATTAATGCATAATGGCTGTTGGTGAAGATCTGGAGCTGCAAGCTCCTTTAAGGTCAGATGCCTAGCCATGATTACTTCCTCCTTCTCCTTATGAATATCCTCTTGAAGTCCTCTTCTATGCCTGTGAACAGATTTTTCAATTTCTAGATTGAATTATAAATTTGAGAATTAGCAAAATGAGTTACAAGTATAAATTAACATAAAAATCACAAAAACGCAATTCTCCAGCAACAGCACCAAATTTTTTTTCATACAGTCATCGGTACACTCAAATTGATATCTTACCTCTCAACTAACTATAGTCGTGGGAGTAAGGGTCGATCCCACAGATATTGGAATTACCTTATGTGATTGAGAAAAGGGAAAATTGATAATTGCAAATAGAGCAAAGTAAACAAGAATGAAAGTAATTAAGATAGAGTTATTAATAATAAAGATGTTGGCTCTAATTAATATCTATCATCAAGAGATTGCATTGATCATTGACAACATAATCAATCTTAATATGAATATCTATCATTGGAATTTTAACCCTATTCCTCCTTAAGTCTAGTAATTGATAACAATCGCCTCAATTAAACCCTAATTAATAAGATATCCTTTAGCACATCGGTAAACTCTAACATATTAATCGCATGAAGAATTAGAAAAACTGATAGAGCTAAACAAATATAGACACATTGGCTATATCTAATTCAGTAAGTTATTCATCATAGGTTCAATGATTTATAATCTAAAATCCTTAAACCTATTTGCCTCATGAATACAGTAATAAAAACTTTGTTCAAAACATAATTCAGCAGTAGGTTAAGACAGACAATATACTAGTAAACCTCCTAACAATCATATAAATAATCATTTAGAAGGGAAGAACAAATGAATAATCAATACCCAATTAAGATTAAACTAATAAAATAAAATCTAAATCTTACAATGCATGAAGATGCCTTGAGATTTCAATCTTCCTCTACCAACTAAAATTAAATCAGCCACACAGGGCCATAAGAAAATCTATAGAAGAATTAAAGGTGATTAAGAGCTTTATTCCTCCGTGATGGTTCCTTTCTTTCCTTTCTAATAGATTGGCTACTCCTCATTGAAGTAGAATTGTTTCTAGGTCAAAACTCAACCCATCGGGTTTCAATTAGAGCTAAAAAGACCTAAAAATCACGATTTCAGCATTTTGGTATAACGGCGAGCACCGCAGTGCGCTGGGTCGGGCACCACGGCGTTGGGTCTTTCTGGTGCTCAGGTGCCGCGGCGTGCTTGGGAGCACTGTGGCCCTCCAAATCTTTGATGACATGAAGCCTAGAAATATCACTTCAATTGGAGTTGAAATGAGTGATATATGTTTCAATTAGTGATGAATAGTCAAAAATTAGCATTTTTCATAATTTTATCTCTATTTTCCTCTTACTTTCTCTTTATTCTTCCTAAAACATAAAACACAAAACTCAATTCCTATTTATATTCTACTTATATTAAATAAAAAGTAAGCTTAAAGGTATTAAAATCATGCTTAATTATAAACACATCATAAATGAATTAAGGTGGATGAACAAAAGGTAAAAGCAATTCAAGATTATCCAAGTTTTATAAATGTGGGTAATATTACAAGTTTCCATGGGTTAGCTAACTTTTATAGGTTTGTAAAAGATTTTGATAGCCTAGTTGTAACTTTGACTAAAGTTATAAATAAATGTGGATTTTAAGTAGGGTGATGAACAAAAAAAGTCATTTAATTTTGATCAAAGAAAAATTGACTGATGCACATTTGCATGCTTTACCTAACTTCACAATAACTTTTGAAATTGAGTGTGATACTTCAAGAATAAGTATTGGAGCTATTCTAATGCCAAGACAACAGAAGGCATCACAAGCTAGTATTTGAATTGTGAGATGGGGTTTGGTTGTGTATGAGGAAGGAAAGGTTTTCAGCACAAAAGCATTCTAAGCTCTTAAAGGAAGATAGTCCTTTTCAATACCTTAAGCACATCAATAACCTTACAAGCTGAATTTTCTAAGTGTATATACTATTAGTGCAACTTTCAATGTTAATGATTTAAGCATTTTTTATATAGATAATGATTTGAGACAAATCATTTTCAAGAGGCGAGCAATAATAAGTTGGCTAAGGTTAAATAATAGAATATAGACCAACTTCAAATTCTAATTGGACTTTTTACAAAAAGTTTAGGATAAAAGATTTAAAGAAATACTTAATGGCTTATTTTTGAAGATCCAACAAGGAGAGAAATACATCACTATTAAATGTGAGACAAGATTGGTCTACATTGTTAAAGCCAATCTAAATATGGGACAACACCAAGAGGAATATTGACTAAAGACTAAGTATGGACTTAAAAGACAAGAAGGCTAAAAGCTAAAATATGAGTCATAATTATTTATTTATATTTTTTTTTACTTAATTTATTAATTATTAAATTTTCTAGCTTGTCAAGGATTAAGTTATTTAGTTTGTTTAGGACTTTTTATGTACATTAGCCTACAAATAAGGGTGAATGATCAATAAAGAGATCATATTATTATTTATAAAAGTTAGTGTTATCTCTTTGGTTTTTTTTTATAAACTATTCTAACTTATCATAATTTTCAATTATGTTCATCTTTAACTTATTAATCAGATTTTCTATCACTAATTATAATGTTTTTATTATATCAAAAAAAAATTTTATATAAGCAATGGGTCATGGTTTCATACAAACTTAACTATAGAAACAATTTTAAAGCTTTCTTATATAACAAATTTTGTCAATTCTTGACGAGGTTCGTATCAATATACTAAAAAATGCTTCAGGACAAAATGTTTAAATCCTATTAATTATTTACACATTATTACCTTACAAATTCACAATAATTCCATCAACACCTGGATACTTAAGAGCTATAGGAAATTAGGAGGGAAAACAAACAGATTTACTCCAACTGTAACGTCACATTACATCAAGAAAGAAAATGTAATGATTAATACACTACACATATTAATTATGCTTCATTTGTTAATTTTAAAATAAATGAACAGGAATCCAAATTGATAATCAACAGATAGCAGCGGCCAAAGGCACATAGAAGCCCATTTTATAATCCAACTAGTGATTCATCTTTTCCAAATGGACAGTTTAACTTCGTCAGCTAGCACAACAGAAATCATGTTCAGTACCAAAAAAAAGAGCTCTTCAATTTTTCAGTGATTTAAATATTAGCAAACAACTTTTACTATCGACAACCAAATAATTAACCTTAACAAATTGTAGTTCTTATGTAAAATAAAGTCATGAAATTAGGATAAGATATATCAAAACATTAGGCAAAACACAAACTAATATTGGGAAAAAAAATAGAACATTAGATTTTGTTATTGTTAATCCTTACAATATTCCTAACATCATTGTACAATTAACATGCCGGAGAACAATTAAAAGTAAAAATTCAAGGAGGAAAAAATTATAAGCCGTGTAATGAAAACCAAGGGGAAATGAATAACAAGATAAGGAAAGGACATAAGAAAAACATCAATTAACAATACCAATATACAGAACAATTCGGAGGGCAAAGTTATGTAACAACCTATAGTTAGGCTTAGGGTAAAGTGGGTATGTGCTAGAGAGGGGGAGCACTTAGGAAGTAGAATGTTTGAGATAGTGGCTTCGATTCAACAAGAGCTTCTTCGAGAACCATGATTCAATGTGTGATGGGTTATGTTTTTCCACTCAATCAATGCTTCTTTGGAACAATGGAAGGTGGATCGTAGTCTCCCTTGCTTACGGTAGCCAGTGTAGTGCACCTTGCTGGAGGACGTTGGGTGGTGGTCTTTGATGTTCAAGTGCTCAGCAAGATTGGTAAGCAAAGATGAAGGTGGAAATGAAGGGAATGATTTTTTTAAAATTATTATTTAACGATTTCGAATTGGATTTTCTGATGTAAATTTTAATATTTGGAAGGTTAAATTATAATTTTTGGAGGGTTAGATTATAATTTTTGGATTATAATCATGTGTGACCCCTACTAAGTTGCCACATGAGAACCAATTATTGGTCCACATGGGATGGGCACCGTAGACAGCACCTTATCTTACACCAAGTCAGACAAACGCTTCGTAAACTTCCTCTCGTAGGGAGAACTCATCATTAGGTCCTTACATATTGGACATCTATGTTGGGGGGAAAAAATTTGGCCCAAAGTCAATTTTTTTATTTTAAAAAAAAAATATTTATTCAATTGTCTTCTCTTCTGTTTTGTTATCACTTAATTATCCCATAATATTTTTATCTAATTTTAATAGAAATAATAATGTGAATGTTAAAAGAACAAAAAATTTATTCAGTTTTTCAAAATTACAAGAGTTTTAGAATTATTTTCTAAGAGCATATCCTATAGAAAAGTACCCAAAAATAAAAAGATACAACAGTTAGGACATCTTTGATTAATTGAAATAAAAAATAAAATTTTAGATTCTATAATTTGGTTAAATAGAATAAACATTCATTCAAAAAAATATTGAAATCTAAATTCCATAATTTGAGTTTCCTTTTGCACTTAATTTAAATTTTTTATTATTTTTTTTATTATAAAGAACTTATATTATATTCAGTTTTGCAAAATTACAAGAGTTTTAGAATTATTTTCTAAGAGCATATCCTATAGAAATGAACCCAAAAATAAAAAGATACAACACTTAGGACATCTTTGATTAATTGAAATAAAAAATAAAATTTAAGATTCAATAATTTTGTTAAATGGAATAAACATTCATTCAAAAAAATATTGAAATCTAAATTCCATAATTTGTGTTTTCTTTTGCACTTAATTTAAATTTATTATTATTTTTTTATTATAAAGAACTTATATTATAATACTTTAATATAATTATTAGACTATATATATTTTCATATTTTAATTTTTTTATGATATTTTAAATCAATTAAGTAAAAAATTATTATATTTTATCATAAAATTAAATCAAGTGATAAATCTAAATAAAAAATTATTTTAAAAAATTTTAATGTAATTTGTATTAAAATAAAAATTTATTTTCACAGACATTTAGATAATAGATTTTATTTTATTATATACCAAACGAAATAATTTATTTCTATTTTTCTTACAATCCCATTTTCTTTCTTTTTTTATTTTTACTAAAATTTATTCTACTCATCCAAACAAACACTCAAGGGACATTTAGTAAATGATAAAATATTTTGTTCTCAATAATTATGTTTTTTTGATAAATATAATTGATAGAAATTATAATTTTTAAAAATGTATAAAATATATTTGATTGACCTTTAAAATTATTAAAAAAATTTAAATAATATTTTATATAAATTTTTTATTCTTCAATTTGATTATACTTAATTTTTTAAAAAATTTTGTATATTTTTTTAAAAATCTCTTTATTCTTATAAGAGATAAAATAAGAGTAAAGAGAAGAAATGAGAGTGAGAGAAAAGATGAGAGATAAAGTGAGAGAATGAAAAAAAAAAGAGATGAGAGAGTGAGAGTGGAGAGAGAGAGTAAATTTTTTTATTATTATTACAATTATCTCATTAATAAAAAATATAATTATTTTTTAACATCATAAGATGATTCCTATTTTCATGGAAAACTAATTTTTCAAGAATGGATTGTTAAAATCTTATACCAAACATGATAATTTTAATTTCTCAAATTGAGATTCTCAAAAAATTAAAAAGAATTCTTGTACCAAACACCCCTTTAAAGAAGCATTGCTACATGTGAGAATGCAATACTGATTCAAGATAGTAATATTTACTCCAAAGCATGTAATATTTACAGGGAAACATTACAGACGAGCCATGCACGATATTTTTCATATATATACGCAAAGAACCATGTTCTTTAGTTCCATCTTGATATTCACAGGACTGCACCAGTCATGAACCGATGATTGAGAACAGCCTCTGCAATTGGTCGTTTACGAAAATCAGGATTAAGCATTTCCTGGAGACAATGAGAAACAACAGCATGAATTTTTTACAAATATAGATTCCGGGTTAGAAGTACTTAAGCTTGAAATATAAATAAAATGTGTTTAGACTGACAATCCTTGCGAACAGAAAATCTATTATTTGATTTTTAACAACATATTTATTGAACAGTAAATGAGCTGGGTAAAATTGCAAAACTTGGCTACAATAGTCAATTAAGGAAATCGTTTACATCATTTTCGGTTGGCTATAATATGTATGAAAATAGGAAGCTAAAAAGATAATTTGATACTTGTAAATTCATTTATAATAGCAAATATAAGTGTTAGAAGAGTGTGACGATTATGTTAAAGAATGTGTGTGTAACTATGGGTTTAGCTTATATTAATTTTATTATCTTTATACTTGACCTAATTTTATTATTAAACACACAAGGACTTGACGATGTTAGTATGAAATTAAAGATATTATTTACATCGTTTTTTATCGTGTTAAATGTATGAACACACTAAAAGAAATATAATTAGAAATGAATCATTAAAAAAAACGTTAGGATAGCACATATTATAAAAAATAATAATAAAATTTTATTTAAAATAATTTGATCATATGTAAAAAAAATTTATAGAAACTCTACTAAGAATAATATATTAGATAAAAAATAATTCGATAGTTAAAAATAATAAAAAATAAAAAAAATCGATGAAATTATTAAAAAAATAATAATTAATAATTGATTTATTGATCTTATTTATAATAAATACATATAATATAGTTTAATCTATGTAACTAAACCAACTTAGTGAAAAAATATTTGATTAATTGTTGTTATTGTTATATTTATATCATCTTCAGTTAGCTATAATATGTTTGAATATAGAAAGTTCAAAAGATAATTTGATACTTAGAGATTCATTTATAATAACAAGAAGAGTGCAATGACTATATTAAATGTCGCCTAGCGGACTTAGCTTCTATATCCAAAAAAATGTTTTCCTCTCCTTGTTCCCATAATATATTTAATATGGTATCAAAGTTTCAAGTGTCCTAGTTTAGAACTCGGGCTATTGTCTATATTGCATAGGTACAAATACAGATGCAAATATAAATATAGAATAAGACAAATTTTAAAAAAATTTAGAATCTGTATGATATGATATATTTATATAAAATAAATAAATATAATATATACTATTTTTAATCAATAATAAATATTTTATTATATAATTAATCAAAAAAATAATTTGAATTCATGAAAATAATGTTAACATTAATCTAATTCTAAAAAAATAATAGTCTAAACAGTAAAATAATAATAAAAACATATTTACTTCTACATATAAAAATATTATATTTTATCCTTAGTATTGAAATTGAAAGTTATTAAAATATTTAATATTGAATAAATAAAAATACATTAACGCAGCCACGTCTTTTAAAATTTTCACCTAGCAACCACGTTTCTCACCCATGTTTACCCATTAATCACTGTACCATTTGTTCCATTACCATATGTGTAGTGTTAGGGGTGTACATCGATTCGATTTAATCGGTTTTAGAGGTTGAACCAAACTAAATTGATCATGTATTTTTAAGAAAAAACTAGACCTGTTCAATATAATTTAAGTAAGTGGAACTGAACCAAATCGAATTATGAAAAATCGATTCGATTTGATTTAGTTGATCGATTTTTTTTTTTTTTTTTTGATGTTCTACAAGTTAAGTGCTACTTTGTGGCTATGCTTTGATGGCCGAAGGGAGAGCTTCAGAGAGACCCTAGTGATGGCATATTGTCGACAGGACAAGTGAACATAGTTATGCTTTGTTGAAGGAGAACGCGATGGTAGCTTCCATGAGGGGTCGAAGTTCTGGTCGCGCTTGTGACTAGTGCTAGAAATGGCCAGTGAACCAAGCATCCCAGACTTTGAGATTGTATGTGTGCTCTAATGAAGATTCAAATGCCTTCAATAGCTACTATGGATACATGTCATGGCTGGCAATTCCATTATCTCATTTGGAAACAAAGAAAGCAAAGTATGAGGTTCCTTACTTAGTTATATTGCAACCCAACAACCAAAAAGAGGATGCTACTTTGCGTGATGGGGTGGAAGTCATTTATCGTTTTGGAGTCCAAACTTATCCATTTTCTAAGGAAAGGTTGGGGCTGCTGCAAAAGAAAGAAAGAGAAAAGCATGAAAACCAGACCTTGACTAATTTACTAACAAATTACGACGCAAACCATGTTTTGGCTCATAGGGTGAGGAGAGTAGTCACGTCGGGCAGAGCTTCATTACTTCTTGCTATAGAATGACATGCGAAATGTAACATCTCTAATTTCGTTTCTTTTATTGATAAAAGTACAAAAATATTTAATTAAGGAAATAGAATTTATTAGACAATATTTTAGATATCTAAGAAAATATAATCTTTAGATATTCTTCACCTTATGTATATGCAAAGAAAAATGTTTCTAATATTAAGAGAACAAATAAAAAGGAAAAACCTAATAGGAAAGAAATTAGAAATAACATACTAAAGAGATACAAAATTCTTGGATAAGGAAGATAAATTTTTAAAAACAAGTAAATGTCTTAAAATTTCAAGAACATTGGATTAGGGTAATTTTTCCTAATTCAAGAATTAGAGTTACTAAGTTTAAAATCTTTACCCATACATTGAACTTTTACCTATGGACACTTCATATAGAGTTTTCCACTTCACATAAGTTTCTAGCAAGCCCATTGGATAACTTAAGCAAGAAATAAAACATAGACTTGGACTAAAATATAGTAATTGAACCAATAGCCCAAAAATTATGAAAATGTGACCAATCCCTCCAAGAAAGGTAGAATTTTATCCAAAGCAAAGAAAATGGGTAGAAATAAGCCCATAATGGGTAGGAATAAGCCCAAATCCAAGAGAAAAAATAAAATAAAATAAATTAGATGATAATATAATAATAATAATAATAATAATAATAATAATAATAATAATAATAATAATAATAATAATAATAATAATAATAATAATAAAGATTAGGTTACATGGCATTAAGACAAAAATTTAGCAAGTGGTGTGATTCTACATTCATAATTTTAGCAAGTGACATGATAATACAAGGCTTTAGGACAAAAACATCTATATCTTACACTCAATTCTAGCAAGTGGTATGATAATACATGGTATTAGGACAAAACATTCCTATCCCACACAAATAATATCAACCAAATAATGAAGATTCAAGGGTTAGAAATTTGCCACCTAAAAAGGCAAACCTATCATACTTGTTTAAGACAAAAGAAAATGGAAATAAATCCCTAAATCAAAGGGGCATTGTCCCTTATCTTAAGAACATATCATCATAATTTTCAAAATACAAATCTTCTTTTCCTATGCATATCTTGACTAAGGAAGAGGAAGACAAGAACATAAGTTGTTTGTTTTTCAAAAATTCAACAAAGTGTATCCTAATTGTGATAAGGTAGACCCATGATCATGAAAGGTGAATTATTTGGTGGTTTATATAAGAAAACTCACCCTTACAATATTTTAATTTCGTCCAAGTGAGGAAGAGAGAGAAATAGAAGCAAGGTAGAGTGAGGAAAGGAGAGAAAGATAGGAGAAAAAAGGAAGGAAGAAGAATGAGAAATTTAGAAAACTAAGTACTCCAGGTAAGTTACCTTAATCTTCACTTGAGTCCATTTCTCTTCTTCATACTTGAGGTTCAAAAATTCACCGTCCTTCTCTTACCTAAGCTGCTAGAAAAGTTAAAGGAAGGAAGGAATTTTGCTACTTCTTTCAAGAGGAAACAAGAAAACCAATTCACTAAGTAAACTAGGGAGATTCTTAGGTAAGTTTAACAATATTTCTTTTTGAAGAAAATTTTTGAAACTTATAATATTTATATGAGATTTTGATCTTAGAACTGTGATGATTGGTCATGGATATTGCTATGTCATGTTACATATTGATCTTACATGTGATGTATGTTTGAATACTTAGGCCGGTATAGAAAGTTCAGCATAGGTATGGCTATAGGTGGCAAAATTTTAAGTTTCGGTATTTTAATTTCTGAGAATTATCTGTATGGAATTAAAATAAATGGTTAACATAAGAATTGTAGCTATTTGTGTCACGGATTTTTAGCCACTGGAATCATTCAATTTGGAGTCCATATGAGGTAGATATGGTCCAATTAGTAAGCAATGGTCAGAAAAAGGTTAATCAAGGAAGAATATATTATGATAGCCTCAGTATTTTAATTTCTGGGAACATTCTGTAAGGAATTGAAATAAATGGTTAACATATGAATTATATATATATGGGTCACGGATCTTTAACCACTGGAATCACTTAATTCGGAATTCCTATGAGGGAGATATGGACATATTAGTAGATAGAGGTCAGAACCTAATTGAAAAGAAATAACCTGTACATTTAGGGAGTAATATCACCTTGATTTCTTAATATTTCGCTACAATGTTCAACATAATAGTTTTAGATAATTGTTTTATCTTGAAATTGACACCAAGATCACCTACATCAGAATTAAATTGAGGGAGTTATGCTTTGATTAGTAAGAGAAAGTTAGATATGATGAAAACATGCATCAAGAAAATAAAGAAATAAAATTAATATTTAAAAAAGAAGATGAATCTTATAAATGATAATAATAAATGACTAGTATAGCCATAGCCATTGCCATTGTATGAACTTCTTACCATCTTAAGTGTGAAATTTTGACATGGGAATATTTTATAAAGTGATATTTGAAATGGTTATGTTCATGGCATGATTACCAATGATTTCTGGTAATAGTTATATTTTGATGAACATACTTGTTATTGACATGGCCATTGCCATTGTATGAACTTCTTACCATCTTAAGTGTGAAATTTTGACATGGGAATATTTTATAAAGTGATATTTGAAATGGTTATGTTCATGGCATGATTACTAATGATTTCTGGTAATAGTTATATTTTGATGAACATACTTGTTATTGAAAGCATATTATTGGCTATCATTGTGAAAAGAAAAGAAATGAGCACGGTCACATGACAATCCGTGTGGTGCACCAGTAGGGGACGCCATACCAACGGTTATGATCATGTTTATGAGAAAAGAAAGAGAAAGTGGGCCATGTCGGACGGAACGAGAAAAACCCGTACCGGAGAGTAGAAAATACTCACCCTGACCGGGATAGCTTGATATGAGAATAAATTGATAGTCATCATATGATACTCTGAAAATAGTTAATCCTGTCATACATATCATTACTGTATGATTCTTATGTGCATAGATATAATGCATTCACGTGATCAAAGACATTTTCTGTAGTTTATACAGCTGAACATGACATGATGAACTATATTGATGGTAAATTATGATTTATTGTTGAACTTACTGGGATTTAATTCTCATTATATTTTCATATCATGTTCAGAAGAATAATATGCAGATTTTCTCTATGACTCTTATTATTTTCGTACGTTGGATCGAGGTGTCCTACTTTGGGCAACTACCAACTATATCAAATGTAACTATCGTAGATGTGACTGAGATTCCGGTGGACGTGCCACCCGCACCAGTATCCCCGGAAGTAGTCGACATAGATGATTAGAGCTACTATGTATCTTTGTACAAATGTTTGTAAAATAATGGTGTGTAGTTTGTAAAATAATGGTGTGTATGGAAACTAAGTATTGTATTATAAGTATTGTATCACTGTTAATAACAATTATGCTTGGTTAACGTGATTATTATTACGAATTAAGTGGTTAGAATTAAAGTAGTAATAACTTCATGATTTTTTTTAATTATATATAAAAAAAAATTTATGGAGTTGTTACACGAAATAATTAGGGCCAGTAGGGAGGGGATCCAAATTTGGCATAAAAAAAAATATTTATTAAAGTAATATAATATTAAAATTATAATAAAATATACAGATATGGCAGGCGATTCAATTCAATTTAGTTAAAAAAAATTTCGATCAAAAACCGAATCGAACAACTCGATTTTTCCCTAAAAAAATGAATTTAAATTGCATAAAATCAATTTTTTTATTATTTTTGGTTAGTTCAGTTTGGTTCAGCCGAATTTGTTTAATTTTGTATACTTCTATGCAATACAGAGCGTCATTTAACAATTCCAACGAATGGATAATGATTTGCATCGTTTAGAATAAAGCGAGTAGAATAGCAGAGGAGGAAACAGAGCATGAGAGAGAAATGCAATTCATGGAGGACTTACTGTTACTAGGTTGTGGGCATTGCAGCGTGGCCTGAGCAATGGAAAATTAGAAAAGAAAGATTATATAAAGAGAGATGAGATGAGATTTGTGATTCCAAACTTCAATTTATATAGATAATTTGACGGAGAAGATTGAGATAAAATGGCAAGTTTCCTTCTCTGCTTAAGATACAGAATTGATTGAAAATTTATTATGTTTTTAAAAAGTATATTAGGTACGAATGGGGTTCCTATTCCACCATATCCCAGTTGTATCCATCAAGTTTGGAAATACATAACTTTTGTATAAATAGAAATAAAATAAAATATATAAAATATAATTTTAATAAAAAACGAACAAATACGAATTTAGAGATAAAATTTAATTGATCATGATATTCCTATTACTAATCGTAAAGGTGCTAGGAGTTACACTTAATATCCCATGTCCAATTTTGTGTCATACAAGAATTTGTCTTCTACCTTTTCTACCTTTACCTCTCAATTGTCTTGTGTGGAGATTCCAAAGATTATGCAGGATGCTTTATAGCTTCCTAAGTGGAAAGGGGCTATTCTTGAAGAGATGCAAGTTCTTGAGAAGAACAAAATATAGGAGATAATGGAGCTACCTAAATGACAAAAATTGTTGATTGCAAGTGGGTGTTCACAACTAAATACAAGTAAGATAGATCTCTTGAATTGTACAAGGTACGTTTGGTGGTTAAAGACTTCACCCAAACATATGGGACTGATTACCATGAGACCTTTACACTTGTGGCCAAGTTAAACACTAAGAATTCTTCTATTAATAGTTGTCAATCTTGACTGGTCTTTACAATGGTTAGATATAAAGAATGTGTTCCTTAATGTTGAGTTCAAGGAAGAAGTCTATATGGACCCACCAAGAGGCTGAGAAAGAATGCGTCCAAAGTATGTACAACAACAACAACCAAATTTTTTTTCATTAAGTGAAGTCGACTACATGGATCAAACAATGCCACAATAGTATATTATAAATGAAATCAATAGATAGATTATTAATTGTTAAATCATTCTTAATAGTTTCACATATTGTTTTCTTTGACATCTCTCTACTTTTAATTATCGGATTACTCTCCATCTGATATACTCTTCTTAGTAAGGCTTCTGTAAATCTTCTCCACATATGACCAAACCATTTTCAGCAAAATTCCACCATCTTTTTTATAATAAGTGCTACCCCAACTTTCTCTAATGCACTTATTTCTAATCTTATCTCTTCTAGTGTGTCCATACATCCAACACAATATTCTCATATATGCAACGTTAAATTTATTTTTATATTATCTTTTAACTATCCAACATTCGGTACCATACAATATAGCAGATCTTATAACTGTACGATAGAATTTTCCTTTAATTTTGAGCGACAATTGTTTATCACAAATGACACTCAAAGTATTCTTCCATTTCATTCATTCCCCTTGAATCCTATGGTTTATATCCTCTTTTACTTTGCCATCATTTTGTATAATCGACTTAGATATTTAAAACTTGTGACTTGTTTTAAAGGATATTCTTCAAGTTTTACTTCTAAATTCGTATTTGTTCGTCTTTTACTAAAATTACATTCCATATATTCTGTTTTATTTCTACTTATACAAAAGTTATATATTTTTAAAGTTTGTTTCCATGACTCTAATTTTATATTTATTTCTTCTTTCAATTTATCAACTACGACTATATCATCTACAAAAATTATACATCGACACCCCAAATCTTGTATATATTCAGTAATTGCGTTCAAAATCAAATTAAAAATATATAGACTGAGAAATAACCCTTGATATAATCTTATAGTTGTGAAAAAATTCTCTGTGTCCTCATTTTATATTCTCACACAAGTCATAATCTTATCGTACATATCTTTGATTGCTCGAATATATGCAATACATACTCATTTCTTCTCTAAAACCTTCTATAAAACATATCTTAGCACTCTATCATATGTCATTTTCAAATTAATAAAAACTATACGTAGATCTTTCTAATTTCTTTGATATCTTTCCATCAATTTCCGCAATAAGTAAATTGTTTCCATGATTAACTTTCTTAATATGAAACTAAATTAATTCTCTATTACTTGAATCTCGTCTTAGTTTTTGCTCAATGACCTTCTCCCATAACTTTATAGTATGGCTCATGAATTTAAAATTTATATATGGGTTAAAATAGTACCAAGGACATGGTTTGAAAAATTCATCTAGTTCGTAAATGGGGACAATCAGATCATACTACGTTCATGAAACCTAAAAGTGTTACTGGTTTCATTTCCACTTCTTTCTCTTTATCCTATTTACTAGCTAAATTTAACATAAAGAAAATAAAAAACACAAAGATACAATTATGGAACTATTCACTAACAGAAATTGCCAAGATACCACATATGTCGAAGAACCTATTATTTATGCCATATATACCACACTTTCACACATTATAGATAATATGTCATCAACAAGAGTCAACATTTTACATAATATACCTGAAGTAACTCCCAACCGGCACCATTACCCAGGTCAAGGAACTCAACAGCTTTTTCTAATTGATCATCTGCTAAACAATACCTGCCCAAGGAAGTAGAAAACAAAGAAAGAGTAATGTGACAAAGTAAGAATTTCAAAAGCCAAACTGCGAATTGGAGTTTAAATTTTATTAGGCAATGGCCCCTATTTCTTCAAACATATAGGATAAAAAAATTGTCAATTCTATCTTATATATTGTAAAAAGAAATTTGTTATTAACTTAAGAAATAACTGAGGCAATTCAAACCTTTAGAAATTAGAATTTTAGAATGCATTTTAGCAAGGTAAATTAGAACTATGGATACACAATAAATTTTTCCTTCATAATTGGTTTTTCATATATTTATTTTTAGAAAATGTTAACTAACCATGCTTGACGGCCCAAGAATTAATGATTTTAACTCCTTCCCCATCCATTCCTCCCATTTTCGTCTCTACCAACTACATCTTAATTTTCAACTTCTACCTTAGTTGCAAGCTTGAAGTCAAAGTGGGAGGACTGATATAGCACTAGCCCTTTTGATAGTGATAAAGTTATTGGTGGCTTAAAACTTATGTGTAGTCCTTCTCAGTGAATCGAAAAAAGAAATAAATGTGAAGTTAGAGTTATTGAAACAAGTTTTAAAAGTACATAACTTTCGTATAAGTAAAAATAAGACTGAATATATAGAATGTAATTTTAGTAAAATGCGCACAAATCCAAATTGAGGTAAAACTTGGAGATCATCTTATAAAATAAGTCACAAGTTTTAAATATCTTGAGTCATTATACAAAATGATAAAAAAGTAAAAAAAGACTTAAATCATAATATTCAAGATATGTGGATGAAATAAAAGAAGATTTCGAGTATAATTTGTGATAGAAAAGTGTCACTCAAAATTAAGAAAAAATTATACCGTACAACTATAAGATTTGCAAATTTATATGATACTGAATGATAGGTAGTTAAAAAACAACATAAGAATAAACTCAATGTCGCATATATGAAAATCTTGCGTTGGGTGTATGGACATATTAGACAAGATATGATTAAAAATGAATACATTATAGAAAAGAAGAGTAGATCGAATGAAAAACATCCAGATAGTTAGAGGTAGAGGAAAGACAAAGAAAATAGTAAATGAAACTATTAAGAATGATTTAACAATTAGTAAAAGACAGAGAAGTAAAGAAGGGCATAAACTATAGAATTCAAACTAAATGGATGAAATAGAGAATTATTTCGAATGTTATTTGTGATAAAAAAGTGTCAATCAAAATAAATAAAAATTCTACCGTACAGCTATATGATTTGTAATATTGTATGATACTAAATGTTGGGCAATTAAAAAATAATATAAAAATAAAGTTAATATGGCATATATAAAAATGTTGTATTGGATGTGTAGGCACACTAGACAATATATGATTAAGAATGAATGCATTAGAGAAAAAATTAGAATAACCTATTATGGAAAAGATGTAGAATCTCGCCTGAGATAGTTGGGCCATGTGTAGAGAAAATTTTTGAAAGCCCGATAAAAAGAGTAGATCAGATAAAAAACAACTCAATAATTAGAGGTAGAGAAATGTCAAAAAAAAAATAATAGGTGAAATTATTAAAAATAATTTAGTAATTAATAATATCTCCATTAATCTCATTTACAATAAATCACTTTAACATTGTTTGATCCATGTAACCAACTCCACCTAATAAAAAAATATTTGATTTTTTGTTGTTGTTGAAGACTTCTATATGTTAAAAAAGTCAGAGCTTTGGGGCATGTTTGTTTCTCATTTTTAAAAATTGTTTTCTGTTTTCAGAACAAAAAAAAATTATTTGGCAACTGTTTTCTGTTATTGTTTCGGAAACAAGGTTTAAAAACAAATTTTTAAAACAAAAAAACAGAAACAGAAAAAATTTATTTTTAGAACACAAAAGAGCAAAAAATAACATATTTTCAAAACAATTTATAAAACGAATTTTTTTTTTTTTTTGTTCTACAGAACAATTTTTAAACATAATTTTTATAAACAATTTTTAAAAACAAAAAAGCAAAAACAGAATCAAACAAGCCCTTAGTTTTCCCAAAACTACTATATTAGCATGAGTTTGAGGGGACTGCCTGGACAATAAGCTTTATTAAATTGGATCTCTATTTATGCTATTTGTTTAAATCTGACTTATAGATCAATCTCTGAGAAGACCAACTCTGGAAAACTTATACCCAAACTCTTCCACACAGCTCGGTTGTCCCTTCCAAATTCTGACTGCAAATGATTATACAATTTAGCAGGAAAACAGTGTAGTTGGGGAATTCTTCTTAAAACCATACCAGAAAGCTAAACAAATTTTCCTCTTTCAATTGGTGTATCACACAACTCTACTTGCACCTGATTACTTTGAGATTCCCAATCAAACCATAATTTGTATACCTCAACCAACTGTACAATTAGATTATAAAATAAAAAATATTCACCATTGGCATGACCACAATCTGGTTTGGAAGACAAATTCTTTCTAGAATTCTCCAAAGACAAAATAAAAGCACTGTATTATAAGTCAAACCTTTATATATGAATTGTATTAATAGGCATGAAACATTCAAGGACGGGTTTGCTATTTTAACATGCTGCATATGAAGCATCCTAGGTATAGAAGTCGCGTGGAATGAAAGGAATCAGAAGGAATAAATCACCAAGTGATGGTTCTCTAATAAATTGTTTTCCTTCCACCCAATTCCTCTCCATTTTAACTATCAACTATTTTCTCTTCCTATGAGACACTCAAACCATAACTTGTCTGCCTCAACCAACTGCACAATTAGAGTACAAAATAACAAATGTCTACTATCCGCATGATTTGTACCAGAAACATGAAGAAGGTATCTTACTCTCGCATTGCTTCAATATCAAGTTGAAAAGTGTTCTCCAGAAGCCTCTGAATTCCATGGCTATGAGAAGTTTTAGTGTACTATGGATGTTAACTTAAGAAAAAGAAAATTTTCACTGCTTATCAGCAAAACAAAGAATGAGTCATATTGGCACAGAGCTTACTTGCAAGGAAATACTATCCATTACACCAGCTTCACAAAATGGAACAAAAGCCAAGTATGCAAAAAGAAGACCTGCTTCATATCTGCATCAGAATTTAAAAAATAAATAGGTAATCTGGAAATGATGCTGAAATGAACTTTTGCCATGAGCCAAGTACTGATAATCTACATATCATCAGCTATTCCAAAAGCTCTTTTCTCCAAACGTGTGGATGCACCACCAGCCGATGCTCGTCTCCAAAGCCCATTCGCTAGTGATCCAGGATCCTCTTCTAGCTGTGAGTACCTTCAATGATTTATTTAATTGTGACAATATGTTGATTGATAGAATCAAGATTTGATTAATTAGTGTGTTGATTGATAGAATCAAGACTTGATTAATTAGTGTGTTGATTGCTAGAATCAAGACTTGGTTGATAAGTCAATGAGTGATCGTGAAGAGTACTAGAAATAAGGACTGATTATGTGTTGATTGATTGAGAGTTCTGATGTACAATTGCATTATTCCCCCTACCATCTTGTATAAATAGAGGTATAGGGTAGAAGCAAAAAAAGTGTAAAATTAAGGATAAAAACAGAAATAAGGTGAATGGGAAGGCTTGCACACAGGGATCACACCTTGTGGTTTGCCCCCTCCTCTTTATATTTATTATACTTGAAAATAAAGATTAAGTACAAGATAAACTCTTGTATATAATGATAAACTCCTAATCCTTTAGGAGTCCCACTTTAATAAGGTTTCTCAACACTCCCGAGCTGAAGACTACTCATGCTTCAGCTTACTACAAATAGAACCAAAGAGGAAAAATATCAAACTCATATTAAAAAAAATTCAATAATAGAAACTAGCGAATATTAGAAACTCATTAGCACTCCCCCACATGACAATTTTTTTTAGCTTCAAATTGACCTTTTCAGAAGCCCAGGAGACAATCTGGAATAAAGAACACAAGTCTGAAAACAGCAGACACACTAAAAAGTCACCACAAGCCAGATTGGAACATCACCAAGGAGGCCAAAAAAACAGCACTGCTAACAAGCAGGTAAAAAAGCACTGCTGAAAAGCAAGAAAAAAAAAAGTACTGCTAAAAAGCAGGAAAGATGATTAACACACTAGCATAATATACAGCAGAAAGAGCAACTGGAATGAAGCGTACCCAGAGAAACATTGCTAATTTGATGCACTGCAGGTAGAAAATAGGAGAAGAATCACCAGAAAAGTTGTCAAGGATTTTGCCAAAAAGTGGCTGGAGAACCACTAGCTTAAGTCGCTTGATGACCATTATTAAATTTTTCCACTTACCAGAAAATATTTCAGTGGCCGGAAAAGAAGCCGGTGACTGGAGCATCTTCGGATAAGTGGTTGGAGCTCCAACCTAAAAGCTATAAGCTATTTAAGGCTTTCTTTTCCCTCAAACAAGATTCTGATACCATGTAAAATTCAAGATAAAAAAAAATAGAAATATGGTGAATAGGAAGGCTTGCGCACAGGTGGAACTCCCATACACCTTGTGGCGGCCCCCTCTCCTCTTTTTACTTATAACACTTGAAAATAGAGATTAAGCATAAGATAAACTCCTAAAGATAAATGATAAAGAATAACTAAGACTCAAGATAATGATAAACTCTATGGCTCCTAGACAATGATGAACTCGTAATCCTTTAGGAATCTCACTTTAATAAGGCTCTCAACAATATGCTCCAAGCTTACAGCCTTTCTGTCATTCTCACCACCATTTCTAGCACTACTTTTCTCTAGATTTTTTCCTTTCTTTATCAAATAACTACTTATGGTATAATATACTTCAGCTTGTGATGTGAAAAATAATCATGATAGGCCGCTATAGAACCGTTCGATCCATATAGCCGACCCCACCTAGTGGGAAAAGGTTTTGTTGTTGTTATTGTTGTGATGTGAAAAATAAGTCCATTTGAAATAAAATTATCCCAAGAGAGAGAGAGTTAGTATGCATATTTATGGAAAAATAAAATGGATGTTGTTGTAAAATAAGGTGTAGACCATTGTAGTCGTCTTATCAAGAAGATCAAAATAACAGAGGGTAACTACTAGCCCCAGCAGTTAGGTAGCTTTCCAGATTAATTTAATATTTGGATTATAAGAATCTTAAAATGTTTAACTCTTAGTAATAAATCAAAGGCATAATTCCCTGTACGCTGACACCCAAATAATAAATCTAACTAATCCTAAAATTACCCAGACACCCAAATAATAAATCTAACTGATCCTAAAATTACCCCAACATAATTAATTACAATATTATAAGTCTCAAGGATAATTACATCAATGTTGAATAATAAAATAAGCTATAATTCTATCTTCTCATCATACATCATTCTCTCCTTGTTGGAAAAACTCATACTCGAGTATTGTAATGAAGAAGCAATAGAAAAATATAGAAAGTAGTAAGAGGTGATGGTGGTGGCAGTGGAAGGAATATCAACAATAATACTTTTGGATTAATATAATCTTCAGCGCTAACAAAATAATTTCAATATCTATAAGTTTGTGAATAACTTCAATATCGTTGATCTTTTCAATTTCTTCAAATTCAGGATTAACATCAATACTTTTAATCTCTTTAACCATTTTGGGAATAACAAATTTAGTGTTGTTATCCCCTTCAACAACCTCAACTTTAATAGACCCTATCTCTTCAGAATCAATTTCTGCAAAATAAATCCTTATATATTTATTAGTTTCCTCAAGATGTTGAACCTTTCCATCAATCTTTGACAAATCTTCACGCATCTCATCAAGAGATTTTTTTTCATATCCATTAAAAGAGAATAGGTAATGTCTTGATAACAACTTTCTTTATTGTCACAATTATTATCTGAATAATTAGAATTTGAATAACAATTGCAAAAATAAGAATTATTATGATATCCATTATTGTGGAATCTTTGTGGTTGTGGTTGATTATAGGTTGAATTAAAACTCCTAGTTGAATAAGAATGCCTTCTATGGTCATACCTTCCATGAACATGGATAAACAAAGCAATAGTGTTAAAGCTAGGTCGTTGCCCAGAAGCAACGCGCTGTATGGCTCGAGTGCAGTGTCAAAAGAGCAAGGGCCGCTGCATCGGCGCCCGGATGCAGTGAAAAATAAGCAAGGGTTCCCACACTTTAATGAACGGGTGTGGGCAAAGAAGTTAGTTCATGAGGGTAGGATCCGTTTTGGAACTTGGAATGTAGGCACACTTACAGGAAAATCAATGGAAATAGTTGATACCATGATTAGGAGAAGGATCAATATCATGTGTCTACAAGAGACTAAGTGGGTAGGAGAGAAGGCAAAAGAATTAGATTCTTCAGGTTTTAAGCTTTGGTACACCGGCAAGACAAGAACTAGTAATGGTGTAGGTATAATAGTTGATAAGGAGTGGAGAAACAATGTAGTAGATGTGAAAAGATTAGGAGATAGGATTATAGCTTTAAAAATTGTAGTTGAGCGGGATATTTTTAATGTTTTTAGTGTTTATGCACCCCAAGTTGGATTAGAGGAGCATCACAAGAGAACTTTTTGGGAGGATCTAGAAGGTTTGATTCAAGAAATACCTCTGGGAGAAAAGATTTTCCTAGGAGGGGATTTGAATGGTCATGTAGGGAGGGAATCGAAAGGATACGAGGGTATACATGGAGGTTTTGGATTAGGAGATGCAAATGAAGAGGGTAAAACTATCTTGGATTTTTCTTTAGCCTATAATTTTACCATAGCAAATACTTGCTTTAGAAAGCGGATAGAACATCTTATCACATACAAGAGTGGAGGAGCAAACTCTCAAATAGATTTTTTCTTGGTAAGGAAATCAGATAGAAAGTTCTGCACAAATTGTAAAGTCATACCCGGTGAGAGCTTGGCTACCCAACACAGGGTTCTAATTTTGGACGTACGAGTTATGAGAAGAGTAGAAAGAAAGAGTAAGAAAACAATCCCTAGAATTAGGTGGTGGTCTTTGAAGAATGAACAACAAAGGAATTTTCAAAGAAAAGTGGAGGAAGAGAGGCTTTGGGAGGTCCAAGGAAATGCTAATGATATGTGGGACGAGATGGCCAAAGGGATAAGGAATATAGCAAGAGAGATACTTGGAGAATCAAGAGGCGTTGGACCTAAGGGTAAAGAATCTTGGTGGTGGAATGCGGAGGTGCAAGATAAGATTAAGGTTAAGAGAGAGTGTTATAAGGAGTGGCACTTATGTAAAGATAATGCAAATTGGGATAAATATAAAGTGGCTAAGAAAGACGCTAAGAAGGCTGTGAGTGAAGCAAGAACTAAAGCTTTTGAGGGGTTATATCAATCTTTAGGAACTAAGGAGGGAGAAAGAAAAATTTACAAGCTTGCGAAGGGTAGGGAAAGAAAGACAAGGGACCTAGATCAAGTGAAATGTATTAAAGATGAAGAGGGTAATGTTTTGGTAAGGGAGCATGATATCCACGCACGATGGAGGAGTTACTTTCAAGGACTTTTTAACGAAGGGCATGAGTTGACCTGTAACTCTGACAGACTTAATATTGCAGAAGAGGATCGTAATTATACTTTTTATCGTAGAATCCAAGAGTTTGAAGTAGAGAGGGCTTTGAAGAGAATGGATAATGGCAAAGCAGTAGGACCTGACAATATACCTATTGAGGTGTGGAAAAGTTTAGGAAGGAAGGGTATAAGTTGGCTCACTAAGTTGTTTAATGTGATAATGAAATCTAAGAAAATGCCGGATGAATGGAGGAGAAGTACTTTAATCCCTATATATAAAAATAAAGGAGACATACAGAATTGTTCCAATTATCGGGGGATTAAACTCATGAGCCACACTATGAAGCTATGGGAGAAGATTATTGAGCAAAGATTAAGACAAGAGACTCAAGTTACAGAGAACCAGTTTGGATTTATGCCAGAAAGGTCAACTATGGAAGCAATTTATTTACTACGGAGATTGATGGAAAGGTATCAAAGTAGGCAGAAAGATTTGCATATGGTTTTTATTGATTTGGAAAAAGCATATGACAGAGTGTTAAGAGAGATTCTATGGAAGGCTTTAGAAAAGAAAGGAGTGCGTATTGCGTATATTCCAGCAATCAAAGACATGTACGACAGGATAACGACTTGCGTGAGAACACAAAATGGGGATACAAAGGATTTTCCCACAACTATTGGACTACATCAAGGGTCTTCTTTGAGTCCGTATCTTTTTAATTTGATTTTGGACGCAGTTACTGAACATATACAAGAGTTGGGGCCTCAGTGCATGATTTTTGCAGATGATATAGTCTTAGTTGGTGAATCGAAAGAGGAAATAAATTTGAAACTAGAGGCATGGAGACAAGCTTTAGAAACACATGGTTTTCGGATAAGTAGAAATAAAACAGAATATATGGAATGTATTTTTAGTAAGAGACGAACAAATACGAATGTAGACGTGAAACTTGGAGACTATATATTAAAACAAGTTACAAGTTTTAAATATCTTGGGTCTATTATACAAAATGACGGCGAAGTAAAAGAGGACGTAAATCATAGGATTCAAGCTGGATGGATGAAATGGAGGAAAGCTTCGAGTGTCATTTGTGATAAAAAAGTGCCGCTCAAAGTTAAAGGAAAATTCTACCGTACGGCTATAAGACCGGCTATTTTATATGGTACTGAATGTTGGGCGGTTAAAAGACAACATGAAGATAAACTCAACGTTGCAGAGATGAGAATGTTGCGCTGGATGTGTGGACACACCAGAAGAGATATGATTAGAAATGAGTGCATTAGAGAGAAAGTTGGGATAGCACCTATTGTGGAGAAGATGGTTGAATCTCGCTTAAGGTGGTTTGGCCATGTGTGGAGAAGACCTGCAGAAGCACCAGTGAGAAGAGTAGATCGGATGGAGAATAGTCCAATAATTAGAGGCAGAGGGAGGCCAAAGAAAACAATAAGTGAAACTATTAAAAATGATTTAATAGTTAATAACTTATCTATTGATCTCATCCATGATAGGCCACTATGGCGCCGTTTGATCCATGTAGCCGACCCCACCTAGTGGGAAAAGGCTTAGTTGTTGTTGTTGTATCTTATCATAATTGTATATCTTTTATTTCATTTGTATTATCGGGATTTGGGGGGATTTTATTTTCCTAATATCTGCTAATTTCTGTTGTTCTGTTAGGGAAAGATCTCTCCTATTTATTCCCCTTTTATTTTCGAGATTATAATATATAGAAGAGTTTACCTTTATTTTGTCTACACGGTATCAAAGCCTCCTTTCTAACCTCCATGGCGAACAGATAGACTTCAAGTGATATTTCCCTAGAGAATAGCCATGATCGGCACCAAAGGGTGTGATGACTTGGAAGGCTCGCCTTCCTTGCAATCATCTCCGAATACAGTTGCCACCCAAACATACTCTAATAACTCTTCTTTACAAATCACATCTCACAAACTAACTGAGAAAAATTATCTCTTGTGATCGCGATCCATGGAGATGGTTGTACGCAGAAAGGGACGATATGGTTACTTGAATGGGTCTACAGCAAAATCACCAGAAACCGATCCCGCATTCGATACCTGAGATGCACAAAACTCTATGGTCATGGCCTAACTAATCAACTCGATGGAGAAGAAGATCAGCGAAAGTTTTATATGATATAAAACTGCCAAGGATATGTGGGAAGCGGCAAGAAGATAATAGTCAAACTTGGAAAATTCATCTCAATTGTTCAAATTGAGGAACCAAGCCAGGAATCTAACCCAATTTGATTTGAATGTCACAACTTACTTCAATACCCAGTCTAAACTATGGCAAGAAGTCGATCTCTTCAATAATGGCCACTGGTTATGTGCAAATTGCTCAGAAAACTATCAAAAATTAATTAACAAGAAAATAATTTATGATTGCCTTTTAGGATTGAACAAAGAGCTTGATAAGATCCGAGGGCATCTAATGGGTCAAAAACTCCAACCAAATATAGAAGAAATCTTTGTAGAAGTGCGCAGAGAGAAGACACACAGAAGGGTGACGCTGAGAACAACAAAAACAACAATAGAGACAACCTTTGTAACTCGGACAACCGAGAATCCAAGGAATCCAAGAGATTAATGGTGTGATCACTGCCAAAAATCTAACCATACAAGGGATAGATGCTGGAAACTACATGAAAAACCGAATAATTGGACAAATGGTAAGAAAGATGTAAGGAGTTTTCATGCTACTGTTGACACATCTTCAAAACTAGATGAGTTTAATCTTTCATTAAGCCGAGACCAAATGGAACAACTGCAGCATATTCTGAATTCACAGCTTGCCAATATGAATGGTTCTATGGGCCAAAACCAACCCTCATCTTTACTCTCAGGTCCCTCCCTTCTTGCTCAAAAAAGTAATTTTATAACTGCTCTTAATTGTAGCTCTGGGATAATAGAATCATGGGTCATTGATTCTGAGACAACAAACTATATGACAGGGTCTATCAATCTGTTTATCTCCTATAAACCTAGCCTTGAAAATTTAAATGTAAAAATAGCAAATGGATCTTTTGCAACAATGGCGGGAACTGGCAGTATCGGCATTGGGCCTAAAATTGTACTTAAAGATGCTCTCCATGTCCCAAAACTTTCCAACAATTTGTTATCAGTAAGCAAGATTACTAAAGACTTGAATTGTATTGTCCAATTTTCACATTCTACTTGCACTTTTCAGGATATGAATTCGGGCATGAGGATTGACAGTGCTAGGAAATTCAAGGGACTCTACTACTTTGAGAAAGATGCACAAGCTTTGAATACTGGATGTGACTTAGTTTCGTCAAGAGAGCAACAAATTATGTTATGACACTTTAGGTTAGGCCATCCTAAATTTCTCCTATTTAAGACACCTGTTTCCTAATCATTTTAGAAATAAAGATGAATTTCAGTGTGATAGTTGTCAACTTACCAAATATCATAGATTCAATTTTCCAACACAACCCTCTAAACCAACCAAACCATTCACTTTAATTCATAGTGATATATGAGGACCCTCACGAATATCTAATCCTACTAGAAAAAAATAGTTTATCACTTTTATTGATGATCCCACATGGATTACTTGGATTTACCTTCTAAAGAAAAAAAAACGAAGCATAATAAACCTTTAAACACTTCCACTCTATGATTCAAAATTAGTACAATACAAAAATATAAATCTTTCGCACTGACAATGGAAGGGAATACTTTAACTCTATCCTTAGAACATATCTCTTAAACCATGAAATTATCTATCAAATTTCTTGTGTGGATACCCCCCAACAAAATGGGATGGCTGAAAGAAAAAATAAATATCTTAGCACAGTCTATTATGATTGCCAATAATGTTCCTAAATTTTTTTGGGGAGATGCTATTCTAACGGCTTGTCATCTCATAAACAAATTGCCTATTCGTGTTCTCAATTATAAAACCCTTATCCAAACTCTCTTGCAATCCTATCTTGAAACCAAACTCATAAACTCTATGCCTCTCAAGGTTTTTTGTTGTAAAATCTTTGTGCATATGCATAACCATAATAAATTAAAGTCTCAAGCCATCAACTGCATTTTTCTTGGATATTCTACTACCCAAAGAGACTATAAATGCTATTCCCCAAAAAAACACAAATATTTTATCTCTATGAATGTCACTTTTTGGAAAAACAGACTTACTACCAAAAAACTTGCTTTAGGGGGGGACTGATCATGAAGCTCAGTGGAAAATCAATCAGGACCAAAATCCTAGACCACTATTTGAGACTCCAGAACCTTACTATGAAAGTACTCCTGACATACCATCACCCAATATCACAATAGACCCAAGAATAGAACCGGAACACTTACCAGAACTAGAAATACATGAAACCGAGCAACCCCAAACTCCTGGAACTGAACAGCCCTTACTTGAACCAGAATTTCCTATTCCCATAATTGATCCTATTGAAGAAACTGAAATTGAAACTGAAGCCATCACACAAAAGGAAATGGATAAACCTGATTTGCTTGTTTACACTCAGAGAAGGAATCCCAAAGTAGTAGGAGAAGCTGGTGAACTAGTGACCTGTCATCCTCATGATCTTAAGACTTCATCTTCAAAGGTAAGTGATCTTAACTGGCCTATTGCACTAAGAAAGAAACCTCGTTCTTGCACTCAACATCCCATCTCCAATTATGTTTCATATGATCACTTTTCTTCTAATCTCCGAGCACTGGTTACAAATCTGTATGAAAAAAAATCCCATGGGACATCCAAGAAGCTTTGAGTACTCCAAGTTAGAGAAAGGCTGTCATAGAAGAAATACAAGCATTGGAAAAAAACCAAATGTGGACCCTTGTTCAGAAACGACAGGATAAAATGCCTGTTGGACGCAAATGGGTTTTTACTATTAAATATAGATCCAATGGGACTATAGAAAGATATAAGACAAGGCTAGTTGCTAAGAGATACACTCAAGCTTATGGAATTGACTATAATGAGACTTTTGCACCTGTTGTCAAGTTAAATACAATAAGAGTTCTTTTATCCATCGCTGCCAATCTTAATTGAGAATTATAGCAACTTGATGTCAAAAATGCATTCCTCAATGATGATCTAGAAGAGGAAGTTTACATGTACCTCCCACCTTGATTTGATCAAAACCAGAAAAATGGGACAGTCTGCAAGTTAAAAAATGCTCTATATGGGCTAAAACAATCTCCAAGAGCTTAGTTTGGAAGATTCACAAAGGTAATTCTATATCAAGGGTATAAACAGGCACACACTGATCATACTCCATTTTATAGACATAAAAATAGTAAGAGAATAGTTCTCATAATGTATATAAATGATATAATTCTCGCTGGGTATAACGTTCTTGAAATTTCTAGACTTAAAGCTAAATTGGTGTTTGAATTTGAAATAAAATATTTCGGCTCTCTACATTATTTTCTAAGAATGGAAGTTGCTAGAAATAAGAAGGGGATCTCAGTTACTCAAAAGAAGTATATACTAGATTTATTAAAGGAAAATGGGATGTTTGACTGTAAAATACACTCATGGATTCCACTATTAAAGTTAGTAGTAGCAAGGGAGGAACACTTATTGACATTGGAAGATATCAACGCCTAGTAGAGAAGCTTATTTATTTCTCTCACACTAGACCAGATATTGCGCTGTGAGTGTAATGAGTCAGTTTATGCACTCTTCCTCTGAAAAACATATGGAGGCAGTTCTTCAGATATTGAAATACCTTAAAGGATCCCCAGGAAAAGGACTGTTCTTTGGAAGAAATCAATCTAAGAATATTAAAAGATTCACAAATGTTGACTGGGCAGAATCTACTGAAGATAGGAGGTCTACTTTGAGATATTGTACTTATGTTTGGGGTAACTTAGTTACTTGGAGAAACAAGAAACAGCCTGTAGTGGTTAGGAGCAGTGCTGAAGCTAAGAGATATAGCCCATGGAACATGTAAAATGTTGTGGCTAAAATTATTACTTGAAGAACTTGAGATGAAGTTAATTTTACCTATCAAACTCTATTGTGATAATAAGGCTGTCATTAGTATCTAACATAATCCTATATAGAACAAAGCATGTTGCAGTGGATAGACATTTTATTAAAGAAAAGATTGAAGAAGGGACTCTTTGTATTACTTATACTTCAACTGGAGAGCAAACTGCAAATATTTTAACAAATGCACTGCCAAGAAGAACTTTTGAGCATCTAGAAAACAAGTTGGGTTTGTTCAATCTTGGAAGTCCAACTTGAGGGGGGTTGTCGCAAATATGGTTATAATTTGTGGTTATCCTATCTCTGATTTTGTGGCGTTATCTTACCATTATTGCATATCTTTTATTTCATTTGTATTATCGGGATTTGGGGGGATTTTATTTTCCTAATATCTACTGATTTCTATTGTTCTATTAGGGAAAGATATCTCTGGATATTTTCCCTCTTGTATTAGGATTTCTATTGATTACTTTGCAATCAACCCTCTCCTATTTATTCCTCTTATATTTCCGAGATTATAATATCTAGAAGAGTTTACCTTCATTCTGTCAACAATACCAATGATAGTCTTGGTAATAATGATGATGATAGTTCGAATACAAGTGATGAGCCACAAAGCTCAACACACAAATAGCTTAACATGATCAAAAGTGAAGGGACACAATGTCACACGCCAAAACTTTATCGGTGTAGGGTGGTGCATGAAGCTTCCCCGAGGCTAAAACTTTAGGGGACAAGCCTATCAATCACCTTTATGTGATTGGAAGTTCAAAAATGTATCTCAAGTGAATAGATCAATACTAGGCTAACAATTAAATTTCTTTTCACTGAGGTCTAGAGTTCTTTAGTTAGATATGAGATCATAGGAAGTTCAACTTCTTGATGAATTTACAAGCTTTAACAGCTATGTTAGATGACATAGACGCAAAATCAAAAGGATCAACAATTGCATAGGCAAATTGATGTTAGGCTCTAATACTAATTTGATACCAAACAAAAAGGAAAATAACCAAACTCTGAAATAACTAAATAAACTGTATGCTAATTATCAATAATAAACGGGTATCTAATTTATTCTTCTAAAGTCCAATATATAGGTAACTAGAATAAGAAATCATAATCATAACAAAATACTAAAACTTAAATCCTAATCCTTACAAAATAAAACTATCTTGACAAAAATATACAATGTATACTTACACTTTCATACCAACCCGTCAACCTCATAGCTGAAGATTGGAGAAAATAAAAAAAAATTAAAATTAATATACAATGCTGTGATCAAGATTATCTTTGACTATGCAATTATTAGGATATGATTTTGTATATATTGTTACTGATTCTGTGGGAGGATTAGCATGATTCTAGGATCTTTTAGGATTTTGTTTTCCTATTTTATCTTTGTAATAGTAGCTCTTAGTCCCTCCCTTGATGTATATATGTATCGATTCTATTTCAATAAGATACGAGCAAAATATTCACTCCTTGACCACTTGGTATCAAAGAATACCATCGAAACTACGTTGGAGTTGAACTCGAAAAGAGACGAAATTGGTTTGGACCTTGAGGGCTCCTCCACAATAAACCTAAGTCAGACTGGAATACAATTTCTGACCTTGAAGGGTCCTCGGTGGTCATCATTACCGAAAAGCTAAATGGTGCCAATTATAGAGAATGGACACAAACTATAAAATTAGTTATCGGAAGTCGTGGGAAGCTAAGCATCATAACTGGTAATGCAATAGCCCTAGACCCAATGAATCTACAAGCGTACGTACAATAGTGGGAGATGAATAATTCGATGGTTTTTTCATGGCTTATCAATGACATGATTCCATTAGTCAAGCAAACCTTTATGTTTTTGCCAACAACTCGAGAAATTTGGGAATGTGTGAAAGAATCACATTCTGATGGAGAAAATGCTTCATGCCTCTATGAGATCAAAATAAAGCAGTGGCAAATGAAGCAAGGGGGTCGTGATATTATAAAATACTAGGTGGATATGGTAGCATTATGACAAGAACTTGACTTACTCACTGAAGAAGAGTGGAAGTGCAAGGAGCATGCTATGATGTATAACCAAAAAATTGAAAAAGAGAAAGTTTATGAATTTTTAGCAAGAGTGAACAAGAATTTTGATGATGTTAGAGGCAAGATTTTAAGCCGAGTTCCCTTGCCTACAACCAAGAAATTTTTTATAAGGTTAGAAGGGAAGCAACAAGAAGAAAAATTATGTTAAAGGATGAATCAGTTTCAACCTCAACTCCTGTACTAGAAGGATTTGCAATGGTGTCCAAAAGTAGTGAATCAAGTCAAAAGGGACAAAGGAAATGGTGTGATTATTGTAAGAAAAATGGTCACACCAAAGAAACATCCTGCAATATTCACAAAAAATACCATATTGGAAACCAGGGAAAGGGAAGGCACAAGGTTACCATGTCTCAAATGAAGCTGGTCCAGAAAAGTCTGAGGAAAACCAAAAACAGCAAGCTATTGACCAGAATATCTCTTTGAGAATATTACTTGAGATGGTAAATAATAATTAGGATTCTAGACAGCACCAAAAAAAGAGTGCATCTACCAATTTTACAGTGAAAGGTATTTTTACTCAAACTTTACACACATCTTCTAATGAAAAAAGATGGATAGTAGATTCAAGTGCATATGATCATATGATAGATGATCCTCACCTCTTTAATACTTACTCTCCTTGTGCTAGTCATGAAAAGGTCAAGATTGCATATGGTACCTTGTCTCCTATTGTAGGAGAAAAAGGGAATAACAAAATCACAAATTTTGTCAATTTAAATTCTGCACTCAATGTCCCAAACCTAGCATGTAGTCAATTGACTAAACAAGCAAACGTAGTGCTCATTTATTTCTAACTCATTGTATTTTTTAAGACCTAGAAAAGATGATTGGCAGTACTAAAGAGTCAAAGGGGTGTAATACTTCGATGAAGATAAAGAGAATAATTTTAACTCTCAAAACTTGTGTAATAATGCATTTAATTTTAAGAATGATAAACTTTTACTATGGCATAAAAAGTTGGGTAATCCAAATTTGCAATATTTGTCTACTGTGTTTCCTAAATTTTCCATAAATAAAGATTATCATATTCAGCGTGATATCTGTGAGTTTGCTAAACACAAAAGAACTTCATTCAAAAGATCCGAACATAAATCCACCAAACCTTTCTCCCTTGTGCATAGTCATCTTTGGGGGTCGTCTCATATTGCAAACTGCACTAACTCAAAATGGTTCATTACTTTTATTGATGACCTCACTCATTTAGGCTGGATGTATCTACTGAAAGATAAATCTGAGGTTCTTTCTGTATTCATTAGTTTCTATAATATGATAATATAGATATATTCAATTCCTCATATTTTTGTTTTCCTGAGATGCTAATCGTTATTTCCTTATTTTATTTGTTGATTAGTTCCCTATTTTGTTATTGCTTCGTTTCCTATTTTTACTGGGACTGTTATCCAGTCTTTATTAGGATTTTATTATCTTTTATTTTGTATTTATCTCAATCCCATATTTCTCGAGATTTCTTCCAGCGAAGATAGTTATAAATCTTGTCTGACCTCTTGTTTCAAAGGAATAATATTCAGAGCAGGTTTTTATCTCTTTTAAGTTTTCTCTTTGGTGCCTTTTCCACATAGTATTAGAGCATAGGCTTTGTTGAGAGGAAACTATGGCTAACTTTAAGCAGACCCTCATCGGGTTAAGCAAGGATGGACAAGAAGAATTTTCTCCTGCACCAAGCCTTATAATTAAATCTACCACTCCAGACTCTTTCGACAATTTTCTCCACCAAATCACCTCATAAAAACTCAATGGAATGAATTTTCTGCGGTGGTCTAGGTCAGCTCAGATGATTATCCAAGGAAGGGGAAAAATTGAATTTCTTGAAAGCACCGTAGCAAAGCCAGCACCAACAAATCCAGCATATATGGCGTGGGACACTCAAAATGCCCTTGTTTATCAACTCCATGGAAGAACACATAGCGGCCTTATATCTTATTTACCCAACAGCCAAAGATATCTGGGATAAGGTCAGAATTGCTTGTTCTGACATAGAAAACTCAACCCAATTGTGCGAGTTGACCAAGAAACCAAAGTTCAACAAATGCAGCCTATGAAAAATAATTTCACCCATTTAATTTTTTTGTAGTAATAATAGGATATCCAAATATAACAGGAGAGAGAATACCTAATTTTTGGGTTGTGGGCAACATAGAGGAGGCAACCATCACGTTTAGATGAAGAAATCAACCAAAAAACAAACCACTCAGAGAAAAGAACCACGAACAGAGAGCAAAAAAGGGTGGTGCAGCAAGTAGATATGTGCCTAGGATGAATTCCATCACTTTCTGTGTGATGCAGCAACTGAGTATGTACCTAGGATGAATTTTGGTACTTTCTTGTGTGGCTGGGATGTTTTTTGATATTTTTTGGGTGATTGAGAGGCAGCTAAGTGACGGGACAGAAGAAAACGCTCAACCTGCAGTGGCTGAATGGACGCCGAAGGGCTACTGGTGGTGGAGACTGGTCAAACACAGCTGTCTACAGTGGTCCGGTGCCTTGGTTGAGTTACAATCGTCTTTGACAGAGGCTTCTCAACTCTGTGGCATGACGTTTGTGTCTTTTTTTTGTTGCTAAAAAGAAAGGCTGGATAGAAACACAGCCAAGGACTATTGATGTGTTTTTCTCAAGGCACTGACACCATGTAAAATAAAAGAAAAATAGGAGAAAAATAAAATAGAAAGAATGGAGTTCATGAAAAAGTCTACATTAGTTTCTGATATTTATAGGAAAAAAATACAAACAAGTCATTAATTACAAAAATAGTTACGATCCCCTAAATAAGAGATATGACTGTTACTACAATCCCCTAAATCAAGGATATGATAGATACTTCATAATCACACATAATTTTAATTGACTCATAATCTATTTACATTAATTCTAACAATGCCATACGTATCTATATGTATCTAAGGTTGATAATGATGACAATAATAGGTTAATTAAAGTAACAAAAGGATTTGGCAAATCATTAACTTACCCAATATCAACAGAAAAGGCTAGATCCCGAAGTCTTGGAATCAAATAACAAGCCTCTCTTTCAGAAATTGTGCTGCCATCATATTATAAACACATTAATGGCAGAGGGAGAAGAAAATGTAATAAATAGAAGATCTTGAACCAAATTAACTGCCCATTATTTGCATACTTGAGAACCACAGAAGATGGTCCTAGACTCTGGTGCAATCTGTCATGGTCATGCATGTAAGCTAGACCTCTCATAGCACCCTGAAGCAGCTTTATAATAAAATATCTCCTTCTTTTCATTGTTTGTTCTTTTTCAAAGTGATTCCAAGACAAAAATTCTCCTGAAGTGCGGTCTTTTGATAGCCTTTCACTTGTAAATTTTGCGTAGTCTGCAGCACTATATTTCCCATAATCACGAAAAGCAAGCCACTGGTCCAAATAGATTTCTTTAATATAAGTAACAGAATTGTAACAAAGATATTTAAATTAAAACAACTTATTTTAATTTCAAATGACAGACCTGCTCCCCAGTTATTGTTTCAAACCCACCTACAAGTGTCAGAATATGCCGACTGATACGTTTTGAACTGCTCTGGAAGGAAAAATGTAAACCAACAGCAAGGATTAAGACATTTCTATGCAACGTTATCAAATAATTAACTATCTAGAGAGTGATATTCATATCCTTTTACATTACTTGAAGAAATAAGTGGGCATTCAACTCATTTGCAGCCATCATGTCAGACTCAACTCCACCAGTTCGTTGTCCAGGATAAACCTTTATTGTTAAGAGATTCTATGCTCAATACAGTGCATTACGTAAAGATTTTATTTGGACAGCTAACGACAATAATTACAGTACCACCTTAAAAACAACTGCAGTTCCTCTAAGTGGACCCTCAGAAACTCTCCCTTCATAAAGCCTGCAATAGTGCTGTCATGAGTATTATAAGTAATCAGAAGGACACTTTCTTTTGGCATTTAGTTATCTACATTCCAGCTTGCTTAAGATCACTTGTAATAAATCCCATGACATTTACTTAATTTTTACGCTGCCTTCTCCGACATCTTGAATTTTCATTCCTCCTAAATCTCGAGGAAAATATTCAGTACTTGCACCTGAGGGAAAGGACGAATAGCTGGCAAATGAAAGAGCGAGAAACGAAGATAAGATACCAAGTAAAAAGGAAGAATAAATTTTCACAATCAAATAATTATAGATGTGTCCTATAATTAATTAGAACGTAAAAAAATATTACAATTTAAAATAAAAGGAAAAGTTTCTCATAGCACAACAAATAGGCAATTAGCCAATTAACAGTAGTTAATTACTAATTTTCAATTACTTCTAAAATCTTTTTCTCATCAACCAAATGGAGATTAATTTCCTAAATTAAAAAATAAAGCACAACACTAGCTCCAATATCTCATCATTAATCAAGAGTTCAACGCATTAATTGAAATCAATTTTTTCTTCTAAAAAAGTGTACAAGAAACCAATTAAACTGCCATTTCATCAAAAGAAGAATCCAAATAAACTACCCGATGGAAATCCTCATCCAGCCGATTGTTGGTCCCGACCAATGTTTAACAAAAGGCATTTGTAATGAAGGGAAATGAAATCGATGGAAACTTCTAGATTCTTGACTTGTTAAATTTAAAACACAAAAAGCATAAGCGAAATATTTCCCCAAATAAACCAAACATCAAAGAAAGCCGCATGGAGGGAGTTAAGACATGAAACCTGGTGATGTTCATGAAGCCATAGCTCCCAATGAATCGTCCCACTTCGAACCAGTCAGAGTTGGTGATGAGGCTCGCCTTACATGGCCGACTCCTCCGAGTCCTACTCAATGAGTTGAAACTCGAGGTTCTCATGAGAGGAAAAGGGGTTTTTTGAATGGAATGGAGGGAAGAGAAACAATCAGGGCTTGCAGGAAGCATGGCTTACTGAACACTGATTTAATCAGTGCTGCGCTTGTGAATGGTGATGAGAAGAATGCGGAGTTCACCACAGGATATGGGGAGTTCACCAAAGGATAAGAGTTTTGTCCAGTCATTCGATATTTTTCTTTTATGGGTTTTCAGGTTACTGGCAGTGGAGCACGGTATTGCGCTACGTTGCGACAAGTGTTTTAAGAATGACTTTATGTCTACATCTTGACATATGTGGCTTGTTATTAGAAGTTTTAGAAATATCGCGTAAGGGATCTTGTTTTAGTTTTATTATTTCTTAAGACAATTTTTAATGTATATTTTTTAAATATTTTTAAAGAAACTAAAATTAGTTTAAAAATTTGTCTCTCAAGTTTTGAAAGGGCTTCACAATGTAACTTCATTTTACAATTTTACGCTTAAGTCTTGACTTGTCTTTTCTGAAATTGTAATTTATAATAATAGAATATGTAAAAATACTCATAATATTATGAAATAAAAAATCATATAAATCATGAATTCAATCAATTTACAAATTTATTTAAACAATATATTATTATAATTTATTTTTTTATGAATCATACATGTTCATGTTTCTTATAGTGTTCTGCTTAATTTTTCTCATGATTAGTGCAATTGAATTTTTTTTTTTTTTGTATTACGAAGCCTCCTATTAAAAAAAAAAAAGGCACATTTTACTATTTCAACGGTCAACATCTTTCAAAGTATGCATGTTATAATTATATTTATAGATAGTTGTTAATCTTTTGTGAGATTTGTTTGCAAAATTAATTTAGATTTTATAATTTAGTTACTCTTTTATATTTATTTAAGATTGTATGCTATTTAATTTGTATATGCATATATTTGATCTTTCTAAATATAAAAAATTAATTATTGACATAAATTTCAAGTTAATAGTTGATGTCATCTTTAAGTTGAGATTTGAATAATTAAGTAATAGTTATAATATTTTTAATTACAAAATATCAAGCGATATTAAATTTAGTCACATAAAATTAATAACATCAAAATTATATTTAATCATGGATATATAATAAATTAACCCCATATAATAATTATTATAATTAATTGATTAATTATAATGAGATAATAACATTTGATATATTTAAATTTTAGTTGCTTACAAGTCTAGATGATTATTTATAGATGTCGTTCTATTTTCATCATAAAGAAATTAAATCATTTACATGTTATGTCTAAGTCTACAAGAAAGATTATAATAACATGTTGATTTATTTATTTGAATTTATTTACTTCAGTAAATATTTCTTATTTGGTTTTATTGCATATGCAATAAGCTTGTTGTTTATTTTAACAGTAGTTCAAACTTTTCCTGTCCCAAATTTTGATTCATCAAATATTGTTCCTCTAAGTAGTAATAACTATTTCTAATTAGAATGAGAAAATTCTCTTCACATTAAGATGCATGGACATTGATTTAGCATTTTAAGTGGATAAACTACCAAAACCCACATAATTAAGTACCCAAGTTGAGAAGACATCATATGATCTTTGCGAGCGATCCAATCACTTGAGTGTGATATTTATTAGGCCTCATATTTAAAAAAATATTTGTGGATCTATCTCTAAATATGCTAAAGTAAAGAAATATCTCAAAGTTATTGAAAATCAGTTTGAGACTTTTGATAAAATATTAACAAACACCATGATGATAAAATTGTGTTTCATAAAGTTTAATGGCACCAATAGTGTGCATGAGCACATTATGAATGTGCAAAACATAGCATCTCAACTGAAATATTTGGAAATTAAGATTTCTAAGTCATATTTAGTTCACTTCGTCCTTAACTCACCCCCTCCTTATTTTGGACCTTTTAAAACATTTTATAACACACATAAAAAAATGGTCAATTAATAAATTTTTGATCATGTGTTTATAAGAGAAAGGGATACTGAATCAAAAAATGATTGAAAGTGTACATTTAGCTACTCATAATAAGAAATCATCTAAGAAAGAGAAAAATAAAGTGTCTTTTAATTAAGTTAATAAAGAAAATGTCAATGCTTCTTTTATAAAAAGAAAGGAAATATAAAGAAGACTTGTCATAAATTTAAACATTAGATTGAAAAGAAAGGTTTTTTCAACTCATTAGTGTATTTTGAATCTAATAAGGTTCATGTTTTATATAACACTTGGTGGATTGATTCTAATTCTACAATCCATGTTGTCAATACCATGCAAGATGTAACAACTCCATTTATGTAAATTTTTTAAAAAAAAAAATACGATGAAATTATTACCTCGTTACAACTTAACTCAATATAACATTTATTTAATTTATACAATACTGAGTTTCCATACACAATATTATTTTACAAACTACACACCATTATTTTACAAACATTTGTACAAAAATACATATTAGTTCTAATCATCTATATCGACTACTTCCGGGGACACTGGTTCGGGTGGCACGTCCACCGGAATCTCAGTTACATCTACGACAGTTATATCTGAAATAACTGGAAGTTGCCCAAGGTAGGGCACCTCGATCCAACGTACAGAGATAATAAGTGTCATAGAGAATATCTGCATATTTATTCTTCTGAACATGATATGGAAATATAGTGAGAATTAAATCCCAGTAAGTTCAACAATAAATCATAATTTACCATTATAGTTCATCATGTCATGTTCAGCTGTATAAACTACAGAAAATATCTTTAAGTCACATGAATGCACTTTATCATGCACATGAAAATTATACAGTTATGACATGTATGGCATGAATAACTATTTTTTTTTCGAATTTCATATGATGGCTATCAACTTATTCTTACTTCAAGATACCCCGGTCAGGGTAAGTATTCTCTACTTTTCGGTACGGGCTTATCTCGCTCCGTCCGACATGGCACACTTTCTCTTTCTTTTCTCATGAATATAATCATAACCGTTGGTAGGGCGTCCCCTACTGGTGCACCACACGGATTGCCATGTGACCGTGCTCATTTCTTTTCTTTTCACAATGATAGCCAAAAATATGCTTTCAATAACAAGTATGTTCATCAAAATATAACTATTACCATAAATCATTGGTAATCATGCCATGAACATAACCATTTAAAATATCACTTTATAAAACATTTCCATGTCCAAATTCCATACTAATACCTTGGTAACTGGATAGTAATTGTAGTCTGTAAACAGCGCACTAGAAAAGTTCCCAGGAAAGAGAGGTGGGTCACTAATGGACACGCTTAAGTACCATGTCTTTCCTTGCCAGAGCTTTCCTTAGACATGCACTTTTCACAAATCACAATTTTGTTTTCCAGTAACTAGAATAATTCTTTTCTGATGTGAAAATACTGCAACCACGGAGCATACTAAGATTTTTCAAATAAAACCGGCACTTTCAAAACTTCTTGTAAATTTATATGAGTACTAGGGTAAATTCCATGTTAAAAATTAAACACTTAAAATGGTAGTAAGTTCATGCAATGGCAATGGCTATGGCTATACTAGTCATTTGTTAAGATTCATCTTCTTTTTAAAATACTAATTTTATTTCTTTATTTTCTTGATGCAGGTTTTCATCCTATCTAACCTTCTCTTACTAATCAGAACATAACTCCCTCAATTTAACTCTGATGTAGGTGATCTTAGTGTCAATTTCAAGATAAAACAATTATCTAAAACTATTATGTTGAACATTGTAGCGAAATATTAAGAAATCAAGGTGATATTACTCCCTAAATGTACAGATTATTTCTTCTCGTGTAAGTTCTGACCTTTACTGACTAATTAGACCATATCTCCCAAATTTGAACTCCAAATTGAGTTATTCCAGTTGGTAAAAATCCATGAGCCCTATATCTATAATTGTTATCTTGGCGTACGATTTTAACTCCCTACAGAATATTTTCCAGAAATTCAAAAACTAAAGCTTTAATAACATATTCTGAATAAACATTTTCTGACCTCTGCTTACTAATCAGCTTATATCTACCTCAAATGGACTTCAAATTGAATGATTCCAGTGCCTAAAAGTCCATGACACATTTATCTTTAATTCTTATGTTAATAATTTATTTTAATTCCTTACAGATACTTCTCAGAAATTAAAATACCGAAGCTATCCTAACTTATTTTTCCCTGATGACCCATTTTCTGACCTTTGTCTACTAATCGGCTCATATCTCCCTCATATGGACTCCAAATTGAATGATTCCAGTGGCTAAAAATCCATGACATACATATCTTTAATTCTTATGTTAACCATTTATTTTAATTCCCTACCAATAATTCCCAGAAATTAAATTACCGAAGCTATCCTAACATATTCTTCCCTGATGATTCATTTTCTGACCTTTGACTACTAATCAGACCATAGCTACCTCATATGGACTCCAAATGGAATGATTCCAGTGGATAAAAATCCATGACACATTTATCTTTAATTATTATGTTAACCATTTATTTTAATTCCCTACCAATAATTTCCAGAAATTAAATTACCGAAGCTATCCTAACATATTCTTCTCTGATGATTCATTTTCTGACCTTTGACTACTAATTAGACCATATCTACCTCATATGGACTCCAAATGGAATGATTTCAGTGGCTAAAAATCCGGGACACATATATCTTTAATTCTTATGTTAACTATGTATTTTAATTCCTTATAGATTGTTCCCAGAAATTAAAATACCGAAGCTTAAAATTCTGCCACCCATAGCCATAACCATGCAGAACTATCTACACCAACCTAAGTATTCAAACATACATCACATGCAAGATCAATATGTAACATGATATAGCAACATAATGACCAATCATAAAAGTTCTAAGATCAAAATCTCATATAAATATTATAAGTTTCAAAAGTTTTCTTCAAAAAGAAATATTGTTAAACTTACCTTTAGCTTTCTAAACTTCTCCTTCTTCTTCCTTCCTTTCTTCTTCTCTCTTCTCTCCTTTCCTCACTCTACCTTGCTTCTATTTCTCTCTCTTTCTCACTTGGACGAAATTAAAGTGTTGTAAGGGTGGGTTCTCTTATATAGACCACCAAATAATTCACCTTTCATGATCATGGATCTACCTTATCACAATTAAGATACACTTTGTTGAATTTTTGGAAAACAAACAACTTATGTTCTTGTCTTCCTCTTCCTTAGTCAAGATATGCATAGGAAAAGGAGATTTGTATTTTGAAAATTATGATGATATGTTCTTAAGATAAGGGACAAGGTCCCTTTGATTTAGGGATTCATTTAATTTTTCTTTTGTCTTAATCAATTATGATAGGTTGCCTTTTTAAGTGGCAAATTTCTAGCCCTTCAATCTCCATTATTTGGTTGATATTATTTGTGTGGGCTATGAATGTTTTGTCCTAATACCATGTATTATCATACCACTTGCTAAAATTATGAGTGAAGGATATAGATGTTTTTGTCCTAAAGCCTTGTATTATCATGCCACTTGCCTAAATGATGAATGTAGAATCACACCACTTGCTAAATTTTTGTCTTAATGCCATGTAACCTAATCTTTATTCTTATTATTATATCATCATCTAATTTATTTTATTTTATTTTTCCTCTTGGATTTGGGCTTATTCCTTCCCATTATGGGCTTGTCCTACCCATTTTCTTTGCTTTGGATAAAATTCTTCCTTTCTTGGTGGGTTTGGTCACATTTTCATAATTTTTGGGCTATTGGTGAAATTACTATATCCTAGTCCAAGTCTATGTTTAATTTCTTGTTTAGGTTATCCAATGGGCTTGCTAGAAACTTATGTGAAGTGGAAAAACTCTATATGAAGTGTCCATAGGTAAAAGTCCAATGTATGGGTAAAGATTTTAAACTTAGTAACTATAGTTCTTGAATTAGGAAAAATTACCCTAATTCAATGTTCTTTGAAATTTTAAGACCTTTACTTGTTTCTAAAAATTTATCTTCCTTATCCAAGAATTTTGCATCTCTTTAGTATGTTATTTCTAATTTCTTTCCTATTAGATTTTCCTTCCTTATTTGTTCTCTTAATGTTAGAAACATTTTCTATGCATATATATAAGGTGAAGAATTTCTAAGGATTATATTTCCTTAGATATCTAAAATATTGTCTAATAAATTTTATTTCCTTAATTAAATTTTTTATGTACCTTTATCAATAAAAGAAACGAAATTAAGGATGTTACATTTCTCTCCCCCTAAAAGTAATTTTGTCCTCAAAATTTCAGAAATTACCTTATAAGAACAATTGCGGATATTTCTCCCTCATGACTTCTTCCAGCTCCCAAGTTGCTTCTTCCGGAGTCAAACCTTCCCATAACACCTTAACTAGGGGAATGGTTTTATTTCTCAGTTGCTTCACGTCAGTGTCCAATATGGATGCAGGTAGTAGCTGGTATGTCATGTTCTCCTTTATTTGGATTGGTTCATCCAGTATTATATGTGATGAATCTGAAAGATACTTCCGCAACTGTGATACGTGGAAAACATTATGCAGGTTGGACAAATTAGGTGGGAGAGCAACTTGATATGCTGATGTCCCAACTTTCTTTAGAATTTGGTAGGGTCCTAAAAATCGCGGACTTAGCTTTCTTGTTTTGAGAGACCTACCAACTCCAGTAGTCGGGGAAAGTTTCAAAAATACATGGTCTCCTTCCTCAAATTCTAGAGGTCTATGTCTCTTATCGTAGTAACTCTTTTGCCGACTCTGCGCTGTAAGTATTTTGTTTCGTATCATCCTGATTTGTTCAGTGGTTTGTTGAACTAGATCAGGACCCAACAAGTTCTTTTCTCCTACCTCGAACCAACATAGTGGAGATCGGCACTTTCTACCGTATAAAGCTTCATAGGGGGCCATCTTAATACTAGAGTGATAGCTATTATTATAAGCAAACTCTACTAAAGGTAGGTACTTATCCCATCCTTTACCTTGCTCTATCACACAGGCCCTTAACATATCTTCTAGGGTTTGAATGGTTCGTTCTGTCTGCCCATCAGTCTGAGGATGGTAGGCAGTACTAAACCGCAACTGAGTACCAAAAGCTTCTTGCAACGCCTTCCAAAACCTCGACGTGAACCTCGGATCTCTATCAGAAACAATATTTAAGGGAATCCCATGAAGTCTAACTATTTCCTGAACGTACAATTGGGCCAATTTATCTAGTGAAAAGTTAATTTTTATGGGCAAAAAGTGAGCAGATTTGGTTAATCTATCAACTATTACCCAGATAGAGTCATGTCCCACTGAAGTCTTAGGTAAACCTACAACAAAGTCCATCGAGATACTATCCCATTTCCATTTAGGGATCTCAAGAGGTTGTAGAAATCCCGCTGGCTTTTGATGCTCCACCTTCACCTTTTGACAAATGAGACATTTCGCCACAAATTCAGCAATGTCATTTTTCATCCCTGGCCACCAATACATCCTTTTTAAATCCTGGTACATTTTAGTGCATCCAGGATGGATTGTGTATTTACTTTGATGCGCTTCCTGCAGTATCTTAGTCCTCAACTCTTGTTCTTGAGGGACACAAATCCTTCCCTGATACATGATTGCTCCATCTTCCATGACAGAAAAATTACCTTGGTCTTTATGATCCTGTAAGTATTGATCGTGAGCTTGAGCCTCTTTGATTTGGGCTCTAAGGTCAGACCCTATACTTAAACCATTAATGACTAGATTCTTTGGAGTAAGAGTAGTGGCTAGCTTTAAATTTCGAAACTCCTCTAGCATCTTTATCTCATACACCATCATCTGACCCATGTGCAGAGATTTTCGACTCAAGGCATCTGCTACAACATTCGCCTTTCCGGGATGATACTTTATCTCAAACTTGTAGTCATTGAGGAATTCTACCCATCTTCGTTGCCTCATATTTAACTCCTTCTGATCAAAGAGGTATTTAAGACTCTTATGATCACAATATACTTCAAAGGTTGCCCCATACAAATAGTGTCGCCAAATCTTTAAGGCAAACACTACTGCCGCTAATTCAAGATCATGGGTTGGATAGTTTCCTTCGTGAGGTCTCAGTTGCCTAGAGGCGTAAGCAACTACTCTCTTATCTTGCATCAGCACACATCCTAGCCCTTTCTTTGAAGCGTCACTATACACTTCAAAATATCCTGTGGGGTCTGGAATAATTAAAACAAGAGGAGTGGTCAGTCTTGTCTTCAGCTCCTGAAAACTAGCATCACATTGATCAGTCCATTTGAAAGGACTTCCCTTCTTGGTCAATTTAGTCAATGGCAAGGCTATACGAGAGAAGTTTTGTATAAATCTCCTGTAGTATCCTGCCAAACCAAGGAAACTTCTGATTTCCGTAACCGTCTTTGGTGTCTCCCACTTAATCACTGCTTCCGTCTTGCTAGGATCTACGGCTACCCCTCTATTAGAGATGACATGTCCGAGAAACTTCACCTCTGACAGCCAAAATTCACACTTCTCTAATTTAGCATATAACTTTTTCTCTTTCAGCACTTGCAGCACGATTCAGAGATGTTGTTCATGTTCTTTCTTACTCTTAGAATATATCAAGATGTCATCAATGAACACTACAACAAATTGATCTAGGTAGGGTCGAAAAATGCGATTCATGTAATCCATGAAAATTGCAGGTGCATTCGTTAACCCGAAGGGCATTACGAGAAACTCATAGTGCCCATACCTAGTCCTGAAGGCAGTTTTTGGTACGTCCTCCTCCTTAATCCTAATCTGATGATATCCTAACCGCAAGTCAATTTTAGAAAAGATGGAGGCTCCCTTTAATTGATCCAATAAGTCATCTATCCTAGGGAGAGGATACTTATTTTTGATAGTCACCTTATTCAGCTGTCTGTAATCTATGCATAGTCTCAAACTCCCGTCTTTCTTCTTAACAAACAATACAGGAGCTCCCCAAGGTGATACACTCGGTCTAATGAATTGCTTGTCTAATAGTTCCTCCAACTGCTTCTTTAGTTCTTGTAGTTCCTTCGAGGCCATTCGATATGGTGCAATAGAGATAGGCCCTGTCCCAGGTAGGAGATCAATAGAGAACTCTATCTCTCTCTTGGGAGGTAAGCCTGGAATATCTGATGGAAACACTTCAGGAAACTCGTTGGCTATTGGAATTTCATCAAGCTTCGGTTCGACTTCTAAGTTTGATAAATACAAGAGAATGTATCCAAGTACTCCATTCTTCAACTCCCTATTAACTTGATTGGCATTTAACATCAATAACTGGACCTCCTCTTTCGGAGTAGAAGGTAGAAATTCAACGGTCTTGTTACAACAATTCAACAAGACTCGATTTCTAGACATCCAGTCTAACCCTAGAATGACCTCAATACCTCTTAAAGGTAAACTGACGAGGTCTACAGAAAAAGTTTTCTCCTGGATGGTGACTTGACAGTCCTTACATACAGAGGAAGTTAATACCCGTTCCCCTGTAGGGGTTACTACAGATAGCTCATAGGGAGTTTCAGAAATAGGGAACTGAAACTTCCTAATACATTCTTCCGATATAAATGAATGACTAGCACCAGAGTCAAATAACACCATAAGAGCAAATCCATAAATATAGCATGTACCTTGAATCATTTCAGAAGATTGAGCTGCCTCTTGGCCGCTCAGGGTGAAAACCCTTCCTTTCACCTGAGGCCTCTGTTCTGGCTGCTTTCCTACATTCTGTGGGCAGTTTTTCACAAAATGTCCCTTCTGTCCGCAATTGAAGCAGACATCTTGTCCCATGTAGCATGGCCGGTTACCATGCATGCGTCCGCATTTAGCGCACTTGACTGAGGCGAGGTCTTGTTGAAAAGGCCTAGGACCCGCAATCAATGGCCTCTTACCAGCTCCATATCCACTTCTTCTCACGTTCTTTCTAGGGTTGGGAAAATTTTTCTTCCTTTTCCATAGGTTTCGCCTTTGCTTCTCGTCCTCCACTGCCCTTAAACTCTTTTCCAGGAGTCTGCATTTATTTATCAGAGGTACAAACTCCCTGATCTCCATAGCTATAACAGCATTCTTTAACTCCGGGTTTAGTCCCGCTTCAAACTTAACCGCCTTCCATGCTTCATCTGGGTTATATCGCAGATAAGAGGAGAACTTAGACAGCTCCTCGAACCTTGCGATATACTGGTCCACGGTCATGCTTCCTTGCCTGAGTTGGAGAAATTCGATCTCTTTCTCTGCCCGTACAGTACTTGGAAAGTACTTTTCAAAGAAAATGTCCTTGAACACTTGCCAGGTGATCTGTCTTCCCTGATGAGCTAAAAGTTCTCTAACTCCACGCCACTAGTATTCTGCTTCATCCTTTAACATATATGCAGCAAAAATGATTTGCTGCTCTTCAGTACAGCCCATCACTTCAAAGATTTTCTCTAATTCCCTAATCCACCTTTCGGCTACCGTTGGGTCATAACCACCTTGGAAACAAGGTGGTCTAGTCCTCAGGAACTCGGATATACCATTATCTTTTCCAGCCGTCCGGTTGTTAGGACCAATCTCAACATTTGTGTTATTAGCATTCTGGAGATGTTGTAAAATTTGGTTGGTGGTCATAACTTGGTCTCGAATTGCCGTGGCCAGGTTGTGCAGGGTTTCCTCTGCATTGGTTGCTGGATTCCTCCTTGGTGGTGCCATTTCCTACTATGGTACAAAACAAAGTTATGCTGCTATTGAGGTGATCAAGCCCAATAGTTAGTTCAAAAATATTTAATAGCAGTCATAACACCACCTCGGCATATAGATAGGAAACACTAGTAATTTCTTACCTATATGAATCACTGATCCCCTACACAGCACAACCACAACATACTCAAGACACTATAAGATCGATTCAGATAACCATCCAACCACTGGCCATCTAGGATCGACCTGCTCTGATACCAATTATGTAACAACTCCATTTATGTAAATTTTTTTTTAAAAAAAATACGATGAAATTATTACCTCGTTACAACTTAACTCAATATAACATTTATTTAATTTATACAATACTGAGTTTCCATACACAATATTATTTTACAAACTACACACCATTATTTTACAAACATTTGTACAAAAATACATATTAGTTCTAATCATCTATATCGACTACTTCCGGGGACACTGGTTCGGGTGGCACGTCCACCGGAATCTCAGTTACATCTACGACAGTTATATCTGAAATAACTGGAAGTTGCCCAAGGTAGGGCACCTCGATCCAACGTACAGAGATAATAAGTGTCATAGAGAATATCTGCATATTTATTCTTCTGAACATGATATGGAAATATAGTGAGAATTAAATCCCAGTAAGTTCAACAATAAATCATAATTTACCATTATAGTTCATCATGTCATGTTCAGCTGTATAAACTACAGAAAATATCTTTAAGTCACATGAATGCACTTTATCATGCACATGAAAATTATACAGTTATGACATGTATGGCATGAATAACTATTTTTTTTTCGAATTTCATATGATGGCTATCAACTTATTCTTACTTCAAGATACCCCGGTCAGGGTAAGTATTCTCTACTTTTCGGTACGGGCTTATCTCGCTCCGTCCGACATGGCACACTTTCTCTTTCTTTTCTCATGAATATAATCATAACCGTTGGTAGGGCGTCCCCTACTGGTGCACCACACGGATTGCCATGTGACCGTGCTCATTTCTTTTCTTTTCACAATGATAGCCAAAAATATGCTTTCAATAACAAGTATGTTCATCAAAATATAACTATTACCATAAATCATTGGTAATCATGCCATGAACATAACCATTTAAAATATCACTTTATAAAACATTTCCATGTCAAAATTCCATACTAATACCTTGGTAACTGGATAGTAATTGTAGTCTGTAAACAGCGCACCAGAAAAGTTCCCAGGAAAGAGAGGTGGGTCACTAATGGACACGCTTAAGTACCATGTCTTTCCTTGCCAGAGCTTTCCTTAGACATGCACTTTTCACAAATCACAATTTTGTTTTCCAGTAACTAGAATAATTCTTTTCTGATGTGAAAATACTGCAACCACGGAGCATACTAAGATTTTTCAAATAAAACCGGCACTTTCAAAACTTCTTGTAAATTTATATGAGTACTAGGGTAAATTCCATGTTAAAAATTAAACACTTAAAATGGTAGTAAGTTCATGCAATGGCAATGGCTATGGCTATACTAGTCATTTGTTAAGATTCATCTTCTTTTTAAAATACTAATTTTATTTCTTTATTTTCTTGATGCAGGTTTTCATCCTATCTAACCTTCTCTTACTAATCAGAGCATAACTCCCTCAATTTAACTCTGATGTAGGTGATCTTAGTGTCAATTTCAAGATAAAACAATTATCTAAAACTATTATGTTGAACATTGTAGCGAAATATTAAGAAATCAAGGTGATATTACTCCCTAAATGTACAGATTATTTCTTCTCGTGTAAGTTCTGACCTTTACTGACTAATTAGACCATATCTCCCAAATTTGAACTCCAAATTGAGTTATTCCAGTTGGTAAAAATCCATGAGCCCTATATCTATAATTGTTATCTTGGCGTACGATTTTAACTCCCTACAGAATATTTTCCAGAAATTCAAAAACTAAAGCTTTAATAACATATTCTGAATAAACATTTTCTGACCTCTGCTTACTAATCAGCTTATATCTACCTCAAATGGACTTCAAATTGAATGATTCCAGTGCCTAACAATCCATGACACATTTATCTTTAATTCTTATGTTAATAATTTATTTTAATTCCTTACAGATACTTCTCAGAAATTAAAATACCGAAGCTATCCTAACTTATTTTTCCCTGATGACCCATTTTCTGACCTTTGTCTACTAATCAGCTCATATCTCCCTCATATGGACTCCAAATTGAATGATTCCAGTGGCTAAAAATCCATGACATACATATCTTTAATTCTTATGTTAACCATTTATTTTAATTCCCTACCAATAATTCCCAGAAATTAAATTACCGAAGCTATCCTAACATATTCTTCCCTGATGATTCATTTTCTGACCTTTGACTACTAATCAGACCATAGCTACCTCATATGGACTCCAAATGGAATGATTCCAGTGGATAAAAATCCATGACACATTTATCTTTAATTCTTATGTTAACCATTTATTTTAATTCCCTACCAATAATTCCCAGAAATTAAATTACCGAAGCTATCCTAACATATTCTTCCCTGATGATTCATTTTCTGACCTTTGACTACTAATCAGACCATATCTACCTCATATAGACTCCAAATGGAATGATTCCAGTGGCTAAAAATCCGGGACACATATATCTTTAATTCTTATGTTAACCATGTATTTTAATTCCTTATAGATTGTTCCCAGAAATTAAAATACCGAAGCTTAAAATTCTGCCACCCATAGCCATAACCATGCAGAACTATCTACACCAACCTAAGTATTCAAACATACATCACATGCAAGATCAATATGTAACATGATATAGCAACATAATGACCAATCATAAAAGTTCTAAGATCAAAATCTCATATAAATATTATAAGTTTCAAAAGTTTTCTTCAAAAAGAAATATTGTTAAACTTACCTTTAGCTTTCTAAACTTCTCCTTCTTCTTCCTTCCTTTCTTCTTCTCTCTTCTCTCCTTTCCTCACTCTACCTTGCTTCTATTTCTCTCTCTTTCTCACTTGGACGAAATTAAAGTGTTGTAAGGGTGGGTTCTCTTATATAGACCACCAAATAATTCACCTTTCATGATCATGGATCTACCTTATCACAATTAAGATACACTTTGTTGAATTTTTGGAAAACAAACAACTTATGTTCTTGTCTTCCTCTTCCTTAGTCAAGATATGCATAGGAAAAGGAGATTTGTATTTTGAAAATTATGATGATATGTTCTTAAGATAAGGGACAAGGTCCCTTTGATTTAGGGATTCATTTAATTTTTCTTTTGTCTTAATCAATTATGATAGGTTGCCTTTTTAAGTGGCAAATTTCTAGCCCTTCAATCTCCATTATTTGGTTGATATTATTTGTGTGGGCTATGAATGTTTTGTCCTAATACCATGTATTATCATACCACTTGCTAAAATTATGAGTGAAGGATATAGATGTTTTTGTCCTAAAGCCTTGTATTATCATGCCACTTGCCTAAATGATGAATGTAGAATCACACCACTTGCTAAATTTTTGTCTTAATGCCATGTAACCTAATCTTTATTCTTATTATTATATCATCATCTAATTTATTTTATTTTATTTTTCCTCTTGGATTTGGGCTTATTCCTTCCCATTATGGGCTTGTCCTACCCATTTTCTTTGCTTTGGATAAAATTCTTCCTTTCTTGGTGGGTTTGGTCACATTTTCATAATTTTTGGGCTATTGGTGAAATTACTATATCCTAGTCCAAGTCTATGTTTAATTTCTTGTTTAGGTTATCCAATGGGCTTGCTAGAAACTTATGTGAAGTGGAAAAACTCTATATGAAGTGTCCATAGGTAAAAGCCCAATGTATGGGTAAAGATTTTAAACTTAGTAACTATAGTTCTTGAATTAGGAAAAATTACCCTAATTCAATGTTCTTTGAAATTTTAAGACCTTTACTTGTTTCTAAAAATTTATCTTCCTTATCCAAGAATTTTGCATCTCTTTAGTATGTTATTTCTAATTTCTTTCCTATTAGATTTTCCTTCCTTATTTGTTCTCTTAATGTTAGAAACATTTTCTATGCATATATATAAGGTGAAGAATTTCTAAGGACTATATTTCCTTAGATATCTAAAATATTGTCTAATAAATTTTATTTCCTTAATTAAATTTTTTATGTACCTTTATCAATAAAAGAAACGAAATTAAGGATGTTACACAAGACTCCCTGAACCACAAGAAACTAACCAAAAGTGAATGTTTCATCTATTTAAAAAACAAGACGTGTTCACATGTAGAGGCGATTGAAACCTATAGACTTGTTCTTAGTTCTTGTTATGTATTAGACCTTGAAATAACCCTTTATGTTCTATCCTTTTTAAGAAACCATATTTCAGTTTCAAGCCTTTTACCTTGTAGTTTTAGTTTTAGTTTCATTGATAATATCTTACATGTAACAACCTCTTTTTTTTTCCTTTATTATTATACAATATTGAGTTCACATACATGTCATTAATCAAAACAGACGTATAACATATCAAACACATAGATATTTACATCTTGTTTATTTTGGTTGACCAATTCCGGAGATATAGGTGCGGGTGGTTGCACCTTCACCGGGATTTGAGCCAACTCGACCACAAACATCTTATTTGATTCTGAAATCTGCCCAACATAAAGTAACTCGATCCAATGTGCACTACAAGCCAGAGCCTTAGAAACAAAAGCTGCATAAATAATTTTCTGAACATGATATGGATATATAGTGAGAATTAAATCTTAGTAAGTTCAACAATAAATTATCATCAGTAAAGCTCATCACGTCATGTTCAGCTGTATAAACTACAGAAAAATATCTTTGGTCACATGAATGCATTATATCTATGCACATAAGAATCATACTGTAATGATATGTATGACAGGATTAACTATTTTCAAAATATCATATGATGGCCATCGACTTATTCTCATTTCAAGCTACCCCGGTCAGGGTGAGTATCCTCTACTCTCCGGTACGAGCTTTTCTCGCTCCGTCCGACATGGCCCACTTTCTCTTTCTTTTCTCATTATCATGATCATAACCGTTAGTAAGGCGTCCCCTACTAGTGCACCACACGGATTGCCATGTGATTGTGCTCATTTCTTTTCTTTTCACAATGATAGCCAAAAATATGCTTTCAAAAACAAGTATGTTCATCAAAATATAACTATTACCATAAATCATTGGTAATCATGCCATGAACATAACCATTTCAAATATCACTTTATAAAATATTTCCATGTCAAAATTTCACACTTAAGATGGTAAGAAGTTCATAAGATGGTAAGAAGTTCATACAATGGCAATGGCTATGGCTATACTAGTCATTTATTAAGATTCATCTTCTTTTTTAAATACTAATTTTATTTCTTTATTTTCTTGATGCAGGTTTTCATCCTATCTAACCTTCTCTTACTAATCAGAGCATAACTCCCTCAATTTAACTCTAATGTAGGTGATCTTGGTGTCCATTTCAAGATAACACAATTATCTAAAACTATTATGTTGAACATTGTAGCGAAAAATTAAGAAACGAATGTGATATTATTCCCTCAAAGTACAGGATAGTTCCTCTCAGATAGGTTCTGACCTTTACTGACTAATTAGACCATATCTCCCAAATTGAAACTCCAAATTGAGTTATTCCAGTTGGTAAAAATCCATGAGTCATATATCTATAATTGTTATGTTGGTACGCTATTTTAGTTCCCTACAGAATATTCCCAGAAATTCAAAAACTAAAGCATTAATAAGATACTCTTCCCTGAATAAACATTTTCTGATCTCTGCTTACTAATCGGATCATATCTACCTCATATGAACTCCAAATTGCATAATTCCAGTGGGTATATTTCCATGAGACATAGATATATAACTTTCATGTTAACCATTTATTTTAATTCCATACAGATAATTCCCAGAAATTAAAATACAGAAGCTGCCCTAACATATTCTTCCCTGATGAACCATTTTCTGACCTTTGACTACTAATCAGCTCATATATTCCTCATATGGACTCCAAATTAAATGATTCTAGTGTCTCAACATCCATGACACACATATCTATAATTCTTATGTTAACCATTTATTTTAATTCCATACCGATAATTCTCAGAAATTAAAATACAAAAGCTGTCCTAACATAATCTTCCCTGATGAACTATTTTCTGACCTTGGCTTACTAATCAGACCATATCTACCACATTTGGACTCCAAATTGAATGATTACAGTGGCTAAAAATCCATGACACACATATATTTGATTCTTATGTTAACCATTTATTTTAATTCCCTACCAATAATTCCCAGAAATTAAATTACCGAAGCTATCCTAACATATTCTTCCCTGATGATTCATTTTCTGACCTTTGACTACTAATCAGACCATAGCTACCTCATATGGACTCCAAATGGAATGATTCCAGTGGGTGAAAATTCGTGACACATATATCTTTAATTCTTATGTTAACCATTTATTTTAATTCCTTATAGATTGTTCCCAGAAATTAAAATACCGAAGCTTAAAATTCTATCAACCATAGCCATACCCATGCAAAACTATCTACACCAACCTAAGTATTCAAACATACATCACATGCAAGCTCAATATGTAACATGATATAGCAACATCCATGATCAATCATCAAAGTTCTAAGATCAAAATCTCATATAAATATTATAAGTTTCAAAATTTTTCTTCAAAAAGAAATATTGTTAAACTTACCTGGAGCACTTAGTCCCCTAGACTTCTCCTTCCTCTTTCTTCCTTTCTTCCTCTCCTTTCCTCACACTACCTTGCTTCTATTTTTACTTTCCCTCACTTGGACGAAATTCTAATGTTGTAAGGGTGGGTTTTCTTATATAGACCACCAAATAATTCACCTTTCATGATCATGGGTCTACCTTATCACAATTAGGATACACATTGTTGAATTTTTGGAAAACAAACAACTTATGTTCTTGTCTTCTTCTTCCTTAGTCAAGATATGCATAGAAAAAGGAGATTTGTATTTTGAAAATTATGATGATATGTTCTCAAGATATGGGGCAAGATCCCTTTGATTTAGGGATTCATTTCCTTTTTCTTTTGTCTTAATCAAGTATGATAGATTTGCCTTTTTAAGTGGCAAATTTCTAACCCTTGAATTTTCCTTACTTAACTAAAATTATTTGTGTAGGATAATGATATTTTGTCATAATGCTATGTATTATTACCCACTTGCTAAAGTTATGAATGTAGGATATAGATGTTTTTGTCCTAAAGCCTTGTATTATTATGCCACTTGCCAAAATGATGAATGTAGAATCACACCACTTGCTAAATTTTTGTCTTAATGCCATGTCACTTAATCTTGATTACACCAATATTTCATCACTTTAATTTTATTTTTATTTTTATTTTTCCTCTTGGGTTTGGGCTCATTCTTGCCCATTTTCCTTACTTTGGTTAAAATTCTACCTTTCATAATGGGATTGGTCACATTTTCATGATTTTTGGGCTACCGGTCCAACTTCTATATCCTAGTCCAAGTCTATGTTTTATTTCTTCCTTGGGCTATCCTATTGGCTTGCTAAAAATTCATGTGAAGTAGAAAAACTCTATATGAAGTGTCTATAGGTTAAAGCCCAATTACGGGTGGAGATACTAAATTTAGTAACTTTTGCTCTTAAATTAAGAAAAATTACCATAATCCGATCTTCTTGAAATTTTAAGACCTTTACTTACTTCACAAAAATTTATCCTTCTTTACCTAAGAATTTCACCTTTCTTTAACATGTTTATTTCTAATATTTCCTCTTAGGTTTTTTTTCTTTACCTATTCCATTAATATTAGAACATTTCTATGCATATATGTAAGGTGAAGAATTTCTAAGAAAAATATCTAAAAAATTACAGGATGTTACATTACATCTATATAAAAACAATGTTCTTTTTGAAAATGGTATTATAGAAAACGGGTTGTTTAAACTTCATTTAAATTCTACCCTTAATTGCTACTTTACAGTTGTACATTGTAATAATATTGAAATTAAGTATAGTGTTATAAATGAGAAATCGTCCATGTTATGGAAATAGAGATTTAGTTATATATCCATTGATAAAATTAAGAGATTAGTAAATGATGGAATTCTTAGGGCTCTTGATTTTACTGATTTCAGTACTTGTTTATATTGCATTCTAAGAAAGCAAACTAACAAATTCAAGAAGGTTCCATGAGAAGTTTTGATGTATTAAAGACCATATACAATGATATTTTAGGACCTTATGATGTGTGCTTTAATGGTTAAAAATTTTGCATTACCTTTATTGATGACTATACACTATATGTATCTATACTTATTTTATAATAAGAGTGAAGCATTAGATGCTTTTTAATATCTATAGAGTAGAAGTAGAGAAACAATTAGTCAAACAAATTAAGATTGTAGGGTCGGATAGATGTGGTGAATTTTATAGAAGGTGCAATAAAAATGAATAGTTCTAGGTCCATTTGCAAAGCTTTTTAGGAAGAATGTATTGTGGCATAATATACAATACTTAGCTCACCATCACAAAATGGTGTGGCTAAAAGGAGGAACTGAACATTAATGAACATAGTGAGGAGTATGATTAGTAACTTTGATACCCCATTGTCTTTGTGGAATGAAACTCTAAAAACTACGACATATGTACTAAATAGGGTTCCAACCAAGGTGGTTCAGAAAATGTCATTTGAGTTATGGAAATTTTGAAAACCCTAGTTTAAGGCATATACATGTTTAAGGATACCCAGTTGAAATTAAGGTCTATGATCCATATAAGACAAAGTTAAACTCAAGAACAGTCGGTGGATATTTCATTAACTATGTAGAAAATTCTGAGGAATATATATTTTATTATCTACATCTGATGAGAACCATGATAATAATCAAGTTAGCTCAAAATGTTCAATTGATCCATTAAAAATTCTAATTGGACTAATTACTAGAGCTCGAGCAAAAAGGACTAAATAAGCTTTGAATGGGCTCGTTCAATACACCTTATCTAATCAAATGACTCAAGAATTTAGGTTGAAGACTTATGAGGACGTGTTGAACATTAGCCAGGTTGAAAATGGGCTTATTGAGAGCTTTTTGGGCCAAAATACTATTAAATGAAGAGCTTGACCCATAAAGCACACATTAACTTACTCATTGGGCCTTAATTATGTTGATTGGAGAAAAATATGTTGATTTAATATATTGTAATCTATTTGAGCCAAATTTTAGGCTTAATAGGCTCTTTAGTCAAATTTAAATAATTAATAGTTTCTATTTTTTTGTTTCTTAAAGTTTTAATTTCCTAAGAATCTCCTTTTAGGTTAAGAATCAGACTTTCCTATATAATGTAATCTCTTTCATTTTTTGAAAGGAACTTTGATATTTAAATAAAATAATATTTTTTGGAATACCAGAATAGAGAAAAGGGTTATTCTCTAGGGTTCTTCATAGAACTAATAGACTTATCAAGGCTTGATCAACCTTGTAGCGTCTTCTAATACTGGGGGTCCTTATCTTCTTTTGTTTAAGGGTTCTTAGTAGATCAACTAGACCTGTTTGGGCTTTCTTGGAGTGCATATATCATTGCATTGGTTGTGGGTTCTAAGGTATAGATCCTCTAAGGTTCGCATCGTTGTGTTTAGGAACGGGTTCTACGATCTTTCCTTGTGGGTTTGCACTATTTTGGTATCAGAGCAAAGTTCCTTATTAAGTCATATTTTTTTTTCTTTATTTTTTTCATCTTCAGATTGTATCTTCTGTTCTTCTTGTGTTTGCTCATCTTTTTTGTGTCTCTATTTATCAACTTATTTAGCACTGTTGTTCGTCATGTTTTCCTTTGAGTTTTTCATCGATTAATATGTCATTTTCATACTTCAGAATCTCATCTTTCTGTTCATTTTAGAATCGTTCCAATCCAAAATATTTACAGTGAATTATAGTTATATTTATCCAGACTTGTTGGTGCGTACTATCGCAGGTATACCTAAATTGATACCTTACCTCTCAACTAACTTGTAATCGTGGGAGTAAGGGTCAATCCCACAGAGACTAAAATTATCTTATGTGATTGAGAGAAGAGGAATTTGATAATTATAAACAACAAAGCAAACAATAATGAAAGTAATTAAGAGAGTAATTAATGAGAGAGGCATTGGTTTCGGTTAATATCTACCATCAAGGGATTGCATTGATCATTGACAATGTCATCAATCTTAAATCGAATATCTACCATTGGGATTCTATCCCTATTCCTCCTTAAACCTAGTAAATTGATAACAATCGTACTAATTAAACCCTAATTAATAAAATATCATTTAACACATCGGTAAAATCGAACCTATTAATCGCATGAAGAACAAGAGAAACTAATAGAGCTAAATAAATATAAACACATCGACTATATCTAATTTAGTTGATCATTCATCATAGGGTTTGACATGTTATAAATTAAGCATGTCTTTATCATGTTTTAAGTTACTTTTTATTTAATTTGAGTAGGAAATAAATAGGATTTAATTGATTTTTTTGTTTTATGTTTTAGGAATAATAAAGAAGAAAAGAAGAGGAAAATAGAGAGAAAATATGGAAAATGCTAATTTTCGACCTTTCATCACTAATTGAGGCATATCTCTTTCATTTGAACTCCAATTGAGGTGATTCTAGTGGCTATAGAACGAAGAGACAAAGAGCTAAAACTTTTGTGTTTGGCACTTTGGCAAAATCTAGAAGTTTCTAGGCGCCACGGAGCCGCATTATGGTATATCTGGAGCGCCACGACATTGAGTTGCCCAGAAAGGTGTGCTGTAGTGCTAGTCCCAGTGTGCCGCAGTGCCCGAGCTTGAAGATGACCAAGCGATATGACGCCAGCCCTAGAGCACTACAGTGCTATAGTGTCAGTTTTCAAAACACTGCGGCGCTCGCCGCCCCACTAGATTGCTGAATTTGTGATTTTTAAATCTTTTTTACTCCAATTGAAGCCTGATAGGTCTGATTTTGACCTAGAAACAATTCTACTTCAAGGAGGAGAACTCAATCTATAAAAAGGGAAAGAAAAGAAGCATCGGGGATCATTCTAGCTCTTAATTACCTTCTTTAATTTTTGTTTAAATTTTCTTATGGCCCTGCGTGGCTGATTTATTTTTAGTTGGTAGAGGAAGATTGAAATCTCAAGGGATCGTTATACATTGTGAGATCTGGAATAGATTTTATTAGTTCAATCTTAACCGGGTATTAATTATTCATCTACTCTTCTCTTTTCTTAATGGTGAATATCGACCGAAACCAACGCCTCTCTCATTAATTACTCTTTTAGTTATCTTCATTATTGTTTACTTTACTATTTTCAATTATTAATCCATCTTTTTTCTCAATCACATAAGGTAATTTCAATTTCTATGGGATCGACCCTTACTCCCACAACTACAGGTTAATTGAGGTAATGTATCAATTTCGGTGTACCTGTGATAGTACGCACCAAATTTGGGCATCGTTGTTGGGGACTACATCTAGTACCTTTTGTAGTTTTTATTTTGATTTATGACTGTGACTCGTTCTTCTAATTCTCAAGATTTACAATTCAATTCAAATATTGGAAAATCAGTATACAGGCACAAAAGAGAACTTTAAGAAGACATTGATCAAGAAAAGGAGGAAGTAATCATGGTGAGGCACCCTACTCTAAAAGTGCTTGCAGCTCCAGATTTGTATCAATAACCCTTATGCATTACTTCTCCTAATCTTGATTATAATGTTAATTTTGAGTTAAAATCTAGATTAATTCATCTCTTACCTAATTTTCATGGTCTTGCAAGTGAAAACCCGTTTAAATATTTGAAGAAATTCCATATGGTATGTACCAGTATGAAGCCCCTTGGAGTAACTGAGTAACAAATAAAACTTAGAGCTTTTCCTTTTTCATTAAGAGACTTAGCCAAAGATTGGCTATATTATTTACCTTCTGGTACTATCACCACATGAAATGAGATGAAGAGAATATTTCTAGAATGATATTTTCCCGCATTTAGACCAGCTAATATTAAGAAAGAAATATGCGGCATTAGACAATTGTATGGAGAAACACTTTATAAATATTGCAAGAGATTTAAAATAGTGAGTAACTACTAATCCAATATTTCACCACATAAATGCAGCTAGTGGCAGAATACTAGTAGACAAGACTCCTGAAGCAGCCAAAGTCCTAATATCAAATATGGCTGTCAACTCTGAATAATTTGGCATTAGGCATGATCCTCCAAAACATGCCAATGAGATAAATATTACTTCTCTTCCGTAATAGATATCTGAACTTACCTCTCTTGTGTGCCAAATGGCTACAAGTACATTACAGCAAGTTAAAGTCTGTGGAATATGTTCAGCCATAAGACACCCAACTGACATGTGTCCTACACTTCAAGAGAAATCCACAGAACAAGCTAATGTTGTAGGAGGTTTTCCTGGCCAACCAAAAATGTATGATCCATATGCTAATACATATAATCATAGATGGAAAGATTATCCCAATTTAAGATATGGGAATACACAAAATAGGCCTGTAGGACAAAATTTTTTGCAAAATCAACAGGCCTATTATCCTAGATAGAATGCATTCCAAGATCACTAGGTAAGTAATCCATTGGAAGATATTGGGAAAACTCTTGTACATAATTCTCAGCAATTTCAACAAGAGACAAAAGCTAGCATTTAGAATCTGACAACTCAAATAGGTCAGTTAGCAACCACAGTAAGTCGATTGGATGATCAAAACTCAGATAAGTTATCTTCTCAAAATGTGGTGAATCCTAGAGAAAATGCTAGTGCAATTGTTTTAAGGAATGGTAAGGAAATTAAAAGTCCACCAACACCCTCTTCTGCTAAGGAACATGAAAAATCAATTAAGAAGAATGAAGCACCTACAGGTAAGTCTCCATCTAATTTAAATTATGAACTAGTGCCTCCTTTTCCAGTAGCTCTTAAAGAACATAGGCTACATGAGAAAACTTCTTATTTATATGAAACCTTCAAAAAATGTGAAGTTAATATTCCATTTCTAGATGCTATTAAGCAGATATCAAGATATGCAAAGTTCTTGAAAGAACTATGTACTAAAAAAAGAAAGCAAAAATTGAAGGGATTTAGAAAGGTTCAAATGAGTCAAAATGTATCTGTTATGATATAAACAAAACTCCCCACTAAATGCAAGGATCCAGGTATGTTTACTATTCCATGTAAAATTGAGGATACTTGTATTGAAAAAGCTATGTTGGATTTAGGAGTCTCCATGAATGTCATGCCATATTCTATATATACTTCCTTGAAATTAGGACCATTGAACTCTACTAATGTGGTAATTCAATTAGCAGATAGTTCCACTGCATATCCTAAAGGAGTAATTGAGGATGTCTTCGTACTGGTAGATGATTTGGTTTTCCTAGTAGATTTTTATGTACTTGACATAGAAAACGGGGATTTTACCTCCCCAATATTATTAGGGAGACCATTTTTGAAAATCTCTAAAACTACGATAGATGTTCACAATGGCACACTAGTGTGTACTGTTGCAAGTACACCTAAATTGATACCTTACCTCTTAACTAATCTGTAGTAGTAGAAGTAAGGGTCGATCCCACAGAGACTGGTATTACATTATGTCATTGAAAAAATAGGGGATTAATAATCGTAAATACAAGAAAGTAAGCAATAATGAAAATAATTAAGAGAGTGATTATTAAGAGAGACGTTAGCTTCCGTTGATATCCACCATCAATGGATTGCATTGATCACTGATAAAATCATCAATCTTAAACCAAATATCTATCATTGGGATTCTATCCCTATTCCTCCTTAAGTATAGTGAATTGCTAACAATCGTACCAATTAAACCCTAATTAATAAGATATCCTTTAGCACATCGGTAAAGTCTAACCTATTAATCGCATGAAGAATAAGAGAAACTGGTAGAACTAAACAAATATAAGCACATTGGTTATATTTAATTTAGTTGATCATTCATCATAGGGTTAATGATTTATAATCCAAAATCCTTAATCCTATTTGCTCCATGAATAAAGTAATGAAAACTTTGTTCAAAACCTAATTCAGCAGTAGATAAAGACATATAATATACTAGTAGACCTCCCTAACAATCATAGGAATAACCATTAAGAAAATAAAAGTAGATGAATAATCAATACCCGGTTAAGATTGAATTAATGAAATCAATTCTAAATCTCACAATGCATATCGATCCCTCGACGTTTCAATCTTCTTCTACCAACTAAAAGTAATTCAGCCGCGCAAGGTCATAAGAAAATCTAAACAAGAATTAAAGAAGATAATTAAGAACTTTGATGATTCAATCGATGCTTTCTCTTTTCCCTCTTTATAGATTGGCTTCTCCTTATTGATGTAGAACTGTTCTTAGGTCAAATCCTGGTTCGTTGGGCTTCAACTAGAGTCAAAAAAACCAAAAAATTGCGAATTCAGCAATCTGGTGTGGTGGCAAGCGCCACGGCGTGCTACATGGGCATCGTGACACTCGATGCTTCTAGGAACTCCTTGTCGCGGTGCACTGAGGATTGCTGCGACGCTCTAATGTTGGGAAGACGCAACGTCGTGGCGCTTGATTGTAAGCGCAGCGGCACCTAGATATCCATGGAATTTGCCAAAGTGTCAAACATAAAAGTTGTATTTCTATGTCTCTTCTTTCCATAGCAGCTTGAATCACCTCAATCGGAGTCCCAATGAGTGAGATATGCCTCATTTAGTGATGAAGGGCCAGAAATCAGTATTTTTCCATGATTTTCTCTCTATTTTCCTCTTCTTTTCTTCTTTATTCCTCCTAAAACACAAAACACAAAACTCAATTAAATTCTATTTATTTCCTAATCAAATTAAATAAAAAGCAACTTAAAACATGCTAAAGGCATGCTTAATTTATAGCATGTCACACACTCGCTATGGAATTTGATGGTGAAGTAATAAAATTTAATATGTATGAAGCCATGAAACACCCAGTTGATGATACTCCTCTTTATTCTATAGATGTCTTTGATTCCTTAGCACATGATGTGTTTGAATTAGATGGAAATGATAAATTGGAAGTGATTGTGAGCAAATCCATAGAAGAAAATAATGGTGAGATAGAATTGGATGAAGAAACAAAGGAGGAACTGCCTGCACTAAATAGTTTTTAAGAAGGACCACCAACAGGTAATGTTTTTTATATAGAGTTACCAATTTCTGATACTACTTTTCTACCTTCTGTTTTGCAGGCTCCTACTTCTGAACTGAAACCACTTCTTGATCACCTTAAATATGTATTTTTGGGAGAAGGAGAAACACTTCCTATTATTATCTCCAACAAGCTTGCAGCTGATCAAGAGGAAAAACTAATCTAAGTTCTTAAAGAATACAAAACTGCAATAGGATAGACCATAGCTAATCTTAAAGGGATAAACCCTTCCACATGTATGCATAGAATATTAATGGAGGAAGGAGCTAAACCATCTAGACAGCCCCAAAGAAAGTTAAATCCACCTATGATGGATGTAGTGAAGAAGGAAATTCTTAAACTGTTGGAGGTTGGGATAATATACCATATTTCAGACAATCATTGGGTGTGCCCAGTGCAAGTGTTTCCCAAGAAAATAGGAATAACTGTGATAAAAAATCAGAAGGAGGAATTGGTACCCACCGGGATTCAAAATGGGTGGAGGGTTTGTATAGATTATAGAAAATTAAATTCTGTAACTCGAAAAGACCATTTTCCTTTACCTTTTATTGATCAAATGCTGGAAAGGTTATCTGGTAAACCTTACTATTGTTTTCTTGATGGTTATTCAGGTTATTTTCAAATTGCAATTGCTCCTAAAGACTAGGAAAAGACAAACTTCACTTGTCCATTTGGGACATTCGCATATAGATGCATGTCGTTTGGGCTTTGTAATGCCCTACCACTTTCCAAAGGTGTATGGTTAGCATATTCTTAAATTACCTTGAAAAATTTATTGAGGTATTTATGGATGCTTTTTCAGTTTATGGGGATTTATTCGATGATTGTTTGCATAATCTTTCATTAATTTTGAAAAGATGTCAAGAAACTAACCTTGTTTTAAATTTTGAAAAATGTCATTTTATGGTTGAACAAGGTATAGTTTTAGGCCATGTTGTCTCCAAAAGGGAAATCGAGGTAGACAAAGCAAAAATTGATATTATACAAACTCTACCTTATCCCACTTGTGTGTGAGAAGTTTGTTCTTTTCTTGGACATGCAGGTTTCTATAGAAGATTCATAAAGGACTTTTTCCAAGAAAGCAGCACCCATGTGTAAATTGCTTCAAAAAGATGTCTATTTTGAATTTGATAAAGAATGCAGGGAAGCTTTTGACAAATTGAAAGAATCTTTGATTTAAGCTTTAATCATCTAAGCACCAGATTGGAACCTCCCTTTTGAAATTATGTGTGATGCTAGTGATCATGCAGTTGGAGCAGTACTTAGCCAAAGAGTTGGAAACGCATCCCATGTGATATATTATGCCTCCAGAATACTAAATGATGCCTACTAATCAGTTACTTCCTCTTTCGACCTCGGCAGCCAAAAATAGGATCAAGAGTGATGCCAAATATTATATATGGGATGATATCTACCTATGGAAGCAATGCTCAAATCAAATTATAAAAAGGTGTATTCCTAACTATGAAGTTCTATCAATTCTAACCTCTGTCACTATTATGTAGGGGTGTTCACGGTTTGGTTCGGTTTGGTTTTGGAGGCTCAACCAAACCGAACCGACCATGAAGAAAGCAACAAAATTTGGACCTCATCGGTTCAGTTCAGTTTTGGAGGCTCAACCAAACCGAACCGACCATGAAGAAAGTAACAAAATTTGGACCATCGGTTCAGTTGGGGTTCATAAAACCAAACCAAACCGAACAATTTGAGAGCGGTTCATTTTGGTTCGATTTTTTCAGTTTTCTTTGGGCCCATTTTCGAATTTTTTGTGTGTGGCCCATTTCACAATTTTTCAGCCCATTTCAGATTTTTTGGCCCATTTTATCATTTTTTTGGCATTCTGGACTTAATTGAAAAAAATTTTATTTGCCAATCCAAAAAAAAAAAAATTCCTAATTCCTGAAATCGATTTTCTAGATGCAGATCACATTTTCTTTTATGGAATCATTTTCTACTTGTGCCACCACCATTTTCTGCTTGCGTTTAAAAAGCTTGTTGAACATTTGATGCAACCCCAAAAAAATTATGTAATAACAATTCTAATAATTCTATGTCAAGTAATTTCCATAGCTACCAACACAAGTCTATGAAACATATGATTCTATAATTACTACTAAAATTCATAAATCATACACTTATGCACTATTTACTCTGCTTCTATGATTTATGCACTTTTAATTCCAGTTATTGAATAGGGTGAGCATGTGAACTTATTTCAATCTTTGAGTTTGTGTTAGTAAAACCAATAACCAATGAAATAAATGTTTAAATTGCTAACAGCTCTTAAAAAATGTAGGAAAATTATTATTATATGTAATTTAAATTTTATTGCAATTTATTATTATCCATTTTTTAGGATCCTGAAACTATTTTGCACAACAACTTTGGGTATTTAATTTATCTTTTACTTAGAGAAAGTTTATATAACTCAAAATATTTTATGATCTCACCAATTTTTTAGAACTTATTTAAATGCTACTTAAGGCGAAATCCTAAGTTGATACTACTAATTAGGAGATGATTTAGGCCTTAGTTGATGAGGTTGAGCCCGAACGCAAACAATAAAATATCCTTAGCACCTGTATTTTATATGCTTAATTCATATATATATTCATACCCACTGTAGGGCCAAGACCAAATTTTATGATTAATTCCTTTATTTTTTTTTCTTGATTCACTCACTTCATGATTAATTTTGAAATGCTTGTTTTGTAGAACTACATTAATAAAAGGGTGGAAGGACAAAAGAAAGAAAAAATCCAAAAATACGGATGAAAGTCTAAGCAGTTAAAGAAAAATAAAGAATAAAAAAATAAATTCAATAAAGTAAAGTAATTAGTATGGGGGAAAAATTCTCCAAACTTGAGAAAGTTCAAGAAAAGTATAATTAATCATGTGGTGTTAGGTGATCAAGCCTAAATTTATATCTTCTGTCTCACTTTATAACCTAGCTACATTATAAGCTGATTAAAGCCCTTTTGATCCTAAAAAGTAGTTTTACCCTACATTAGTGGAGAGTAGCATAAAAAATAAGCATATGAAAATCCTAAAAAGAGGTCCATACCAAATTTCTTGAGATATATAAACTCATTTGGGTGAAAGATGGTTGAATCGCTCAAAGACACACACACTCAGGGCTCTAAAAAATAAATCATGAATTGCATTTGAGCTAAATATTGCACATAATTATTAAATTTTCTAAAACTTCTTTAAGAGCATACAATTTTCACTATGAGGCAATTTATTGGTAAGTCTTTCACTCATCTCATATATTGAATATTGTTCACATGAATTAATTTGCTTGAGGACAAGCAAAAAAGTAAGTGTAGTGGTATTTGACATGCTATAAATTAAGCATGCCTTTAGCATGTTTTAAGTTGCTTTTTATTTAATTTGAGTAGGAAATAAATAGAATTTAATTGAGTTTTTTGTTTTATGTTTTAGGAATGATAAAGAAGAAAAGAAGAGGAAAATAGAGAGAAAATATGGAAAAATGATGATTTTCAACCTTCTATCACTAATTGAGGAATATCTCTCTCATTTGAATTCCGATTGAGGTGATTCTAGTGGCTATGGAAAGAAAAGACATAGAAATACAACTTTTGTGTTTGGCACTTTGGCAAAATCTAGAAGTTTTTGGGTGCCACAGCACTGCGTTATGGCATATTTGGAGCGCCGCAGTGCCCGAGCCTAAAGATGACCAAGCGCCACGGCATTAACCCTAGAGCTAATAAACTTATCAAGGCTTGATCAACCTTGTGGCGTCTTCCAACGCTAGAGGTCCTTCTTTTCTTTTGTTCAAGGGTTCTTAATAGATTAACCATACCTGTTTGGGATTTCTTAGGGTGCATATATCATTGCATTGGCTGTGGATTCTAAGATACATATCCTTTGGGGTTTGCATCACCGTGTTTAGGAACGGGTTCTACGATCTTTCCTTGTGGGTTTGCACCAATGATGAGTGAGTTTTATACTCATAAATTAAATATTTTCATCTTATCTTTTTGCCATAATTAAGCATAAATATCCCTTACTTTTCTTTAGTTTTGTGTCTTTCTTACAGATGGAGAGAAGAGTAGAAAATGGACTTAATTGAAGGAATTAGAGCTAAATTGTGATTCTTTGGGAATGATGTCTATAAATCAAGCATATAAAACAAATTCATTAAGGATTGCTGAGTAAGGAGCATTATCATATTGACTCTTGAGACGCATCCTAATGGATATATGCACAAATTTATTCTTGATTTATGATCACATTTCCAAAACAACTAAAACATAAAGATTCAAGGCAAAGCACCCAATGTTGAGAATATGTTTGCTGTTTGTAGTCCAGCCCAACCTTGTTGCAGTACTTGGGCCATATATCCAAAAATACATATCCAATATGTATGAAATTTGGTAGGTGTGTAGCTAACACAATTGGGTACAACTTTCATGTTCAAGTAGTCAGAAATTTCGGACATTAAAAGGGCCAAAGGTGGGCTAGAAAAGAATCTGACTACTGCTGCAGTCCAGCCCGACTTTTCTCTAGTATTTTGACCATAACTCACAAATTACGTATCCAATTTGTCCATGATTTGTCTTGACGGAATGCTAATGAAATTTTCTACAACTGTCGTGTTGATGGAGTCAGCAAATTCGGCGGATTTCAGGAAGATATTCAAGGATCAATTTCGGTGCACATGATGGAATCCAAATTGTCAACTTTGTACAACTTCCTACCTAACAATTTTGAAAATTACCACACCTACCACACCTAATTGTATCTATAAATAGAGGGCCTAAGTAGCTTTGGAGGGAGTTTTTTGGGGGGGGGGGGGCTTTTGGAGAGAGCTTGGGAAAGCTTTGTTGGAATTCTACATACTTGTAATGTTATTCTCTCTTTAGACATTTTGTATCTTTCATTTTCTTTCGTAATATTATCATGTTTCTTCATCTATCATTTTACTTTCTTGCTTTAATTATGGAGAACTAATCTCTTAATGCTAAGGTGAAAAAATGAAACTCTTGGTAGGAGAATAATAATTCATTTAACTCTTGATTTTAATGTTTATATTTGATGTTATATTTACCTCCTCCTTTTCTTATGTTATGTTTTACTAGCTGGCTGAGCCACCTATTTCTTCTTCTTGTTTAATGGCTGGCTTTGCCGTCTACTTCTTATTTTTATTGTTCAAGGTTGGCTTTGCCACCTATTCTATTTCATTTTATTTTGTTATGTTAATTAGTTTTCTACCTCTTTCATTTTCTGCATAAGTTAATCTTGTAAAATGTGAATTTTGATATATTGTAGACAATCTTTTGCACAATAAATGCTTGAATCAATCTTGATTTATTGTAGACAATATAATGATTGGCACAATTTATGCTTGAATCCATTTACAAGTTATCTTTTGCATCTTTGTGTTTTTAATCTTGTAAAGTGTAAACCTTGATACATTGTAGACAATTTTTAGCACAATAAATACTTGAATCAGTCTTGATTTATTGTAGACAATATGATGATTGACACAATGTACGCTTGAATCCATTTTACAAGAGTGTTTTATATATTAGTAATACAATAAAAAGGAGGTAAATATAATTCATGTATAAACAAAGATGAGTTTAAATTAACATATCTTCCGATTGGAAACTTATTCATATAAGGATTCTAATTGAGTAATAAAAGAGTTAAATTTATCTTTATTTGAAATACCAAGAGTGGATCCCCTAACCTTAGCATGCTTCTTTACTTTGAATACATCTTCATTTAGTTTCAGTATATTAGTTCTTTGCATACTTTGTTCAATATTCCTATCACAAAACAAGACATTGGCAGCTAGGTTAGAAGTATTTATTTCGGATCTAAATTAGAATTTTCTCTCAATTGGCAATGCCTGTGGGATCGACCTTGCATACCACTAAATCTATACTCCAATAGATTTGTACACTTGCGAGTTTTAATTAAAACAACAACAACCAACATCGTATAATAATAATTGTAAAATCTTAGAATGCACAGTTCCTTGAGAATGATGATATTAGTAGAAGTAGTCATTCTTGAAACTATTTTTAGGAATATAATAGGCTTGAATTTATTCCCACACCTTTAACTAAATTGGTTGTTTTTCATGATAATCATCAAGATTCAATTAATCAGGAACAACCAATGATTGAAGAACTACTTCATCATGAGGATATTCTTATAGTTCTAGTTACTCAAGATTCTCAAATTGAAAAAGTTGATGTAAATTAAGAAGAACTTCAAGGGTCAAGAAACCTATAATTTTTTCATATTATGTTATGTATCTATAAGAATTTGACAAAGACATTGGTGTTAAATATGACCATATCACATTTTCACAAGCTATGAGTGGAAATAAATCTACATTGTGGTATGATGCCACAAAAGATGAAATGAATTTAATGGCTAACAATTAAGTATATAATCTTGTTGAATTGCCTAAAGAGGGTAAGGCCATTGGTTGTAAGTGGGTTTTTAAAATCAAAAGAGACTTTTTTGGTAATATTGAAAGACATAAGGTAAGACTTGTAGCCAAATGATTCATTCAATAAGAAGGAATTGGTTATCATGATATCTTCTCTCTTATTTCTAAGAAGGACTAATTTTAAATAATCATGGCATTAGTAGCTCAATTTGATATGAAGCTACATCAAATGAATGTAAAAACGACTTTCCTCAATAGAGATCTAAAATAAGAGATTTACATGAAACAACCAGAATGTTTGAGTTCTGAAGGTAATGATCACTTAGTTTGTAAGTTTAAGAAATCTATTTATGGACTAAATAAGCCTCCCATTAGTGGTATTTAAAATTCTACAATGTTATTTCTTCATTTAGTTTTATGGAGAATATTATGGATCAATGTATATATCATAAGGTTAGTGGAAACAAAGTAATTTTCTTGGTTCTATATGTAGATAATATTTTACTTACTTCAAGTTATTTGTTCTTATTTCATGAGGTTAAGTGATTTTTCTCACAACAATTTGATATGAAATATATGGTTGAAGCCTTTTGTGTCATAAGTATAAAGATTGAGAAAGACAAATTCCGAGGGATATTAGAATTGTCTCAAAAGGCTTACATAAATAAAGCTTTAGAGAAGTTTTGCATGACAGATTGTTCATCAAGTATTGTACCTTTTGTCAAATGTGAAAAATTCAATTTGGACTAAAGCCCAAAAAATGTTTTAGAAAGGGAAAAAATGAAAAACATTCATTATACTTTTGTAGTTAGAAGTTTAATGTATGTTTAGATTTACACAAGACTTGATATTGCATATGATGTTGGAATGTTGAGAAGATATCAAAGTAACCCTAGTTTAAACCATGGGAGAGCTACAAAGAAAGTTGTGGAATACCTTTGGGGAAATAAGAATTACAAGTTAACATATAAAAAATCTAATTATTTGGAAGTGGTTGGATATTTAGACTCTAACTTTGTTAGCTACGTCGACTCAAGAAAATCAACATCAGGATATGTTTATTTATTAAATGAAGAGGCTATTTATTGGAGAAGTGCAAAGCAATCTTTGATTGCTACTTTTACCATTGAAGTAGAGTTTGTATCATGCTTTAAAGCAACATCATAATCTATATGGTTAAAGAGTTTTATTTTTTGCCTTGTAATTGTTGACACAATTATCAAGCCATTAGAGATTTACTAATGATGTCACATTAATGTTTTGGCCAATAATACTTAGAGCGAAAGTCGTAGTAAGAAAATTGATATTAAGAATTTAACTATTAGAGAACATGTTAAAACAAACAAAGTTGTTATAGAATACATAGCACTAAATTGATGATTGCAGATTTCTTGATAAAAGGTTTACCACCTGTTGCTTATAAGAAACATGTTTAACATATGGGACTCAATTCTCTTGTGTAATCTTGTGAAACTAAGATACCTTTATATTTCAGTATCGCGTTTTGTCAATTTGAAAAACTCTATTGATTTATATTTGTTTTCTCTTATTTAGTTGTATACATAAAGTTAAAGAGAATGAAAATGTATGTTTTGGTGACCCTGAATGAGGATTTGGAAGTTCATTCATAAATATATGTATAGCATGGTTCTTATTCAAGTGAACTTAGTTGCATTATGATACATGGAAGGTAATACTTGTTCTAAAAGGACTTATTGTTATGATTTATGTAATTGAAATTCTTTTGTTTCGGTATAGGGATATTGTAACAAAAATTTTTTTAAAAAATACCATGAAGTTATTACCTCGTTACAACTTAACTCAAAATAACATTTATTTAATTTATACAATACAAAATTTACATACATGTCATTAATCAAAACATACGTACAACATATCAAACACATAAAAATCTACATCTTATTTATTCTGGTTGACCAATTTCAGAGATACAGGTGCAGGTGGTTGCACCTTCACTGGGATCTAATCCAACTCAACCACAAACATTTTATTTGCTTCTGGGATCTGCCCAACATAAAGTACTTGATCCAACGTGCAATAAAAGCCAGAGCCATAGAAAAATTTGCATAACTAATTTTCTGAACATGATATGGAAATATAGTGAGAATTAAATCCTAGTAAGTTCAACAATAAATCATCATCAATATAGCTCATCACATCATGTTCAGCTGTATAAACTACAGCAAATAACTTTGGTCACATGAATGCACTATATCTATGCACATGAGAATCGTACAATAATAACATGTATGACAGGGTTAACTATTTTCAGAATATCATATGATGACTATCAATTTATTCTCATATCAAGCTACCCTGGTCAGGGTGAGTATTTTCTACTCTCCGGTACAGACTTTTCTCACTCCATCTGACATGGCCCACTTTCTCTTTCTTTTCTCATTAACATGATTATAACCGTTGGTAGGGCGTCTCCTACTGGTGCACCACACAGATTGCCATGTGACCGTGCTCATTTCTTTTCTTTTCACATTGATAGCCAAAAATATGCTTTCCATAACAAGTATGTTCATCAAAATATAACTATTACCAAAAATCATTGGTAATCATTCCATGAACATAACCATTTCAAATATCACTTTATAAAATATTTTCATGTCAAAATTTTACACTTAAGATAGTAAGAAGTTCATACAATGGCAATGGCTATGACTATACTAGTCATTTATTATTTTCATTTATAAGATTCATCTTCTTTTTTAAATATTAATTTTATTTCTTTATTTTCTTGATGAAGGTTTTCATCCTATCTAACCATCTCTTACAAATCAGAACATAACTCCCTCAATTTAACTCCGATGTAGATGATCTTGGTGTCAATTTCAAGATAAAACAATTATCTAAAACTATTATGTTGAACATAGTAGCTAAATATTAAGAAATCAAGGTGATATTACTCCCTCAATGTACAGGTTATTTCTTCTCGGATAGGTTCTGAGCTCTACCTACTAATCTATCCATTTCTCCCTTATAAGAATTCCCAATTAAGTGATTCCAGTGGCTAAAAATCCCTGACACATATATCTATAATTAATATGTTAACAATTTATTTTAATTCCTTATATAATGTTCCCAGAAATTAAAACACCGAAGTTATCCTAACATATTCTTCCTTGATTAACCATTTTCTGACCTTTGTTTACTAATCAGAACATATAGACCTCATATGAACTCTAAATGGAATGATTCCAGTGGTTAAAAATCCGTGACACATATATCTATAATTCATATGTTAACAATTTATTTTAATTTCTTATAGAATGTTCCCAGAAATTAAAACACCGAAGCCACCCTAACATATTCTTCCCTAATTAACCATTTTCTGACCTTTGTTTACTAATCGGACCATATCTACCTCATATGAACTCAAAATTGAATGATTCCAGTGGCTCAACATCCGGGAGACATAAATCTACATTTGTTATGTTAACAATTTGTTTAGATTCCCTATAGAATGTTCCCAGAAATTAAAACACAGAAGCTTAAAATTCTGCCACCCACAGCCATACCCATGCAGAACTATCTACACCAACCTAAGTATTCAAACATACATAATATGTAACATGATATAGCAACATCCATGAACAATCATCAAAGTTCTAAGATCAAAATCCCATATAAATATTACAAGTTTCAAAACTTTTCTTCAAAAAGAAATATTGTTAAACTTACCTGGAGCACTTAGTCCCCTAGACTTATCCTTCCTCTTTCTTCCTCTCCTTTCCTCACTCTACCTTGCTTCTATTTTTTCTCTCCCTCACTTGGACGAAATTCTAATGTTGTAAGGTTGGGTTTTCTTATATAGACCACCAAATAATTCACCTTTCATGATCATGGGTCTACCTTATCACAATTAGGTTACACTTGGTTGAATTTTTGGAAAACAAACAACTTATGTTCTTGTCTTCCTCTTCCTTAGTCAAGATATGCATAGGAAAAGGAGATTTGTATTTTGAAAATTATGATAATATGTTCTTAAGATATGGGACAAGGTCCCTTTGATTTAGGGATTCATTTACTTTTTTTTTGTCTTAATCAATTATGATAGGTTTGCCTTTTTAAGTGGCAAATTTCTAGCCCTTCAATCTCCATTATTTGGTTGAAATTATTTGTGTGGGATAGAAATGTTTTGTCCTAATGCTATGTATTATCATACCACTTGCTAAAATTATGAGTGTAGGATATAGATGTTTTGTCCTAAAGTCTTGTATTATCATACCACTTGCTAAATTTTTGTCTTAATGCCATGTCACCTAATCTTGATTACACTATTATTTCATCACTTTATTTTTTTTTTATTTTTCCTCTTAGGTTTGGGCTCATTCTTGCCCATTTTCTTTACTTTGGTTAAAATTCTACCTTTCATAATGGGCTTGGTCACATTTTCATGATTTTTGGGCTACCAGTCCAATTTCTATATCCTTGTCCAAGTCTATGTTTTATTTCTTCATTGGGCTATCCTATTGGCTTGCTAAAAATTTATGTGAAGTAGAAAAACTCTATATGAAGTGTCCATAGGTGAAAGCCCAATTTATGAGTGTAGATACTAAACTTAGTAACTTTTACTCTTAAATTAAGAAAAATTACCCTAATCCGATCTTCTTGAAATTTTAAGACCTTTACTTCACAAAAATGTATCTTCCTTACCTAAAAATTTCACCTTTCTTTAGCATGTTTATTTCTAATATTTCCTCTTAGGTTTTCTTTCTTTACCTATTCCATTAATATTAGAACATTTCTATACAAACACGTAAAGTGAAGAATTTCTAAGGATTATATTTCCTTAGATATCTAAAAATTGTCTAATAAATTTTATTTTCTTAATTAAATATTTATGTACCTTTATCAATAAAAGAAATGAAATTATGGATGTTACTTTGAATACTTTTGTGCTTTTATTAATACATGAAACGAAATTAGGAATGTTACAGATATTGTGACTATAAGAGATTTTAAGAATATATCAATATTGAATTAGTACATATTAAGTGTTTAATGGACCAAGTGGGAGAATGTTAATTATATTTCAAATATATATGTATGTGGCCCTTTTTTATAAGATAGTAATCTCTTATATTAAAAGGTGACCCTATGAGAAATGGTGGCTCTACAAGAAAATGTGACCTTATTTAAAAAGGTGTCCTTGTGTAAAAATGTATTCCTATGTAAAAAAGTATATGATGGTTATTGTAACCATTCATTAATTATAAATATCTCCCTTCTTTGATGGAAAGAAGGATATAATGAAACACTAATTTTTTTTTTTTTTTTTTTTTTTTTTTTTTCAGATGTAAGGGTCTCTAGTCTACATAAAAAACATGTGATTCCCCATCCAGTACACGGATTAAGATCTTGGATAGATTAGAAAAATGCTCTTTATTCTGATTTTGTTTCTAAATAATCTGATTACTATGGCTTAAGATATATTCTTTAGACTTTTGCTTTAAATTTATTGCATTTATGTAAATTTATGGCTTAAACACAAGGCATGTCATAATCAATTTACATCTTCCTAAGCCTTCAAATTTACTACAAAATTGTAAAATACAAAAAATCCCTTTAGGCAATGAAATTACAACTATTTTAGGAATTTTTAATAAAAATTTAAAATGCTTCGAGAACAATTATCACAAAGGCAAATGATGATTAATACTAAATAACGAAGACTGTAACAACTCCATTTTTTTTACATATATACATACATACAAAATATATATATATATATATATATATTTAAAATCCCATGAAGTCATTACCTCTTTACTTCTAACTATTTAAGTCATAATGACATTTAATTGACATTCAATTAAATTAACCAAGCATAATTAAGGTTTATGGTATACTATTAATACTGATACAATTCTGGGTTAGCATACACATCGTTAATTAACAACATCCATATAAAAATTAAACACATATATGTATACATCTTATTCATCTATATTGACCAGTTCCGGGGATACAGGTATGAGTGGTTGCACCTTCACAAGGATCTTAGCCAACTCGACCCAACGTACGCTAAAAGCCGGTCATAGAGAATATCTGCATATCTAGTCCTCTGAACATGATATGGAAATATAGTGAGAATTAAATCTCAGTAGGTTAAACAATAAATCATAATTATCATCAATATAAATCATCGTGTCATGTTCATCTGTATAAGTTACAGCAAATATCTTAGGTCACATGAATACACTTTATCTATGCACGTGAAAATCATACAGTAATGACATGTTTGGCATAAATAACTATTTCTAGAATATTATATGATGGCTATCAACTTATTTTCATATCATGCTACCTCAATCAGGGTGAGTACTTTCTACTCTCCAGTACGGGCTTTTCTCGCTCCGTCTGACATGGCATACTTTCTCTTTCTTTTCTCATTAACATAATCATAGCCGTGAGTAGGGCATCCCCTACTGGTGCACCACACGGACCTCCATGTGACCGTGCTCGTCTCTTTTCTTTTCACGTTAATATGATTTCAATAACAAGTATGTTCATTATACTTACATGCCATAACTTATCATCAAAGCATAATCACTACCAAAAATTATTGGTAAAATGAAATTATGTCATGATCATAACCATTTTTGAATATCACTTTATGAAACATTTCCATGTCAAAATTACATATTTAAAATGGTAAGGAGTTCATGTAATGGCAATGGCTAGGGCATACACTAGTTATTTATTATTTTCATTTGTAAGATTTTTCTTCTTTTTAAAATATTATTTTCATCTTTTCATTTTCTTTATGCTTGACCTCTAATTACTTTCCTCTTACTTATATCATTTCCAACACATGTTCTCACAAATTTTATAGGGCATTCTTCTCCAATTTGGTTTATATTATTACCCTATAGTTAATGAGGTTTATTTAGGGTAGAAAAATGTTAACAATAAGCTTTACCAACTCCTAATATGGCCTGGTCATGTTCCTAGACATAGCCATGCTTGAAAATACTTCAAAAATACTCAAAAATAGCCCTGAACACGGCTTACCAATGCTGAAGCAACCTAGAACACGGTCTGGCCTTGTTTTGTGATCTTTTCTCACTTATTTAACCATATCTCCCTTATACGAACTCCAATTGAAGTGATTCTAAAGGCACCAAAAATCTAAGACAATTATCTATAACTTTCATGTTTATCATTTCTTCAGATGCCTTACGATTTATTCACAAAAAATCAAAAACAAAAAAGATTACATTTACCAACCTGGATTTTAAAATGATTATGACTCTACTCATTAATCAGTCATATCTCCCTCGTATGGATTCCAAATTAATTGATTTTAGAGCCTATAGATCCATAAGACATATATCTATATTTATTATGTTAACAATTTCCTTTAAATACTTACATATTTTGCCCAAAAATTCAAAACTGAAGCTAACCTAACATATTCTTCTCTAGTTAACAAGTTTCTGACCACTACTTACTAATCTGACCATATCGCCCACATATGTATTCCAATTTGATTTATTCAAGTTGCTAACCATTTGTGAGACATATATCTATATTTTTTATGTTAATCATTTCTTTTAATTCCCTACATATTTTTCCCAAAAATTCAAACACAGGAGCATACTTAACAGATTCTTCCCTGGTTAACCATTTATTGTCCACTGCTTACTAATTAGAAAATATCTCCCTCATTTGGACTCCAAATTAAGTGATTCTAGTGGCTAAACATCCATGAGATATATATATATATATATATATATATATATATACATACAATTTTCATGTTAACCATTTCTTTTAATTTCTAACCGATTCTTCCCTAAATTTCAAAAATAGAAGCTTCCTTAGTTACTCTGAAATCCAGTTTCCTAACCACACATTTCCTAAGGTTTTAGTTCATCATTTTATTATGTCATTTTCCATTTTCTTCCTAATTTACATCTAATTATCTTCCATCAATTTTTCACCATATTTAAATATACAAAATTACAACATAAAAATCCTAAAATTTTGCCACCCATAGCTATACCTATGCAGAAATTTTCACACTGATCGAAATGTTCAAAACATCCATCATATGTAAGATAACATGTAACATGATATAGCAACATCCATGACCAATCATCAAAGTAGCAAATATTGTAAATTTCATCAAAGTTCTAAGATCAAAATTCCATATAAATGTTATAAATTTCAAAACTTTTCTTCAAAAATATTTTGTTAAACCTACCTAAGGATTTCCCTAGCTCATTTAGTGAATTCTTTTTTCTTGTTTCTTCTTGAAGGAAGTAGCAAGATTCCTCCCTTCCCTTAGCTTTTCTAGCAGATCAAATAAGAGAAGGAGGGTGAGTTTTGAACCCTAAGGATGAAGAGAAAAGATGGATTCAAATAGAGATTAAGTTAACTTACCTTGAGTACTTAGTCCTCTAGACTTCTCCTTCTTCTTCCTTCCTCTTTTCTCCTCTCTTTCTCTCCTTTCCTCACTCTACCTTGCTTATGTTTTTTCTCTCCCTCACTTGGACGAAATTATAATGTTATAAAGGTGGGTTTTGCTTAAATAATCTATCAAGTGGTTCACTTTTCATAATCATGGGTCTACCTTATCATAATTAGAATGCACTTGGTTGTTTTTTGGGAAAGACAACTAATGTTCTTGTCTTCCTCTCCCTTAGTCAAGATATGCATAGCAAAAGGAGATTTGTATTTTGAAAATTATGATAAAATGTTCTTAAGACAAGGGAAAAGGTCCTTTTGATTTAGGGATTCATTTCCTTTTTCTTTTGTCTTAATCAAGTATGATAGGTTTGTATTTCTAGGTAGAAAATTTTCTGCCCTTGAATCTCCCTTACTTGGTAGAAATTATTTGTGTAGGATAAGGATATTTTGTCATAATGCCATGTATTATTACCTACTTGTTGAAATTATGAATGTGGGATATAGATTTTTTGTGATATAGATGTTTTGTCCTAATGCCATGTATTATTACCTACTTGTTGAAATTATGAATGTAGAATATAGATGTTTTGTCCTAATGCTATGTGACCTAATCTTGATTATTATTACACTATTATTTCCTCGTATGATTCTTATTTTTCCTGCTTGGATTTGGGCTCATTCTTACCCATTTTCTTTGCTTTGGCTGAAATTCTAATTTTCATGGAGGGTTCTGTCACATTTTCATGATTTGTGGCCTATCGGTCCAATTTCTATATCTTAGTCCAAGTCTATGTTTTATTTCTTACTTGAGCTATCCTATTGGCTTGCTAGAAACTCATGTGAAGTGGAAAAACTCTATATGAGGTATCCATAGGTGGAAGCCCAATATATGGGTGGAGATGTTAAACTTAGGAACTCTAGCTCTTGAATTAGGAAAAATCATCCTAATACAATCTTCTTGAAATTTTAAGACCTTGACGTACTTCCCAAAAATTTATCTTCCTTACCCAAGAATTTTGCCTCTCTTTAGTATGTTATTTCAAATTTTTCATTATTAGGGTTTTTTCTCTTTACTTATTCCCTTAATATTAGAAACATTTTTTATGCATACACATAAGGTGAAGAATTTCTATGGATTATATTTCCTTAGATATCTAAAAATTGTCTAATAAATTTTATTTCCTTAACTAAATATTTATGTACCTTTATTAATAAAAGAAATGAAATTAGGGATGCTACAAAGACAATAAGAATTGATAGTATGTAAGCAGTTAGAGCGTTACCTTGAATCCAAGTAGCTCATGTGGGCCCAAAGATTGAGATGGATATGGATGATTAAGGGTGATTGAAACATAAGCTATTTTCATAAAGCTATGCCATTTTGTAGAAGAGCTAAGAAAATATATGAATTAAAGATGATTATGGAGAATGGACTTTTGACATCCATTATATTTAGGAGTTGGATTTAGAATATTGTAAGACCTTATTCAGACCAATTGAAAGTACCGACCCTATGAAATTAAATCACTACATCTATGAGTGTCATAACCCCTATAAGAGAAGGCACGTGATCAGCATGGGAATAGGGGAAATCCCACTCGTATATCTCAAGCCAACAAACATCAGGATAACATCGTAACATATAACATATAGGCTGACATAAAAATATGCTTACCATGAGAATGATCTTGAAACCATATATCTATACACAATTGGCACTAAGCCAAACAATACAAAAAACATTTGCTTCTCATGCAATAAAAATTATACAAACATCCAAATACATAGAAAAGTAGGGATCCTGCCTGTAGTTTATGGAGCTACCCTTAGAGTACAAAACAACAAGTGTTTAAACAAAACCGAGAGCCCTAAAGGCAACTTAGGCTTACCATAACCACCTCACCTCACTATGCGGTTGAAGCTGGATCTGAGTCTTTATGGCTATTTGAAAAAGGGAAAACATAAGATGGGATGAGTATAAAACTAAGTGAGCAAGTTATCTTTACTATAACAGAAACATGACAAGCATGGCACAAGTTTTTCACAAATAAAGATTAAATGCAAAGAAAAGATGAAAGGAACATAAATTTTTTGTTTGAAAGATCAACAACAATAAAATACAATACTAAGAGGTATAAACATAAGAAAAAGATTACAAAAAAAAATGTTAAGATATTTTGTAAATTATTATAAACCAAATTTTAAACTATTTACTAAACCCCAAACTAAAAGATCTAACATCAAAGAGAGTTAAGAGTCTTTATAGGAAAGAAAGATTGCATATCAACAATAGAGAAAATAAATAATTAAAATAAGTTTAGAGATTTTCATAAATTAGAGGACTCTACATCATAAGCATCACCATTTCCCAAGCATAGAGCAAGGGAAGGGGTAATCACAATTAATCAAGCCAAAAGCCTATATTCCATTAGGAAAAAACCCATAATCCATCAGGAAAATGCCCTCAAAGTCCATTAAGCAAAGGCCTACACAATTTATCAAGAAAAAGCATATTATATAGAATTCAAGGTGCACCAAAGCTAACACTCATCGTTGCTACCTTATAGTGTTTCCGATTTAGATTCCTCCATAAGGATATGATAAAGAAGACAATAATGAAATGCAAGGAGATAAATAAAAAATTTAAACATTTCATGAAAATCATATCTTCATTGATCAACACTAGCCATTAACAACTCTAACATAATGACACATTTATATTTGTAGGCTTATACATGTGCCTCGTATAATCATTTATTAATCCTTATGAAATTAAAACATCATCATGAACCAACACAAATTTAGGGATTCTTAATCAATTTGAATAAATATTAATGGAGAAATAAAGTATATACAATGCTTGTCCTGCATTCCTAAGGTTTATACTAGGAGCCATGCTTCAAAATACTAGTTCATAATAAAAATAAATTTCATGATAGTGATGAAGTCTCATAAGTATTTTCAATGAAATGTCAATTAAATTATTGGTTTTCAGATGAATCCAATCTTTCACAAATAGAATGGTTCTTAAAAACTCTTGTGCTCCTCATGCATTTTGAATACAACAGAATATCATCAATAAATACAATAACAAATTGGTCCAAAAAGTGCTTAAACACTATATTCATCAAATTCATGAAGGTAACTGGTGCATTAGTCAATCCAAATGACATCACCAAAAATTTGTAATGGCCATATCGAGTCCTAAATGTTGTTTTAGGAATGTCTTCCCTTCTTATTTTCAGTTGATGGTACCCTAACCTCAGATCAATTTTGGAGAAACATTGTGCACCTTGACTTTGATTAAACAAATCATCTATCCTTGGCAAATGATATATATATATATATATATATATATTACTTTATTCAATTGCATATAATCTATACACAATCATAAAATCTATCCTTCTTCACAAAAAAGACTGGAGCACCCCAAGGAGAGGTACTAGGTCAACTAAAACCCTTGTCTAGCAAATCTTGTACTCTAAGTTTTGTGGGCTCCATTCTATAAGGTGGTATTGAAATCGGTTGTGCCCCAAGAAAGAGGTCAATATTAAACTCAATTTCTCATCAGAAGGTAACTTGGTAACTCTTCTGGAAAAACATCAAGAAGTTCTCTAACCGTCTGTACTTGCTCTACATCAATAAAAAGCTTATCAACATCCCTAACCAAAGCTAAGTACCCTTAGCATCCATTTTTCAACAGTCTTTATGCCCCCAAAAATTAGGTTGCTTGTAGTTTTAATGTGATCACATTGAAACTGAAAAGGGGTTTAGTTTGGGGTATTAAACTTGATTACCTTATAATTACAATCTAAAGTGGCATAACACGTAGCTAGTCAGTCTATACCCAGAATCACGTCAAAATCCAACATGTCTAAGACGATCAAATAAACAAAGTTTCCTTATTGTCCACTAAAACCTTGCATGACTGATATGCATTTTCCACTATCAAATAATCACCAATTGGGGTTGCAACCATGAGAGATGTACCTAACTTAGTTGGATCCTTACCCTTTCACTTAACAAAGTAAGGGGATACATAGGAATAGGTGGACCCAGGATCAAACAATATATGTGCCTTATGTGAAAAAACTAATAACATACTTGTCATAACTGCATTTGAGGCCTGTGCATATTGTCTAGTCAATGCAAAGGCTCTAGGTTGGCCTCTACTTGAAAATTCTAATCTTGGCCCAGTGATCCTATACTTATCCCACTATGGCTTGCTTAGCCAGGCACTAGTTTCACTAGTTGGGCTGCTATTGGGGTAGGTAGCAAAATTAGTCATACTGACTCTTGACTTGAGCCATATAGTTGTCGGTAATCCCTCTTCATGTGCCTAACTTGCTTGCAATGGAAGCAAGCACTTGATTCCTTATAACATTGCCCAGAGTGATATTTGCCATATGTTGGACAAGGGAGTCTATTTTGTTGAATTGACTTCAGCCTTTGCTGACAGTTGGTCTCATGCCCCTTTGACTTGATCTCTATCCACCACATCCAACTAACATTAAGCTATGAGTTCTAGACTCTAGTTGTAATGGGTGTTGTTGTAACAACTCCATTTATGTAAATGTAATTTTTTTTTATATTTGTAAAATTCCATGAAGTTATTACTGTTTTAATTCTAACCACTTAACTTGTAATAATAATCACTTTAACCAAGCATAATTGTTATTAACAGTGATACAATATTGAGTTTCCATACACACCAATATTTTACAAACTACACACCATTATTTTACAAACATTTGTACAAATATACATATTAGCTTTAATCATCTACGTCGACTACTTTCGGGGACACTGGTGCGGGTGGCGTCACCTCCACCGAAATATCAGTCACATCTACTATAGATATATCTGATATAACTGGTAGTTGCCCAAGGTAGGGCACCTCGATCCAATGTACGGAAACAATAAGTGTCATGGAGAAAATCTACATAATTATTCTTCTGAACATGATATGGAAATATAGTGAGAATTAAATCCCAGTAGGTTCAACAATAAATCATAATTTACCATCAATATAGTTTATCATGTCATGTCCATCTGTATAAACTACAGAAAATATCTTTAGGTCACATGAATGCACTTTATCCATGCACATGAAAATTGAACAATTATGACATGTATGGCATAAATACTATTTTTCAGGATATCATATGATGATTATCAATTTATTCTCATATAAAGTTACCCCGGTCAGGGTGAGTATTTTCTACTCTCCGGTACGGGCTTTTCTTGCTCCGTCCGACATGGCTTACTTTATCTTTCTTTTCTTATTAACATGATCATATTCATAGCCGTTGGTAGGGCGTCCCCTACTGGTGCACCACATGGACCGCCATGTGACCGTGCTTGTCTCTTTACTTTTCACATTAATAGCCAAAAATATGATTTCAATAACAAATATGTTCATTATATTCTCATGCTATAATTTATCAAAGCATAATCATTCCCAAAACTCATTGGTAAAAATGCAATTATGCCATGAACATAATCATTTTTGAATTTCACTTTATAAAATATTTCCATGTCAAAATTACACACTTAAGGGGTAGTAAGTTCATGCAATGGCAATAGCTAGGGCACACACAAGTTATTTATTATTTTTATTTATAAAATTCTTCTTCATTCTTAAATATTATTTTCATCTCTTCATTTTCTTTATGCTTGGCCTTTAGTCATTTTCTTATTATTTATATCATTTCCAACACATGTTTTTACAAATTTATAGAGCATTTTTCTCCAATTTGATTTCTACTATTACCCTATAGTTAAAGAGGTTCATCTAGGGTAGAAAAATGTTGAAAATAGGCTTTACCAGCTTCTAACACGGTCTGGCCATGTTCCAAGACACGGCCATGCTTTAAAAATACTTTAAATGTACTTAAAAATAGCCCCGAACATGGCTAACCCGTGCTTGAAGCACCCAGAACACGGGCTGTGTTCTGTGACCTTGGCTCACTAATCAGAGCATAACGCCCTCATTTTAACTCTGATTGAGGTGATCTTGGTGTCTGTGGAAAGATAAGACAATTATCTAAAACTATTATGTTAATCATATCAGCCAAATAGTAATAAATCTTGGTGTTATTACTCCCTTAAATTCAATATTATTTCTTCTCGGGTAGGTTCTAACCTTTACTTACTAATCTGACTATATCTCCCACATTTGAAATCCCAATTGAGTGATTTCAGTTGCTAAATATCCGTGAGACATATAACTACATTTTTCATGTTAACCATTTATTTTAATTCCTTACCGATTCTTCCCTGAATTTTAAAAAACAGAAGCTTAAAGTTTTACCACCCGTAGCCATGCCTATGCAGAACTATCTAAACCAGCCTAAGTATTCAAACATACATCACATGTAAGATCAATATGTAACATGATAAAGCAACATCTATGACCAATCATCAAAGTTCTAAGATCAAATTCCCATATAGATGCTATAAATTTCAAAGCTTTTCCTCGAAAAGAAATATTGTTAAACTTACCTAAGAATCTCCTTAACTCACTTAGTGAATTGGTTTTTTTTCTTGTTTCCTCTTGAAAGAAGTAGCAAGATTCCTCCCGTCCCTTAGCTTTTCTAGCAGCTTAGGTAAGAGAAGGAGGGTGAGTTTTTGAACCTCAAGGATGAAGAAGAAAAATGGATTCAAGTGGAGATTAAGGTAACTTACCTTGAGTACTTAGCCTTCTAAACTTCTCCTTCTTCTTCCTTCCTTTCTTCTCCTCTCTTTCTCTCCTTTCCTCACTCTACCTTGCTTCTATTTTTCTCTCTTCCTCACTTGGACAAAATTAAAATGTTGTAGGGGTGGGTTTTGCTTAAATAGACCACCAAATAATACACCTTTCATGATCATGGGTCTACCTTATCACAATTAGGATACACTTTGTTGAATTTTTGGAAAACAAACAACTTATGTTCTTGTCTTCTTCTTCCTTAGTCAAGATATGCATAGGAAAAGGAGATTTGTATTTTAAAAATTATGATGATATGTTCTTAAGATAAGGGACAAGGTCCCTTTGATTTAGGGATTCATTTCCATTTTCTTTTGTCTTAAACAAATATGATAGGTTTGCCTTTTTAGGTGACAAATTTCTAGCCCTTGAATCTCTATTATTTGGTTGATATTATTTGTGTGGGATAGGAATGTTTTGTCCTAATGCCATGTATTATCATACCACTTGCTAAAATTATGAGTGTAGGATATAGATGTTTTTGTCCTAAAGCCTTGTATTATCATGCCACTTGCCAAAATTATGAATGTAGAATCACACCACTTGCTAAATTTTTGTCTTAATGCCATGTAACCTAATCTTTATTATTATTACATTATTATATCATCACCTAATTTATTTTATTTTATTTTTACTCTTGGATTTGGGCTTATTCCTACCCATTTTCTTTGCTTTGGATAAAATTCTACCTTTCTTGGAGGGCTTGGTCACATTTTCATAATTTTTGGGCTATCGGTCCAATTACTATATCCTAGTCCAAGTCTATGTTTTATTTCTTGCTTACGTTATCCAATGGGCTTGTTAGAAACTTATGTGAAGTGGAAAAACTCTATATGAAGTGTCCATAGGTAAAAGCCCAATGTATGGGTAAATATTTTAAACTTAGTAACTCTAGTTCTTGAATTAGGAAAAATTACCCTAATCCAATGTTCTTGAAATTTTAAGACCTTTACTTGTTTCTAAAAATTTATCTTCCTTATCCAAGAATTTTGCATCTCTTTAGTATGTTATTTCTATTTTTTTTTCCTATTAGGTTTTCCCTCTTTATTTGTTCTCTTAATGTTAGAAACATTTTCTATGCATATACATAAGGTGAAGAATTTCTAAGGATTATATTTCCTTAGATATCTAAAATATTGTCTAATAAATTTTATTTCCTTAATTAAATATTTATGTACTTTTATCAATAAAAGAAACGAAATTAAGGATGTTACTTTGAATACTTTTGTACTTTTATTAATACATGAAACGAAATTAGGGATGTTACAATTGTTGACTTTGTATCTTAAGCCCCTGGGTAGTAGGACCATGCCCTCCTTTAAAATTACCATCACTACCCCTTTTTCTCCTTTTTAATCCTTATATTTCGACTAACACTCTAGTTTTAATCATTCTTGCACAATTAAATGTTGCAACATAATTAGGGAATTGCTTCACTTGTAGTGCTATTAATCTGAACAATGGTCTTACTAGTCCATTGATGAATCTCTTGGTCATTTCCCTCTCATTAGGGACCAAATGAGGTGTCTATTGGGACAACTGGGTAACGCAGATATCATAATCTGTGATCGTCATTCCTGGAGTCTATTTTAACTCTTCAAATTCCTTTGCCTAAGCCTCTTTGACACTTTTAAGTAGAAAATGCTCCATAAATGCTTCTTTGAATTTAGCCCATTTTAAGGGTGTTGATGTAACTACCCTTCAATGCTTAAAATTAGTAAGCCATACTTGTGCTACTCCTAACAATTGAAATGACATAAACTCCATAGATCGATTATCTAAACACCCCAAGGCTCTACAAATATTTTCTATTGCATCCATAAACTACTTGGGATCTTCACTACTTGATGACCTTGTAAATGCTGTCAGGTTCAACTTTAAAAACTGAGATAAGCTCACTTCTACCCTAGTGTACCTATCGATAGGCTCCACAGACACTAGAGTTGCTATTTCTATTTCTAGTTGCTATGGCTTTTTTTTTTACCTTGTTCTACTAGTAGATCAGTTAATTTCTCAAATTACTTTCTTCATACCTTGCATAGTAAGCACTATTTTAGTCATAACACCTTCTTAAGGATGGGGAGGCATTGCCATTTCCTCAAGAGCTTCTCCTTAATCAGAACTCTACTCATTCTGACTAGGTACCTTAGTGGCCTTAACACTCTGACCACTTCCTTTAGTTTTAGAACTATGTCGACTTTTTCCTTGACTTTTATATGCAAGGGCCACTGATTGAGTGGATTCTTTAACTATTTGCTCACACTCTGTGGATTGCCTAACAATAGCTCTAGTTCTTGGTGGCATCTTTACTAAAAAATTAAGTTAGATTTCATAATTCTAATAAACATCAGCATATGACATAACAACAAAGAACGGTTGACTCAAATAAGCAAAGAATAACAACATCTTACTAAATCTCTTCAGTAGAACCCTGAGTATAAGTATGTATGGCTCACACCAATACTCAAGGTTCTACTAAAGAATTTGATGCTCCATGAACATAGGGAAACCTAAAGTTGTGATACCAACTTTTCACGACCCTTATAGGAGAAGGCACATGACCGACATTAGGAATGGGGGAAATCCCACCTTGTAAGCCTTAAGCCAATAGACATCAGGATAACATCATAACATACAACATATAGGCTGAAACAAAAGCATATATACCATGAGAATGATCTTGAAACCATATATCCATACATAATTGGAACCAAGCTAAACAATACAAAAATCATATGTTTCTCATGCAATAAAAATTATACAAATATCCAGATACACAAGTGATGTGTTTATAATTAAGTATGATTCTAATACCTTTAAAATTACTTTTTGTTCGATTTAAGTAGAATATAAATAGAAATTAACTGAGTTTTGTATTTTGTGTTTTAGGAAGAAGAAAGAAGAAAAGAAAAGGAAAATAGGGAAGAAATATGGAAAAATACTAATTTTTGACCCTCTATCACTAATTGAGGAATATCTCTTTCATTTCAACTCCGACTGAGATGATTCTAGTGGCTATGGAAAGAATAGACATAGAGTACAACTTTGGTGTTTAGAACTTTAGCAAATTCTAGAAGTTTCTAGGTGCCACGATACCTAACCCAGTGCGTTGGGGTGCCCCGTCAGACAAATTCCGTAGTGAAGTGGTGCCTGAGTTGTAACAACTCCATTTTTTTACATATTTACAAATATATATATATATATATATATATATATATATATATATATATATATATATTTAAATCCCATGAAGTCATTACCTCTTTACTTCTAACTATTTAACTCATAATGACATTTAATTGACATTCAATTGAATTAACCAAGCATACTTAAGTTTATGGTATACCAATAATACTTATACAATTTTGGGTTTACATACACATCATTAATTAAAAATATCTGTACACAAATCAAATATATATATGTCTACATCTTATTCATCCATATTGACCAATTTCGGAGATACAGGTGCAGGTGGTTACACCTTCACTAGGATCTTAGCCAACACGACCCAATGTACGCAAAAAGCCAGTCATAGAGAATATTTGCATATCTAGTCCTCTGAACATGATATGTAAATATAGTGAGAATTAAATCTCAGTAGGTTCAACAATAAATCATAAATTATCATCAATATAAATCATCATATCCTGTTCATCTGTATAAGTTACAGCAAATATCTTAAGTCACATAAATGCACTTTATCTATGCACATGAAAATCATACAGTAATGACATGTATGGCATGAATAACTATTTTTAGAATATCATATGATGGCTGTCAACTTATTTTCATATCAAGCTACTTTGGTCTGGATCAGTACTTTCTACTCTCCAATACGGGATTTTTTCGCTCCGTTTAACATGGCACACTTTGTCTTTCTTTTCTTATTAACATAATCATAGCCGTGAGTAGGGCGTCCCCTAGTGGTGCACCACATGGACCGCCATTGATAAAGGGGAAATTTGAGTGCTTGATGATCATATTTTATCCCTTAATTTATAGTAAACTTGTGATTATTCCCCTGCTTTTGGTTATGCTTTGCTTTGGATACTGCTTTGCTTTGTTTTATGTTTGTAAGAGAGCAAAAGAGGCCAAGAAGCAAGGGAAAACACTCATGAGAAGTGCCATATGGACTTGGAACGTGCTAAGGAGGAAGCAAGGAGGAAACCCTGAAGAAATTGGCAAGAAAAGTGCCTTGCAGCCCCCAACACGAGTAGGCCGTGTCATGAAGCATGGCCGTGCTTTGTGTCCATATACCATGTGATTTTTAGGGTTTTAAGCAGCCAAGTTGTTATAAATACATGCGGAAGCATAGCCAAGACTATCTAGACACATTCAAACTATCTTTTACTCAGTTTTAGGCTTAGGAAACACTATTAGATTAGGTTTAGAATAGGATTAGTGTTTACTTTCACGTTCTTAGGTTAGATTTGAGATTGATTTGGCATTGTATCTCTATTACATTCTCAAACTAGGTTTTATCTTTCTATTTTGCACTTCTTCTTCTACTCCTTTCTTTTGGTTTGTATTAAAATTTAATGATTTGTTTAATGAATATGCTTTTGATTTCTGTTTCAATTATGCTTGAGTAGATTTGATCTAGGGTTTTGGTAAACCCACTTAGGGTATGATGATACTGAACTATTGAATTAATTGTTGGAACCCTAATTGTATTATCCATGGTTAATGTGGATTGACTATTATGCATTGATTATATGAGTTGATGAATGTTTGGCCAACGTTTTAACACGTCTTAAGATATTAATCGATGAACTGAAAGGTGAAAATTAATACTGGAACCTAATGGTTAATTAGGGATATCTTAATCACGAAAGTAGTTTAAGGTTTTCTAGGAATGAATCAATTAGTGGGCAAGAGAAAATCGACTAATTGTTTTCCATGGTTGGCATAGAACTTAATGGACCTAGCTTGAACTAAGAACCACAAAAGTAGGCAATTGGATTAACCTAGGTACGATTAGTAATGCTTGAAAAAGGTTTCTATCTAATTAAGGATAAACCATCCCCAATTACCTAGATAATTGCAATTAGAGGTTCATGTTGAATGTTGAATGTCATAAGTGTGGTGAACCCTAACCCTAGGCTTTTATTAATCAAATTACTTATTTACTTAATTGTGACAAACTCTTTATCGCATTACATCAATTTATATAGTATATTTTGTATAATTCTAGTAGTTGATAATTGTTCTCTGTGGGATAGGGCCTGTACTCGCTAGACTAACTATAACTATGCTGTGCGCTTGCGGTTATTTATAAAACATACATAACACGTTTTTGGCATCGTTGCTGGGGAGCAATCGTCAATATTATATTGTGAAATAGCTAGACTAGATCACTTTCTTTTAATTTTCTCCATAATTTTATCTTGTTGATTTTTTCTTCTTTTCTTCCCTTATAGGTGTATTTCTCTTTTATGCGAAGAGAACGTGAGTTCATCGCTGAATTTGATTCGAAAATTGAACGCACACTACGAAGGAGAAGAAGTTTACAGTAGTAAGAACATTATGCACCTACCATGGCGGAGAGAGATAACCGTTCTCTTAAGGATTTTACCGCCTTGGATGCTCATGGCCTGAATCCTAGTATTGTCAGACCAGTTATTGAGGCCAACAACTTTAAGTTGAAGCCTTCTCTTTTGCAGATGGTTCAGTAGAATCAATTTGGAGGGTCACCTATTAAAGACCCTAATCTTCACTTATCAGTATTTTTAAAATACTGTGATACTTTAAAGCTGAATGGAGTATCTTCTGATGCTATTAGACTGAGATTGTTCCCTTTCTCTCTGAGGGACAAGGCTTGTGCATGGTTGTATTCCCTTCCATTAGGGTCAATAACTACATGGCAGCAGCTTTCTCAAGCTTTCTTGGCCAAATACTTCCCACCAAGTAAATAGCTCATCTTAGGAATCAAATCACTACCTTTGCTCAAAAAGATGGGGAGTCACTATATGAAGCTTGGGAGAGATTTAAAGAGCTCCTCATAATATGGCCACACCATGGGTTGGAGAAGTGGCTTATAGTCCATACATTCTACAATGGATTAATTTACAACACCCAAATGTCTGTGGATGCTGTAGTAGGAGGGGCCATTATGAACAAAATAGTGGATGAGGCCTATGAGTTAATTGAAGATATGGCTCAAAATCACTACTCCTGGTCTAATGAGAGGTAGCCAAGAAAATCATCAGGTATGTATGAAGTAGATGCATTTAATCATCTACTAAAGTTAATGCTCTATTTCAGAAATTAGATAAGTTAAGCATTAATGCTGTTGGTTCCCCTTTTCCATCTTCTGCATGTGAGATTTATGGAGGTGTTGGTCATGTGGCCAATGAATGCTAGCTTGGAAACTCTGCACCTCAGGACTATGAGCAGGTAAATTTTGTGAATAATTAGAAAAAAATCCTTACAGCAACACCTATAACCTAGGTTGGAGGAACCACCCAAATCTCTCATACAAGCCTAATGTGAATTAGCCTCAGAATAATTTTAGGCAACCTCCTAGATTCTAAAATTAGAGGCCATTTAATACTATTCCTCAGCCAAAGTCAAATTTGGAGGCTCTAATGGAGAATTTCATCACCACACAGAGTAAGCAAAATGATGAATTCAGAGCCCAGCACCACTTAATGAATGAGGCTATAAATATTTAGCCTCTAACGTTGACTCGCTTGCTACCCATAGTAAGATGTTGGAAACTCAGATAGCACAATAAGCAAGCTTATCTAACAGGAACTTTGGCAGATTTCTAGGCCAGACTGAGAACCCTATGGAGCACTTTAATGCCATTACCTTGAGAAATGGTAAACAATTGGCTGAATCAGAGAGAAAAGGAGAGATAAAAGAAGATGAACCTCAGGCCACATCTGAGAAGAGGAACCAGAAGAAGAGGAAAAGAAAGAAGAAGAGTCCAAATATGTGGCTCATGTACCTTACAAGCCACCAATCCCTTTTTCCTCAAAGATTGGTTAAGGCTAAGTTAAAGAAGCAGTTTGGGAGGTTTCTAGATGTTTTGAAAAAGTTAAATATTAACATTCCATTCCTAGAAGCCATCTCCTAAATGCCTTCTTATACAAAGTTCTTGAAAGAGATCCTCTCAAATAAGAGAAAAATTGAAGAATATGCTGTTATGGCACTGACAAAGGGATAAAGTGCATTAATCCAAAATAAGATGCCACAAAAGCTTAAGGATCTAGGAAGCTTTTCTATACCTTGTTCCATTGGTGACATGAAGATTGATAAAGCCCTGTGTGATCTTGGAGCAAGTATGAGTCTCATGCCTCTTTCAGTTTACAAGAAGCTTCAGATGGGTAACTTGAAGCCTACCATTCTTTCTCTTCATTTGGCTGATCGATCCATTTAGCATCCGATAGGTATTTTAGAGGACGTTCCTTTAAAGGTAGGTAAATTTTTCATACATATTGATTTTGTTATTTTAGAGATGGAGGAAGATAACAAAATTCCCTCTTGGAAGGCCTCTCCTAGCTACAGTTGGTGCAAATATCAATGTAAAAGATGGAAAGCTTTCTTTGAATGAAGGGAATGAAAAAGTAAAATTTAATTTGAATGATACTATAAACCCTCCCTCTCTAAGTGAATCTTGTTGTATGAATGGCTTACCTGAACCTAATATGAATAATAATGGCATGAATTTTCCTCCTTCTAACCCATTTGAGTTATGCTTTGTGGAAAGTTCTTGTGTTTATGTCAAACTGGGGGAAGAAAAGTAGGCAATTAAGGAGGAAGTGAAAGATTTGAAGGTAGAACCTAAGCCACCTCCTCTTAACCTCAATGGAGCTAAGGAAGAAAGGAATGAGCTAAAAGGAACTTTGAAGGCCATTGGACAAAGCCTCAAGCGTCATACTAAGAGACAATGGATAGCAAAGAAAGTCATTCAAACTCTCTTCAAGCCTCTTTGAGTGGAAAGCATGAAAAGGAGTTGAGCTAATGACTTTAAATAAGCGCTTTGTGGGAGGCAACCCACATTTTAATTTTTGAGTTTCTTTTTGTTTAGTTTCATTACTTTTGGTTTTGTTTTCTATCTTTAATTTTAGTTGATTTCTTAGGTTATAGGTTTAATGAGTGTTTCCATATGTTTTATAGGTAAATTCCCATGTGCCCAAGGTTGAATTAAGGATGAAAATAAAGGGAAATTAAAAAGGATAAAAAATTGCAGTAATTTTTGAAGAAAAGTGAATTCTAGCACCAAACACGGGTAGCCCGTGTCATGCACCACGCCCGTGCTTCAAGCACAGGCCAAATTTTGTAGGTTTTGGCACTTTTAGTGCCAAGCACTAGCAAGCCGTGTCACCAGACACACTCGTGCCTCATGTAGTAACCCAGCACTCCCTTCCCGTGCCAGGAAACATGGGCAAAATCTTGAGAAATTTAGGTTCTAGTGCGAAGCATGGCCTAGCCATGTCTCCCACCAAGGCTGTGCTTTGGGTTTTGGCAAGCACTTCTTTCATGTGTTTCTGAAGATCCAGTGCGAAGCACGGCCATGCTTTGGGCCCAGGTAACTATTTTTCCCTTGTTTTTCTTCTTTTCTTCTCTTGTGTTTCAATATATCTTCATCGTGCCCTAGCCCGTACCTTACCCAGTTGCATCGTGCTCTTCTCCCCTCCTTTCCCAACTCCATCTCCTTCCTCAATCTTCTCCACACCCGTGCCCTAACCTAATCCCTCTCCCTCTCGGTTCCCTCATAACCAAAGATTCCCATTCCAGTGTTCTCCATCCTCTCCACTCCTTTACCCAAATCCTTCTCTATAACCACACCTCACCTTTTCCTTCTCCCTTTCGATCTCCCCACACCTAACCATTCCCATAGCCTAGCTCCCTCTACACTCAGCATATCCCCTTTGCAAATTCCTTCAACCCATTCCCGTGCTCCTTCCTACCCCTTTTCTATCTTCCTTCCACTCCCTTTCCCAGCCCACCATTCCTTCATCCCTCTCTGCAACTTTCCCCCCAAAACCAGAATTCCCTGCACCTAGCACTTTTCCCTCTCCCATCTTCTCTACAACTTGAAGCCCCCCTTTTTCTCTCCATCACTCCCCTGCTTCCTCATTCCCGAAATCTCCATCCTAACATGCTAATCCTTCCCTTTCACTCTAGCCAACCCAAAACACTCCCACACATACATACCCAAAAAATCCCAGCCAACCCACACCTTTTTTCCCTGCACCAGCCTACTTGAAGCCCCCATTCCCACAGTCCATTGCATCACCTCATGCTGCATTGCATTAATGGTTAATAGATGCTCTTTGCTGCATCTCTATCATATTTTCATCCAGGTAATTTCTGGTTTCTTGCCATTTGTTTAAATTTCTGGATTGGACATTCTGAATTGATGATTGTACTGGTTTAAGTTTCTAAATTGGTTTGTTCTGCTTTCTGCAGTTAAGCATCATCTAATAAATTCGCTACATTGAACTTTCTGGTCTTCAATTGTCTGCCATTGACCTTAATTGTTGCCAAATTTCAGCACTTGATAACCAAGTAATGCTAGATAAATTTTTCCTCATTATATAGGTTTTCATGTTGCTTGATGGTCTGATTTATTTATCTCAGTCTCTGAATTGGAATTCCTTTCCCATTTTTAGACTTGCTGGATGGTTTATCTGCATGAGTTTGGTTTATCTGGTTATAGGAAATCCTGCACTTTGGCATCATATTTGTTGAATCTTCTGAGTGCTGGTTGTCACTCTTACTGGCTATTGCCTGACTTCCTCATTACACTAAATTGCTTGCCATCAATTATCTGCTCTTAATTTAGCTGAATGCATTCATTTAGGAATATATGTTCTGCACTAGAGGATTAATTGACCTAGTTTTGGGATGCATAGATACTGAATTCTGCTGGTTAAAGTTGAGTACTTGTTGTAATTTACTGCTAGTAAATCATTAGTTGAAATATTGCAACACTACAATTCACCTGGACTTTAACATCTGCTTGATTGGATTGTTTTGCCTTGTTTTGCCTAGCTTTGCACTACATGAGCAACTTGCTTTGAATTGAATTTTGGTTTAACCATATTGTTTTGATTTGATTCCAATTACACAAGAGCATTGTTTAGAACATATTGAATATCTGATAGAATTATACTAGCTTGCATTATTTTGGATTTGAAATTGGCAATTGATCTATCCTCTGATTTCTTTCACATTGCCATCCTATGTTTGGATTTGGCAATTAACTAGCATTCTTATCTGGCTGCATTAATGTGATAATTGGATTTTGATCCTGCTTATCCCACTCCCCTTTTGAACTTAATTGAACCTCCACCACCTCCAGAAGACCACTAAGCAAGTAAGTTACTTCTCCCTTTGCCTGTACTTTCGTTATTATTGACATTGAGGACAATGTTAAGTGTAAGCATAGGGGAGTAGACTTTAAATTTATGGACTTCACTGGTTGAATTTCTGGTCTTGCATATATATACTGTATATATCGCATCTCTCTTGTTTCATTACAAAATTATATAGTTTGCTATTTTAGAGATAGATTGATGTAATATAGGTTAATTTTAGCTCATGAACATGTGATGCACAATAGGATATGATATAGGTAGTTTAAATTTTAGTCTCTCTTTTCTAGGATTAAACCTCTAATTTTTTGAAACATATCTCTCCTATTGTGCTGTGAATTGTATGTTTTTATTGATTTTTAACACTATGAGAGTACGAAAGCTGGGAGAGGTGAAAAATAAGGGAATATAAAACCCAAAAAGTTTTCACTCTAAGTACCCCTTCAAGGCACCAAAAAGGCCTTAGTATGAGTACTTAGCTACCTTTACCCTAGTGAGATGGAGCATAAAATGCACTCACTACATATTTCTATATATAAAAAAAAAGAAATGATGAATGAAATAGACAAAAGAAAAAAGAAGAAAAAAGATTATTGAGTGAGAAAAAGAGTGAGAAAAATGGAAATAAGGGTAAGGTAACTGTTGGTTGCATGCAAAGATGAATGCAGTGTCCGAACGCAAGTGCATGTGTCGTGACCAAGTAATAGAGTGATGAGTGGGTATCGTCCCACGAGGAGTGAACTAAAACTATTATAGCGAGTTCTGCTGTGTGAAATGTTGTAGCAAAAATAAGATGATTCACAAGATAAAATAGAGGTAGATCAATTAAATGAAACTATAACTAAGATGAAGGGTACTAGGGTGTTAAAGAAAATGATATTGGGTGATCTAGGGTTGCTCAGGGTTGCCATGAACTATAGCACTCATATTTGCTCTAGGGATTGTTACAGCAGTTGCTCTAAGTGCCAAGTTTAGTCTTGAATGGAGTCTTCCCAGACTTCCATTCCTTGCAATTCTGAGGTTCAGACACACATTCCGGCATCAGTCCTCACCCCCGAATTGTGCATGAAGCTCCACTATTGGGGTAATGGGGAACCATATATTCCTATATTGGCTTAATCCCATATATTCAACTATTTTTCCTGCCTCCATTTCCCTCCCAGGTGAATTTTGGCCTAAGTCTTCCTCCATTAAACTTTCGTTATCAGGGGAAATTAAAATATAAACACAGTTGAATGTTAAAACAATGCTGCAGTAAAATGTGTAGTTACTAAATATTTGCTCAAGTTCATTACAACCCTTATGCAACCCTAGCTGGAAACTAGCCAAGCCTCATGGTTACACTGGTGACAAATATCCCAAAATCACTGGTATGCATCCCAAGTGATATAAAAATATAAGTGCAGTTTCTTGATAAAAACAAAAGAAAAAAAATACAACAGGGATTAATGGAAATCTGGAATTGCAAACTATCCCGTGTTCTAATGCTTCTATGCAGTCTGTGGTTGTTCTTCTTCCTCCCCTCGGGTTTGTCTCTCTGGTGGCTTTGCTTTCTCCCCTTTTTATAATCAGGCCTTGTGGTCCCAGTAAAGTGTTCTGGTTTGCTGACATTCTCCCTACTTTGCAGCCAGCATCTCTGCGTGCAGCTTTTTTCTCTCCACTTTTAGTAGTGGAGGCAGTTCTGTACTAACCCAACCAGTAGCCTGCAGTGTCAGCTTGTTGCTTTCTCCTGCTAGGTGGTGGCTACACCTGCTGCACAGCTCTGCTCCCCTGCCACCTGCGCCATATCAAACAGAATCAGTGCCTTGCAGGAAAAAAGGACCAGCTTTACTCAATATCACTTGGTTCGCTACAAAGATTGCCATATATGAACACTACATTGCTACAGCACACAGGGTGGATGATATTGCATCTAAAGGAGTCATCACATTCAGTTATATCCGGGAATAAGAGTGCTTAATAATCAAAACAGCATAATAAACACACTCGGAAAGCATATAAACATTGCAGTAAATTGAAGTTATCAAATCCCCCCAAACTTAAAAGATTGCTTGTCCCAAAGTAATCTGCTCTGCTCACCACACCCTTACCAAATAATTCCAGCCCTTTCTCTTGTATGATTCTGTATAGTTCTGTTGATAGCTCTTAACTCTCAGGATTGCTTCCATATAAGGGACACCACAAGCCTTTCTCCCACTCACAACCAAGACCTTCTTTGAAGTTGTGTGTGTGACATGGAAAGTTTCCCAAAGAGCTACTTGGGTCAAAATCAGCCAGAGTTCCTGAGATTTTCATGCTAATATATCGAGCTTCCTTCTTAGGACAAGTTGGCATGCCTCATAGGCGCAGCCAAGGCAACAGATATGGGGGGGGAGGGTAACTCACTAATTTCCTTTCTTTCTTTGTTAATATATATATATATATACTGCATTATTCTAGCAGAGGTCATTAGTGCCTTTTGACGCGAATGCCAACATGTACGATGTAGGCACCCAGTTTCTCAGCCTTATCACCCTTAAGCAGCATTCCACTCATACTCTATGTCCCTGTTTTACGCAAGGGTACACATGGGGCTCATGCATACCCCTGGTTACTAAGGAACTACAGAGGCATTGGAGTGTCCAAATTTTTCTCTACTTTCCCTACTTCCTCCCCCCCAAACTTAAGCCTTTATGACCATATGCGTATGCCTCTTTTATAATTCTATAGAAAACTCTGAATATTAGCTCTAAAACTTAGGTCCCTTTTCTGAAAAATCACCAAATTTCTTTTGGCAAACTGCCCATGAGCCTGTGCTTAGAAGAAGGTTCTGTGTGTGGTTGGGTAGGTGTGTAGGTCTCATATTTTGGATTTTTTAGTGAAATTCCCAATCCTCATCATGGAGTATCACAGAGCTTACAACAGGCTATGCAATGTGCAGACTCATCTCTCTCTACATTTCTCTCTTTATATGTATATATATATATATATATATATATATACACACACACACACATCGAAAACAGACAGTAAGACAGGCAGCAGCAAGTAATAATGCAGTCTTATCCAATACAGTCAGGCAGAAACACAAATAAACAACAACACAGATAAACAGAACACAAATAAACAAGTCCAAGCCTAGCATATGCTTTAGCAAACACTACAGCAAATATTTACACACTATATCACACCTTTCCCCCCAAACTTAAGGATGAGCAGTGTCCCCACTGTTGATTAAATTGCCAAAAACACAAAAGACACCAATAAAAACAAAAGCAGATCCAAAGAAATTCTAAATGCAGCAGAGAAGGAATAGGAGATAAGGAAACTTCCTGAGGGTGCTTGCAGGGATGCTATAGCACCCTAGGGGCATTGACCCCCAGAAGACCTTGAAGAACTACGGAGTCCACTCCTTTGCTGTGTTGATTGTTGTGGGGCCTTTCTTTTGCGCATCACTGCTGCCCGTTCTGCTAGGGTTCTGGTTATGGCTCTTTGTTGTTTGAGGAGTCTTGAGACTCCTTGTTCTCTTCTGCCCGCAGTTCTGGTGCTTGGCCTTCCTCCTCAAAGGTAGCATGGAGTAAGTCGGTGGGGAACTCTAGAAATGGGAAAAATTGTGTGTAATTCTGCTCAAGGGTGGTGTGGAGGGCAAAGTCTTTTTTCTACTCATAGCGCCAAAACGTCTGCTGATGTTGCAAAAGCTTTGCTTGCTGTCTGAGGATGGTAGCTTGTTGCTGGAGGATGAGCTGAAGGGTTTTGTCAGCTGGCTGGGGGGCAGAAGTAGAAACAGAGGGTCCGACAGAGTGGGGAGGACCTTGGGAGGCAACTGGTGGGTTTGGGTGATGTGAACTGTGCAACAGTGAGGGTGATTATCAAGTGACTATCAACAAAGTCCCACATCGTCTAGAATACCACTAGGTGGGGGGTTTATAAGACCTTAGGCACCCTCACTCCAACAGCCTGGCTTTTGGGGATGATTACTCCCTAAGGCAATTCCCTCATATCATTTGGTATCAGAGCCTTGGTTCGTTTAGTCAGTGTGGGTTGGCCAGATCGCCGACTGTCACTAATTGATGCATATCTCACTCATTTGGACTTCGAGTAAGGTGATTTCAGTGGCTATGGAAAGAAGAGACATAGAGCTACAACTTTCATGTTCGGCACTTTGGCAAAATCCAAAATATTCTGGGAGCCGCGGCGCTCACAAGGGAGCACCGCGGTGCCACGGTAAGACAATCCGAAGCGCCGCGGCGCTGTGTTTTCCAAGAGCGAACGCCGCAGCGCTCAACCCAGTGCGCTGTGGCACCTCGTGGTGCTCAACCCAGTGCGCCGCAATGCCCGTGGCAAGAACTCCGTAGCGCCGCGGCGCCCGTGCGTCGTAGGGGATGTGCTAATTTCACGATTTTAAGTCTTTTTCGCTCAAAATTGAAGGGAATGGACGGGAATTTGACCTAAAATACATTCTGACTTCGATTAGGAGAGGAGAGGCTATAAAAAGGGAGAAAAGCAACCAGATAGGGGATCCAATCCTTCACCGAATTCTTCATCTACATTCTTCAATTCTTCTTTTGATTATCTTATGGCCCTGCGTGGCTAATTCTCTTTAGTTGGTTGAGGTGAGTTGAAACCTCAATGGATTTTTATACATTGTGAGATGTGGATCTGATGTTATTATTTCAATTTGTTTTGAATATTGATTGTTCATCTATTCTTGTTCTTAATGATTATGCATATGTTTGCTAGGAGGCCTACTAGTATTTCGTCTGTTTTAATCTACCGCTGAATTGTGTTTTGAACAAAGTTTTTAATTCTGTGATTCGTGAGGCAAATAGGTTTGAGGGTTTTGGATTATAAATCATTGAACCTATGATGAATGATTGACTAAATTAGATATAGCCGATGTGTTTATATTTGTTTAGCTCTGTCAGTTTCTCTAGTTCTTCATGCGGTTAACAAGTTATATTTTACCGATGTGCTAAAAGATGTCTTGTTGATTACGGTTTAATTAGTGCGATTGTCATTAATTTGCTAGGCTTAAGGAGAAACGGGGTTAAAACCCTAATGATAGATATTCATTTGCAAATTGATTATGTTGTCGATGATCAATGTAATCCCTTGACAGTGGATACCAACCGAAATCAACGTCTTTATCATTAATCACTTTCGCTTATTTATTTTCATTATTGTTTACTTCACTTAATTTGCGATTATCAATTCCCCCCTTTTAATCACATAAGGTAATTCCAGTCTCTGTGGGATCGACCCTTACTCCCACTACTACAGGTTAGTTTTGAGGTAAGGTATTAATTTGGGTGCACCTGCTACAGTGCGCACCAAATTTTGGCGCCGTTGCCGGGGACTGCGTCATTACTTTTTGTGATTTTTTTTATTTATGCCTATAACTCGTTCTTCTAATTCTTGAGATTTATAGTTCAATCCAGATATTGGAAAATCTGTATACAGGCACAGAAGAGGAATTCAAGAAGACATTGATCAGGATACGGAGGAAGTGATCATGGCCAGGCATCCCACTTTGAAGGAGCTTGCAGCTCCTGATTTGCTTCAGCAACCCTTATGTACCATGCCCAGGAGGTAAGTACTACTTCTCTTCAGAATCAAATATGTGAACTTACTTCTCTTGTGCGCCAAATGGCTACAGGTACACTACAGCAAGTTAAAGTATGTGGAATATGCTCAGCCACAAGGCACCCAACTGACATGTGTCCTACACTTCAAGAGGAATCCACAGAACAAGCGAATGCTGTAGGAGGTTTTCCTGGCCAACCAAAAAGGTATGATCCATATGCCAATACATACAATCCTGGATGGAAGGATCATCCCAATTTCAGATATGGGAGTGCACAAAATAGGCCTACAGGACAAAATTTTCAACAAAATCAGCAATCCTATTATCCTAGACAGAGTGCACCCCAGGATCAACAGGAAAGTAATCCGTTGGAAGACATTGTGAAAACTCTTGTACATAACTCTCATCAATTTCAGCAAGAGACAAGAGCTAGCATTCAGAACCTGACAACTCAAGTAGGTCAATTAGCAACCACAGTGAGTCGATTGGATGCTCAAAACTCAGGTAAGTTACCTTCGCAAACTGTGGTGAACCCCAGAGAGAATGCTAGTGCAATTGTTTTAAGGAGTGGTAAGGAGATTGAAAGTCCACCAGCACCCTCTTCTCTTAAGAAAATTGAAACATCAATTAAGGAGAATGAAGCACCTACAGGTAAGTCTCCTTCTAATTTAAATTATGAAGTAGTGCCTCTTTTTCCAGAAGGTCTTAAAGAGAATAGGCTAAATGAGAAAACTTCTGAATTGTATGATATCTTTAGAAAATGTGAAGTTAATATTCCCCTCCTAGATGCTATTAAGCAGGTACCAAGATATGCAAAGTTCTTAAAAGAATTATGCACTCAAAAAAGAAAGCAAAAATTAAAGGGGTTTGAAAAGGTTCAAATGAGTCAGAACGTATCTGCCATGATACAAACAAAACTCTCCACTAAATGCAAGGATCCAGGTATGTTTACCATTCCATGTAAAATTGGGGATACTCATGTTGAAAAAGCTATGTTGGATTTAAGAGCTTCCATAAATGTCATGCCATATTCTATATATGCTTCCTTGAAATTAGGACCATTGAACTCTACTAATGTGGTTATTCAATTAGTTGACAGGTCCACTGCATATCCTAAGGGAGTAATTGAGGATGTTTTGGTACAGGTAGATGATTTGGTTTTCCCTACAGACTTTTATGTTCTTGACATGGAAAATGGGGATTTTACATCCCCAATATTATTAGGGAGACCATTTTTGAAAACCTCAAAAACAAAGATAGATGTTCACAATGGCACACTCACTATGAAATTTGATGGTGAAGTAATAAATTTTAATATGTATGAAGCCATGAAACATCCAGGTGATGATACTCCTGTTTATTCTATAGATATCTTTGATTCCCTAGCACATGATGTTTTTGAATTAGATGGACAGGATAAATTGGATGTGATTGTGAGCAAATCCATAGAAGAGGATGATGGTGAGATAGAATTGGATGAAGAAATGAAAAAGGAACTGGCTGCACTAAATGGTTTTTCAGAAGAACCACCAACAGGTAATGTTTCTTATATAGAATTACCAATTTCTGATACTTCTCTTTTACCTTCTGTTGTGTAGGCTCCTACTCCTGAACTGAAGCCACTCCCTGATCATCTCAAATATGTATTCTTGGGAGAGGGAGAAACACTTCCTATTATTATCTCCAACAAGCTTGAAAATGATCAGGAGGCAAAGTTAATCCAAGTTCTTAAAGACCACAAAAATGCAATAGGTTGGACCATAGTTGATCTTAAGGGAATAAGCCCTTCTACATGTATGCACAGAATATTGATGGAAGAAGGAGCTAAACCATCTAGACAGCCCCAAAGAAGGCTCAATCCACCTATGATGGATGTAGTGAAGAAAGAAATTCTTAAATTGTTGGAGGTTGGGGTAATATACCCTATTTCAAACAGTCATTGGGTTAGCCCAGTGCAAGTGGTTCCCAAGAAAACAGGAATAACTGTGGTGAAAAATCAAAATAAGGAATTGGTACTCACCCGGATTCAAAATGGGTGGAGGGTTTGTATAGATTATAGAAAATTAAATTCTGTAACTCGAAAAGATCATTTTCCTTTACCTTTTATTGATCAAATGCTTGAAAGATTATCTGGTAAACCTTACTACTATTTTCTTGATGGTTATTCAGGCTATTTCCAGATTGCAATTGCTCCGCAAGACTAGGAAAAGACAACCTTCACTTGTCCATTTGGGACATTTGCATATAGGCGCATGCCATTTGGGCTTTGTAATGCCCCTGCCACTTTTCAAAGGTGTATGGTTAGCATATTCTCAGATTACCTTGAAACATTTATTGAGGTATTTATGGATGACTTTTCAGTTTATGGGAATTCATTCGATGTTTGTTTGTATAACCTTTCACTAATTTTGAAAAGATGTCAAGAAACTAACCTTGTTTTAAATTCTGAAAAGTGTCATTTTATGGTTGAACAAGGTATAGTTTTAGGCCATGTTGTCTCAAAAAGAGGAATAGCGGTAGATAAAGCAAAGATTGATATTATACAAACTCTACCTTATCCCACTTGTGTATGGAAAGTTCGTTCTTTTCTTGGCCATGCAGGTTTTTATAGGAGATTTATAAAGGACTTTTCTAAGAAAGCAGCACCTATGTGCAAATTGCTTCAGAAGGATGTCTCTTTTGAATTTGATGGAGAATGCAGGGATGCTTTTGACAAATTAAAAGAGTCCTTGATTTTAGCTCTAATCATCTAAGCACCAGATTGGAACATCCCTTTTGAAATTATGTGTGATGCCAGTGACCATGCAGTTGGAGCAGTACTAGGCCAAAGGATTGGAAACACATCCCATGTGATATATTATGCCTCCATAATACTGAATGATGCCCAGAAGAACTATACCACCACTAAAAAAGAACTCTTAGCTGTAGTCTTTGCATTAAAAAAATTTAGATCATATTTAATATGCACTAAAATTATTGTTTTTACTGATCATGCAGCTTTGAGGTATTTGGTGATGAAAAAGGAGGCTAAACCTAGGATAATCAGATGGGTGCTACTACTTACAGAATTTGATTTAGAGATTAGAGACAAGAAAGGGTCTGAAAACAGTGTAGCAGATCACCTAAGCCGCCTGACACATGTGGAAGAAAAATTGAAAATTGAAGAATTATTCCCAGATGAAAATTTATTTTCAATTTCAATTCATATGCCATGGTATGCAAACATTGTAAATTATCTGGCTACTAATCAGTTACCTTCTCTTTTGACCAGGGCAGCTAAAAATAGGATCAAGAGTGACGCCAAATACTACATATGGGACGATCCTTACCTTTGGAAGCAATGCTCAGATCAAATTATAAGAAGGTGTATTCCTAATTTTGAAGTTTTATCCATTCTAACCTTCTGCCATTCTTATGCATGTGGTGGACATTTTGGAGCAAAAAGGACAGCAAAGAAAGTTTTAGATTGCGGTTTTTACTGGCCTACCATATTCAGAGATTCATATCATTTTTGTAAGTCATGTACAAACTGTCAAAAAACAGGTAATATCTCCAGGAAAAATGATATGCCTCAAACACGAATATTGTTTTGTGAAATTTTTGATGTTTGGGGCATTGATTTCATGGGACCTTTTCCTTTATCAGCTGGATATAATTATATTTTGTTAGCTGTGGATTATGTCTCAAAGTGGGTAGAAGCTAAACCCACTAGGACTGATGATTCTAAAGTGGTTGCAGATTTCATTAAATCCCATTTCTTTTCAAGATTTGGGATTCCAAGAGCTTTGATAAGTGACAGGGGAACACATTTTTGCAATAGGACTATTGAAGCCTTATTAAAAAATATAATGTCACTCATAAATTGTCAACTGCATATCACCCCCAGACCAATGGGCAAGCTGAGGTATCCAACAGAGAAATTAAAAATATCATTAGTAAGACAATAAATCCCAACCGCCGGGATTGGAGTCTCAGATTAGATGATGCTCTATGGGCATACAGGACAGCCTATAAGACCCCAATTGGTATGTCCCCATACAGGTTAGTATTTGGTAAAACTTGTCATCTTCCAGTTGAATTGGAACATAAAGCATTTTGGGCTATAAAGAAATTTAACATGAATGTGGAAGAAAGAGGAGAATGCAGGAAATTACAACTTCAGGAATTAGAGGAAATTAGAAACGAGGCCTACGAAAACGCAAATATTTATAAGGCCAAAACTAAACTCCGACACGATCGTATAATTTCACGTAAGGAGTTTAGCAAAGGACAGAAAGTTCTCCCCTACAATTTTAGGCTCCGATTGTTTCCAGGTAAATTTCGTTCTAGATGGGAGGGACCATTTATTGTTACTGATATTTTCCCTCATGGTGCAGTTGAAATAAAGAGCATGGATAATCAGCATAGCTTCAAAGTCAACGGGCATAGGCTTAAACCTTACTATGAAGGATTTCAGCAAGAGGAAGCACAATGGATAACTTTTCAAGACCCTAATTGATATTTTTTGGATCTATGTCGAGCCAACGACGTAAAACAAGGGCGCTGGTTGGGAGGCAACCCAACATCCATTCTTCTTCTTCTTAATTTTTCTTAAAAAAAAATTCTGATCTGTAGACGCGCATATGCGCCGCGGCGCTGGTCGCCTAGACTGGGCGAGCGCCGCGGCGCTACTTACCCAGAATGGGTGAGCGCCGCGGCGCTCCGCACTGCAGCAGAGAGCGCCACGACGCTCTCTATAAGAGCATCGCGATGCTCTTCTTTCCTCCCTCCGTTTTTGCTTGCTTCTCACATCCCTACTCCACTTTCTTGCATGGAATCGACCATATCCACCTCCTACTACGTTATCTTGCTGAAATTACATGATTTTTCATCTTCTTTTGCAGGATTATACACTTCTTTTTAGCGTTTGAGCTGGATTCCACGCCAATTTTCAAGGGTTCTCAAGAAATTTTGTTCTCACACTTTTCAGCCCCAAATCACGCTAAATTTGGTATGATTTACTTTTTTTTTCCTGCTGAAGTTAATCTCTATACTTCATTGCTATTGGGTTTTACTGCATTGGGACTTCAAGCTACGAATCTACCATCCATTCTCTCCATTTTTCAAGAGTGCACACTAGGTGTTTGATAAAACGCCCCAGTGAGTTTGCCAAGTGCAATGGCCCCAAAAACTTCCAAATTAGGCATCTCTAAGAGGAAGAACAGAGCTGAGGACCCTCCAGCATTCGACACCGTGGCTTTTGTGACTGAAGCGGTTTATCAACACCACATCAAAGTGGTGGTGCATAAACCTATAGTTTCAGAACGTGGATTTCTTATCACCGAAGGGCTACCTCACAGAGACAATATCCTCCATAGGCATTGAGAGATCTTCTGCAGGAACCCAGAACGAGGAGTTATTCCCGTAGTTCAGGAGTTCTACTCCAATACTACAGTTCACGAACGTCATCAAGCACGGGTTAGAGGCAAGATGGTGCCATTCACTCCGCACGCTATTAATGAATTCTATTCCCTGCCTGATATTGAGGATGATGAATATACGGCGCTTCTTCAATCCTACATTGACTTTGACGACGTTATTTGCACTCTATGCTACAGGGGAGCCTCCTGGAAATTGGATAGCAATGGCCATCCGTTATACCTTGCTAGAGTTGACATGAATAAAGTGGCTAAAGCATGACACTATTTCGTGTCAGCCAGATTCATGCCCAGCCTCAACATGAGTCAAGTCAGGCGGGAAAGGGCCATTTTGCTTTATGTAATACTAAAAGGGCTTTCTATTGATGTAGGAAAGGTTATTCATAGGCAGCTGCTTGGCTATATCAGTGCTAGAGGCGGATCCCTATTTGCCCCTAGTTTAATTACTGGTCTATGTCAGAAAGCGGGCGTAAGCTGGGATTCCACTGAGGCTCTCATTCACCCGATGAAGCCTATTTCCTATGCAGACATCCAAAAATACAAAGGCCATGAAGAAGTAGCAGAGGAGGAGCTAGGGATTCAGCCAATACCTACAGAGGAACCAGGAAGCAGCTCAACTCCACCACCATCCCAGCATACCATTGAAGATTTATGGGAGCGCACCGAGTATCTGAGCCATCAAATGAACGATCTGGCCCTCTATCAGCACTCTATTGCACAGCATCATCATGCATGTTTTAGCCAGTTAGCTCATGCCCTGAACCTCCCGATTGCTTTCCCAGCACCTCTTGAACCACCCTTTAGGCCTGCACCTAAGCATGATGAGATGGATGGTGATCACTAAGCAGGGAAGTTTCACTGAACCCCTCCTTATGTTATTATTTGTCCCTTTTATATTATCTTTTATATTCTTACATTGGGGACAATGTATGTTTTTAAGTGTGGGGGGGTCACTTTATGATTCAGTTGGATGACTGTATAATAAATCATACACTTGTGCGCTTTCCTACTTTGATGTATAACTATAATTTTATTATATGTGCACTTTTAATCCTGTCATGAGGTGAGCATGTGAACAAATTTTCAATTTATGAGTTTGTGATAACTGAACCAATAGCCAATGATATAACTGTTTAAATTGCTTATAGCTCTTGGGAGATGTAGGAAAGTCATAATTATGTGTAATTTTAAATTCTTTTCAATTTATGATTACCTATTTTCTAAAAATCCTGAAATTTTTTTGCACAGTAATTTTGGATATTTAATTTGTCTTTTACTAGAAAAAGATTATATAACTCGAAAATATTTTATGATCTCTTTTAAATTTCTAGAACTTATTTAAATGCTACTTGAGGCGAAATCCTAGGCTAATACTAACAATTAGAAGATGATTTAGGCATTTTTTTTATGAGATTGAGCCTTTCAAGCTTAAGCCAAACAAGTGAATATTCTTAGAACCTCTATTTTGAGCTTAATTAACATTTTATTCTATGCCCACAAAACAACCAAGACCAAATTTTGTGATTGATACCTTTATTTTTTCTACCTGATTCACTCACTCCATGATTAATTTTTGAATATTTGTTTTATAGATCTACATTAATGAAAGGGTGGAAGGGTGGAGCAAGGACAAAAGAAAGAAAGAAAAAAATATATATATATTTTCTCAAAAGACTAATGAAAGTCTATCCAGTGATTGAAAAAGGAAGAAATAGAGAATCAAAGAAAAATAGAATGCAGAGAAGCAAGGAAATAAGTGTGGGGGAAAAACTTTCCCAATCTTGAGAATTAGCTCAAATAGATCAGAGTTAATCATGTGATGTTGGGAGATTGAGCTTTAAATTATATCTTTTATCTCACCCCATAGCCTAGCCACATTACAAGCTGAGTTAAGGTCTTTTGATCCTAAGAAGTAGTTTTAGCCTACATTAGTGGAGAGTAGCATGAAAAATAAGCCTATGGAAATTTTAAATAGAGAGCCATGCTATAATTCCTGAGATATATAAGCTCATTTAGGTAAAAGAAAATTAAATTATCCAAAGACACACACACACTATGGATTTTAGGGAATAAAATTATAATTTGCATTTGAATTAAATGTTGCACATGGTCATGAAACTTTCTGAAATTTCTTCAAGAGCATACAATTTTCACTATGAGCCAGCATATTGGTAAGCCATTCACTCATTTCATATATTGAATTCTGTTTACATGAATCAATGTTTGCTTGAGGACAAGCAAAAGAGTAAGTGTGGGGGTATTTGACATGCTATAAAATAAGCATGTTTTTGACATGTTTTAAGTTGATTTTTATTTAATTTTAGTAGAAAATAGGTATGAATTAACTGAGTGTTGTGTTTTGTGTTTTAGGAATAATAAAGAAGAAATGAAGAGGAAAATAGAGAGAAAATTATAGAAAAATACTGATTTCTGACCTTGTGTCACTAATTGATGCATATCTCACTCATTTGGACTCCGATTAAGATTATTTTAGTGGCTATGGAAAGAAGAGACATAGGGCTACAACTTTCATGTTCAGCACTTTGGCAAAATCCAAAAGATTCTGAGCACCGCGGCGCTCACAAAGGAGCGCCGTGGCGCCACGGTAAGACAATCCGAAGCGCCGCGGCGCCGTGCTTTCCAAGAGCGAACGCCGCGGCGCTCAACCCAGCGCACTGTGGCGCCCCGTGGCACTCAACCCAGTGCGCCATGGAGCCCCGGGGCAAGAACTCTGTAGCGCCGCAGCACCCGTGCGTCGTAGGGGATGTGCTAATTTCGTAATTTTAAGTCGTTTTCGCTCAAAATTGAAGGGAATGGACGGGAATTTGACCTAAAATACATTCTGACTTCGATTAGGAGAGGAGAGGCTATAAAAAGGGAGAAAAGCAACCAGATAGGGGATCGAATCCTTCACCGAATTCTTCATCTACATTCTTCAATTATTCTTTTGATTATCTTATGGCCCTGCGTGGCTAATTCTCTTTAGTTGGTTGAGGTGAGTTGAAACCTCAAGGGATTTTTATACATTGTGAGATGTGGATCTGATGTTATTATTTCAATTTGCTTTGAATATTGATTGATCATCTATTCTTGTTCTTAATGATTATGCATATGTTTGCTAGGAGGCCTACTAGTATTTCGTCTGTTTTAATCTACCGCTGAATTGTGTTTTGAACAAAGTTTTTAATTCTGTGATTCGTGAGGCAAATAGGTTTGAGGGTTTTGGATTATAAATCATTGAACCTATGATGAATGATTGACTAAATTAGATCTAGCCGATGTGTTTATATTTATTTAGCTCTGTCAGTTTTTCTAGTTCTTCATGCGGTTAACAAGTTATATTTTACCGATGTGCTAAAAGATGGCTTGTTGATTAGGGTTTAATTAGTGCGATTGTCATTAATTTGCTAGGCTTAAGGAGAAACGGGGTTAAAACCCTAATGATAGATATTCATTTGCAGATTGATTATGTTGTCGATGATCAATGTAATCCCTTGACGGTGGATACCAACCGAAACCAACGTCTTTATCATTAATCACTTTTGCTTATTTATTTTCATTATTGTTTACTTCACTTAATTTGTGATTATCAATTCTCCACTTTTAATTACATAAGGTAATTTCAGTCTCTGTGGGATTGACCCTTACTCCCACTACTACAAGTTAGTTTTGAGGTAAGGTATTAATTTGGGTGCACCTGCGACAGTGCGCACCACACCCTCACTCCAACAGCCTAGCTTTTGGGGATGATTACTCCCTAAGGCAATTCCCTCGTATCAATGCCAAATGATGTGAACCCCTGATATGAACCTCACCAAGAGTAGTGAGACCCGGAATCAATATGGGATCCGCTTAGAAGGATCGTATTCTAATCAGATTTATTACAAAAATAAATTAAAAAATAAAATGACCTTGACCCATTATCTATAAAGAGATAAGAACTAAAGGTATAAGAAATATCGCAGACGCCATACTCAAGAAAGAGGAAGAAGATTGTGAGTGATAAGTCTTGCTTGAACGCCACAAGATAAATCTTGATAAGTTCAGAAAAGTTCTTTAAAGAACTAAAGAGAAAACACTCTCAATAATATAAATGATAATCTGAATTGTTCATGAGCATACATACCTATTTATTGGCCAATTACCTAAACTTAGAAGGAAAACTACATAGGAAACTCCTATAGGACAAGGAAAAATAGAAATAGGAAACTGTTCTAGAAACTATCAAATAGGAAACTCCTATAGGGCAAGGAAAAATAAAAATAGGAAACTCTTCTAGAAACTATCAAATAGGAAACTTTCCTAGTCAAATAAATAAAATACTAAAAGTAAATAAATCAGAAAAAACGTAGCTTAAATTGGGCCATTAAATAAATCCATTATTTTGGGCCTATATTCAGTTTTTAGCCTTCAATCTTCTTGCACTTTAAGCGCATATTCAGATTAGCTTGTCTTGACCCATATTTAAGTGGGCTTTAATGATATGGACCAGTTTTGCGCTCTTCTTTTGAATTGATGCAGGTATCTTCTTGTTGGGCTTCTAAAATTAGACCATTAAATTCTTCTTTGAATCTTTTAGCCCGAGCTCTTATGACAGGTCCACTTGGGATTTCCAGCAGGTCTGCATTCCATTTCCATTCGCTAGTCATGCTCACATCATTGGGGCAGCTTTTTCTTGGACAATCCTGGCAATGGTGATTACAGTGATGGGGCTGGTTTCCTTTAATGTTTCTTCATCAATGGAGATTGGGACTCCATGATTCTTGCACAGAAGAGTGATGAGGGAAGGGAAGAGTAACCTTCCCTTTCTCCGGTTGGCGCAGACTTTGATTTGGCCACTGATGATTTGGCCAACATTGAGTGGTCTGCATGAGATGAGTGCGTCAACCATTGCTACTCTATCACGGCTCACTGTCTGCCCATGGGTGGAAGGTAGTAAGCGAGTCTTGAGAAAGTGGTACCATACCTTTGCTGTCGGTACCAAAGAGACTCGATTGATTGTGGTGGAACCTTGTGGGGATTTGTCCCAGGTGGTGCCTGGAAGGCATACTCGGGTAAGCATTGCGTCCCAGTCTTGGTCCGTCAGAGCCTGTAGATATTCCTCGTATTCATCTTCCTCATCCGACAGATTATAAGCCTTGTTAATGGAGGCTTGATTAAACTGAACCTTAGTCTCCTTGACTGTCACCCACTTGTCATTGTCCTGCGAAAAGTTGGCGTAGAACTCCTGTACCAGAGGGATAAGGGCAGTTTGTGGGTGTCTGGAAAAAGCTTCCCACCCCCTCTGCTTGACCACAGTGGCAACGTACATTGGCAGTCCCAAATCCTCCATGGCTGTGAAAGTGAAACCCTTCTCTGCGTAAAAACTTCGCGGCAGGATCTCCTTATCGTGTCTCTACTTGCTCTCCTCGGAGGTGAACTTCTTCACCTTGCTTGCCTTCCTTGCCACCATCTTAATCCTCGACATTATTGATGTGGGGGCTGGGAATGGAGGTCTTGTGGAGTGAAGGAGGTGAGGGAGCTGTAGGGGTTGGGGGAACTAGGGAGAGAGAGAGAGAGATCTTTGAAGGTGAAGGGGGTGGGGGAGTTGCAGAGGTGTAATGAGTGTGGGGGAACGTGTTTTTGTGACTTATGGTCTTCTGCCATTTTTCTCGCCCCTATTTTTCTTTTGGAAAAATGTTATTTTTTTAGGAACTTCTTTACTTAGGCCTGAACGCATTTGCTGCAGCAACTTTTGCAGCAAAAACTAGCTTGCCTAGGATTTTGCTGCAGCAAAGGTGGCTTGCCCAAAATCTTGCTTCAGCAGAGCAAAGACTAACTTCCACCTAGTTTTGCTGCAGCAAAGCGAGAATTATCCTACAGACTACTATGTTTCCCCACCTGTGTAATAAACACAAATACGATTAAATTCATGAATTAAACTATCTAAAAACTGCTAAATTAACCAACAACAGATTTAAACGTGGGTTGCCTCCCATGAGTGCTTGTTTTAGAGTTATCAGCCTGACTTCCTTCCTGTTCATTCCTCTTACAGATGGACGGAGGTGTGCTATCTATCCACATTACCTCCCAGATAGTGCTTGATTCTTTGTCCATTAACCCTGAATGTCCTCCGTTCCTTTTCTTCTTTCAATTCAACAGTTCCAAAAGGGAAGACCTTGCTTATGCGAAAAGGACCAGACCAACGAGATTTCAATTTCCCAAGAAACAAGGTCAGCCTGGAGTTGTATAGTAGTAATCTCTGTCCTACTTCGAAGTTCCTTGGTTGTATCTTCTTGTCATGCCATTACTTTGCTTTCTCCTTATATAGTTTGGCATTCTCATAAGCCTGACCACAGAATTCATCTAGCTCATTTAGTTGTAGCATCCTTTGCTCACCTGCAGCTTCCAGATTCAAGTTTAGCATTTTCACTACCCAATATGCTCGATGCTCTAACTCTACTGGTAGATGACAAGCCTTCCCGAACACCAACTTGTATGGTGACATGCCCAGTGGTGTCTTATAGGCTGTTCTATAGGCCCATAATGCATCATCCAACCTCGAGGACCAATCCTTCCTTGTGGGGCCTACTGTTTTCTCCAAGATTCTCTTGATCTCTCTGTTGGAAACTTCAGCCTGCCCACTCATTTGTGGGTGATAGGGTGTTACCACCTTATGCCTTACTCCATATTTAGTTAGTAGTGCTCTGAACTGCCGATTGCAAAAATGGGTCCCTCCATCGTTGATGATGGCTCTGGGGGTTCCAAACCTTGTAAAGATGTTTTTCTTCAAAAATCTGCTCACCACCCTTGCCTCATTAGTTTGAGATGCACTTGCTTCCACCCACTTTGAGACATAGTCTATGGCTACTAGGATGTATTGATTCCCAAAACTCGAAGGGAATGGGCCCATGAAATCTATTCCCCACACATCAAATAATTCGACCTCTAGGATGTTGTTCAGTGGCATTTTATGTCTGCGAGATATATTCCCTGTCCTCTGACACCGGTCGCATTGCTTTGCGAAAGAGTGGGAGTCCTTGAATAGAGAGGGCCAATAGAACCCGGCTTGCAGTACCTTGTTTGTAGTTCTAACTCTTCCAAAATGACCTCCATAAAGGGAAGCATGGCATTGCTGCAAGATTTGCTCCATCTCTTCACTGGGTATGCATCTTCTTATCATCTGATAAGCACATTGCTTGTAAAGGTATGGTTCATCCCAGTAATATGAGTTCACCTCATGCAGAAATTTTTTCTTCTGTTGTAACAGCAAGTCTGGTGGGAGCATTCCACTCACAAGGTAATTTACATAATTAGCATACCATCATGGCACACTATCTTGGGACAGGAGGTAGAGTTGTTTATTTGGAAATCTCTCGTTAATTTTATTTTCTCCAGAGTTGTCCCCTTCCAGTCTAGAGAGATGGTCTGCCACTTAATTTTCAGTTCCCTTTCTATCCCTGATCTCCAGGTCGAATTCCTGAAGCAAAAGCACCCACCGAATGAGTCTGGGCTTGGAATCCTTTTTCCTAACCAGGTGTTTGATGGCAGAATGGTCTGTGTGCACTATCACTTTTGCTCCTACCAGATATGCTCTGAATTTTTCAAAGGCGAAAACTACTACAAGCAATTCCTTCTCTGTCACTATGTAGTTCAGCTGGGCCCCTTGCAGCATTTCGCTAGCATAATATATAGAATGAAACAACTTGTTTCTACGCTGCCCGAGGACAGCTCCCAATGCTGCTTCACTAGCATCACACATTAGCTCAAATAGATAGGTAGTCTGGTGCCACGATAATTGGGGTTGTACTCAATTTCTTCTTGAGGTCGCAAAATGCTGTCATACAACTTTCATCAAAACAGAAAGTTCTGTCCTTCTCTAGCAAGCTGCATAAAGGTTTGGCAACCTTAGAGAAGTCTTTAATGAACCTCCTATAAAATCCTGCATGACCCAAGAAGCTTCGGATGCCCTTGACAGAGGTGGGAGGAGGCAGCTTCTCTATGATTTCCAACTTGGCCTTGTCAACTTCAAGTCCTCTTTGAGAAACTTTATGTCCCAGCATAATCCCCTCTTTTACTATAAACTAACACTTCTCCCAGTTCAGCACCAAGTTTGTTTCCTCACACCTTTGTAAGACCTTAGCAAGGTTTTCTAAACATAGGTCAAAGAAGTCCTCAAAGACTGAGAAGTCATCCATGAAAATTTTCACAAACTGTTCAACCATTTCTGTAAAAATTGCCATCATGCATCACTGAAACGTTGCTAGAGCATTGCAAAGCCCGAATGGCATTCTTCGAAATGCAAAGGTACCATAAGGACATGTGAATGTGGTCTTGTGCTGATCTTCTGGTGCTATAGCAATCTGGTTGTACCCTGAATATCCATCTAGGAAACAATAATATTCTCTTCTTGTGAGTCTATCTAACATTTGATCAATGAATGGCAGAGGAAAATGATATTTCCTAGTGCTTTTGTTCAGTTTCCGATAATCCATGCAAATCCTCCAGCCAATCACAACCTTGGTGGGGATAAGCTCATTGTTTTCATTTTTCACCACAGTTATACCCCCTTTCTTAGGAACACATTGGACCGGACTCACCCAGGAGCTGTCTGATATGGGCTAAATAATTCCAGCATCCAGCCACTTGATGATTTCCTTCTTTACCACCTCCTTTATTATTGGGTTGAGCCTCTGTTGGGGTTCTATGGATCTTGTTTCATTGCTTTCCAAGAGGATCTTATGCATACAAAATGAGGGGTTGATTCCCTTAATACTAGCAAGTGTCCAACCAATGGCCCTTCTGAATTTCTTTAATGTCAGGACCAATTTCTTCTCTTGTTCCTCTGTCAAAAATGCTGAGATAACCACAGGAAGAGTGGTTATTTCTCCTAAATATGCATACTTGAGGTGTGCTGGCAGAGGCTTCATTTCCAAGACTGATGGTTCCTCCACTGATGCTTTCAGTAGCCTTGATTCTGGTGGGGTCACATATAATGGCTCCTTTATTGGCTCTTGTTTCCTAATGCCATGACTGACATCAATCCAGGTCCATTCTTTCTCGTCTTCCACTTTTGAATCTGAGTTGTCTGTCCATGTTACTGGTGGTGGGTCCTTGCAGCATTTTTCTAACTGCTCTGATGCTAATGTGTCTATCATAGACACAACTGCACATTCCTATTCTTCACTAGCAAACTTCATGGTTTGGAGTACATTGAATGTAACCTGCTCATCCTGGACTCTCATGGTTAATTCCTCTTTCTGAACATCAATTAATGTCCTGCCAGTTGCTAGGAATGGTCTACCCAAAATAATTGGTACCTTTGCATCAGTTTCATAGTCTAGTATTATAAAGTTTACTGGAAAGATGAACTTGTCCACTTTAACCAGGACATCCTCTATTTTTCCCTCGGGATGAGCTATGGATCTGTCTGTAAGTTGCAGTGAGACTGTGGTAGGCCTTACGTCTCTAATTCCTAGCTTTTTAAATATGGCCATTGGCATGAGGTTGATGCTTGCTCCCAAATCACAAAGTGCCTTGCCAAAATACTGGTTCCCAATAGAACAAGGTATGGTGAAATTGCCTGGATCCTTAAGTTTGGGTGGCAGCTTATTCTGCAGCACATCACTGCATTCTCTTGTGAGAGCAATAGTCTCAAACTCGCCAAATCTTCTCTTTTTGGTCAGGATGTCCTTCATGAACTTTACATAATTAGGCATCTGCTCTAGTGCTTTGACCAGAGGAATGTTAATGTGTAGCTGTTTCAGGACATCTAGGAATCTTTTAAACTACTGGTCATTCTGCTATTTCTGGAATCTCTGAGGGAAGGGGGGAGGTAACTTAGTTTGCTGCATGCCTTGCTGCGGCAAAGTTGTCGAATTTTGTTGTGGCATAGCTGCAGCAATTTCTCCAGAGATGGTTGCTTCCTCACTTACCTCCTCCTCTTACTTTTGCTTGTCTTTCTTCTTTTCCAGGGGTACAGTGGAGTCTTTCTGATCCTATCCTCTTGGTTTTGGTGCCTCCACCATCTTCCCACTTCTTAGAGTTATAGCCTTACAGTGCTCTTTCCCTTCTCTCCTAGGGACTTCAGTATTGCTTGGAAGTGTCCCTGGAGGTCTGCTTTTTAGTTCATTGGCAAGCTGTCCCACTTGAGTTTCCAGATTCCGTAATGAGGCTGCTTGACTCTGGATTAGAGCATCATTCCTTGCCATATATTCCTTCATCAAGGATTCCAGTGAAGTTGGGGTTTCTTGAGGCTACTATCTTTGCTGATGGAAACCAGGGGGGCCTGTGGTCTTTGTGGAGCAGCATTGCTCCCTTGTCCCGTACTATAGTTACTCCAGGAAAAATTGGGGTGTTGCCTCCATCCTGGGTTATACGTGTTGGAATAGGGATTGTTATAGCGATTCATATTTCCCACGTAGCACACTGATTCTGGATTTGAGGGACAAGTTTCAAATAGATGTGGTCCATTACACAATACACAAGATGGTCCAGTCTCCTGGACTGCATTGGCTGCTTGAGGGCGGATCAATTGCTGGCTTTTTACGACATTAACTAGTGAAGCTAGCTGAGCTATGAGAGAAGTAACTTCACTTACTTCATGCATGCCCGCTGCTTTCTTTCCCATTGAAACTCTGTCCATTGGCCATTGGTAGTTGTTACTGGCCATCCTTTCAAGCAGCTCGTGCGCTTCATTATATATTTTGGACAATAGTGCCCCATTAGCTGCAGCATCCACTATGGTGGGGGTTTGAGCATTAAGGATTATAAAAGGTCTCCATCTGAATGCAGTAAGGGATTCCATGATGGGGGCATCTCCGTCATAGCTCTTTATACCTCTCCCAGGTCTCATACAATGATTCACCTTCCAAGTGTTGGAAAGAGGTGATGTCATTTCTCAATCTGGCATTCTTGGTGGGCGGGAAGTATTTTAGCAGAAATTTCTTAGCCAAATCGCTCTAGTTAGCGATAGAGTCGGGTGGCAAAGAGTTCAACCACGCTCTTGCTCGATCTCTTAATGAGTAAGGGAACAGCTTTAGCCTGAGCACTTCTTCTGTTACCCCATTCATTTTGAAAGCATCCGTGACTTCTATGAATACTCTTAAGTGAAGATGAGGGTCCTTTGTAGGCATTCCACTAAATTGTCCTGCAGTTTGCAGCATCTGGAACATTACTGGCTTGAGCTCAAAATGTAGAGCCTCGATCTCTGGTCTCACAATGCTCGGGTTCAACCCATTCAGGTTTGGTTGAACATAAGCATTTAAGACCCTATCTCTATCGTCCATGTTGTCTGCACCATTCTGATTGGCCATTTCGGCTTGCTGCTGAGGTCCTGACTGTCCTTTTTTTTTTTTCTCAAAAGAGTTCTTTCTATCTTTGGATCTAGAGGCAGAAGTTCTCTGTTAGCCCGACTCATGCACTACGTTACCTGTTCAACAAGACACCAGAGTGAATAATAGATGTAACTAAAAACACTTCACACAGTCAAGTAACTAAGAACAATTTTTAAGTTGACACTTCCCGGCAACGGTGCCAAAAACTTGTTGGTTGCATATAAAGATGAATGCAGTGTCCGAACGCAAGTGCACGTGTCGTGACCAAGTAATAGAGTGATGAGTGAGTATCGTTCCACGAGGAGTGAACTAAAACTATTATAGCGAGTTCTGCTGTGTGAAATGCTGTAGCAAAAATAAGATGATTCACAAGATAAATAGAGGTAGATCAATTAAATGAAACTATAACTAAGATGAGGGGTACTAGGGTGTTAAAGAAAATGATATTGGTTGATCTAGGGTTGCTCAGGGTTGCCATGAACTATAACACTCATATTTGCTCTAGGGATTGCTGCAGCAATTGCTCTAAGTGCTAAGTTTAGTTTCTGAGGTTCAGACACGCATTCCTGCATCAGTCCTCACCCCCAAATTGTGCATGAAGCTCCACTATTGGGGTAATGGGGAACCATATATTCCTATATTGGCTTAACCCTATATATTCAACTAATTTTCTAGCCTTTATTCCCCTTCCAGGTGAATTTTGGCCTAAGTCTACCTCCACTAAACTTCCGTTATCAGGGGAAATTAAAATATAAACACAGTTGAATGTTAAAACAATGCTGCAGCAAAATGTGTAGTTACTAAAAATGTGCTCAAGTTCATTACAACCCTTATGCAACCCTAGCTAGAAACTAGACAAGCCTCATGGTTACACTGGTTACAAATATTCCAAAATCACTGGTATGCATCCTAAGTGATATAAAAATACAAGTGCAGTTTCTTGATAAAAACAGAAGAAAAAAAACACAACAGGGATTAATGGAAATCTGGAATTGCAAACTATCCCGTGTTCTAATGCTTCTATGCAGTCTGTGGCTATTCTTCTTCCTCCCCCCGGGTCTGTCTCTCTGGTGGCTTTGCTTTCTCCCCTTTTTATAATCAGGCCTTGTGGTCCCAGTAAAGTGTCCTGGTTTGCTGACATTCTCCCTACTCTGCAGCTAGCATCTCTACGTGCAGCTTTTTCCTCTCCACTTTTAGTAGTGGAGGCAATTCTATACCAACCCAACTAGCAGCCTACAGTGTCAGCTTGCTGCTTTCTCCTGCTAGGTGGTGGCTGCACCTGCTGCGCAGCTCTACTCCCCTGCCACCTGCGCCATATCAAACAGAATCAGTGCCTTGCAGGAAAAAGGGACCAGCTTTACTCAATATCACTTGGTTCGCTGCCAAGATTGCCACATATGCACACTACATTGCTACAGCACAAGGGTTGGATGATATTGCATCTAAGGGAGTCATCACATTCAGTTATATCCAGGAATAAGAGTGCTTAATAATCAAAACAACACAATAAACACACTCGGAAAGCATATAAACATTGCAGTAAATTGAAGTTATCAAATCCCCCAAACTTAAATGATTGCTTGTTCCCTAGCAATCTGCTCTGCTCACCACACCCCTACCAAATAATTCTAGCCCTTTCTCTTGCACGATTCCGTATAGTTCTGCTGATAGCTCTAAACTCTCAGGATTGCTTCCATATAAGGGACACCACAAGCCTTTCTCCCACTCACAACCAAGACCTTCTTTGAAGTTGTGTGTGTGACATGGACAGTTTTCCAAAGAGCTACTTGGGTCAAAATCAGCCAGAGTTCCTGAGATTTTTATGCTAATATATCGAGCTTCCTTCTTAGGACAAGTTGGCATGCCTCATAGGTGCAGCCAGGGCAACAGATATGGGGGGTAGCTCACTGATTTCCTTTCTTTCTTTGTTTATATATATATATATATATTGTATTATTCTAGCAGAGGTATTAGTGCCTTTTGATGCGAATGCCAACATGTACGATGTAGGCACCCGGTTACTCAGCCTTATCACCCTTAAGCAGCATTCCACTCATACTCTATGTCCTTATTTTACGCAAGGTTACACATAGGGCTCATGCATACCCCTGGTTACTAAGGAACTACAGAGGCATTGGAGTGTCCAAATTTTTCTCTACTTTCCCTACTTCCCCCCCTAAACTTAAGCTTTTTTGACCATACGCGTATGCCTCTTTTATAATTCTACAGAAAACTCTCAATATTAGCTCTAAAACTTAGGTCCCTTTTCTGAAAAATCACCAAATTTCTTTTGGAAAACTGCCCATGATCTTGTGCTTAGAAGAAGGTTCTGTGTGTGGTTGGGTAGGTGTGCAGGTCTTCTATTATGGTTTTTTAGTGAAATTCCCAATCCTCATCATGGAGTATCACAGAGCTTACAACAGGCTATGCAATGTGCAGACTCATCTCTCTTTACATTTCTCTCTTCTCTTTTTATATATATATATATATATATATATATATATATATATATATATATTTGATGTATACATTCAATGGTAACAATAGAAACAGATATATAATAAAAGAATTTGGGTTTAATTTTAAAAGAACAGAGACTATCTAGTAAATGTCTATTCATATATTTATTGTGTGCATACTGATTGAGTGAAAAATTACCTACATTGCAGTTTTCTATCCTCTGGAATTTGAATGCATCTTCCCTCTTCCTACTAATATGACATGTCATTTTCTTGAGGACAAGCAAAGGTTTAAGCATGTGGGAGTTGATAAAGGGGAAATTTGAGTGCTAAATGATCATATTTTATCCCTTAATTTAAAGTAAACTTGTGATTATTCCCCTGGTTTTGGTTATTCTTTGCTTTGGATACTGCTTGGGTTTGTTTTATGTTTGTAGAAGAGCAAAAGAGGCCAAGAAGCAAGAGAAAACACTTATGAGAAGTGCCATATGGACTTGGAACATGCTGAAGAGGAAGCAAGGAGGCAACCCTGAAGAAATTGGCAAGAAAAGTGCCTTGCAGCCCCTAACCCGGCCAGGCCGTGCCCTGTGCGAAAAGTGGAGAATTTCCCAAATTTCTAGCCCGAAGCACGGCCGTGCTTCATGTCCGTTCACCACGTGATTTCTAGGGTTTTGAGCAGCTAAGTTGTTATAAATACATGGGGAAGTGCAGCCAAGACTATTCAGACACATTCAAACTATCTTTTACTTAGTTTTAGGCTTAGGAAACACCATTAGATTAGGTTTAGAGTAGGATTAGTGTTTAGTTTCACGTTCTTAAGTTAGATTTGAGATTGATTCAGCATTGTATCTCTATTACATTCTGCAAACAAGGTTTTATCTTTCTATTCTGCACTTACTTCTTCTTCTACTCCTTTCTTTTGGTTTATATTGAACTTTAATTATTTACTTAATGAATACGCTTTTGATTTCTGTTTCAATTATGCTTGAGTAGATTTGATCTAGGGTTTTAGTAAGCCCACTTAAGGTATGATGATACAGAACTATTGAATTGATTGTTGGAACCCTAATTGCATTATCTATGGTTAATTAGGATTGACTATTATGCATTGATTATATGAGTTGATGAATGTCTGGCCAACGTTTTATCATGTCTTAGGATATTAATTGATGAACTGAAAGGTGAAAATTAATACCGGAACCTAATGGTTAATTAGAGATATCTTAATCACGAAAGTAGTTTAAGGTTCTCTAGGAATGAATCAATTAGTGGGCAAGAGAAAATCGACTAATTGTATTTCATGGTTGGCATAAAACTTAATGGACCTAGGTTGAACTAAGAAGCACGAAAGTAGGCAATTGGATTAACCTAGGTACGATTAGTAATGCTTGAAAGAGGTTGCTAGTGAATTATGGTTAAACCATCCCAAATTACCTAGATAATTGCAATTAGAGGTACATGTTGAATGTTGAATATCATAAGTGTGGTGAACCCTAACCCTAGTCTTTTATTAATCGAATTACTTATTTATTTAATTGTGACAAACTCTCTATCGCATTACATCGATTTAGATAGTATATTTCATATAATTCTAGTAGTTGATAATTTTTCTCTGTGGGATACGACTTGTACTTGCCAGACTAGTTACAGCTACGTCATGCATTTGCGGTTATTTATAAAACATACACAACAACCATGTGATTGTGCTTGTCTCTTTTCTTTTCACGTTAATAGCCAAAAATATGATTTCAATAACAAGTACGTTCATTATAATCACATGCCATAATTTATCATCAAAGCATAATCACTACCAAAAATTGGTTGTAAAATGAAATTATGTCATGATCATAACCATTTTTGAATATTACTTTATAAAATATTTTCATATCAAACTTACACAATTAAAATGGTAAGAAGTTCATGCAACAACAATGGCTTTGGCATACACTAATTATTTATTATTTCCATTCATAAGATTCTTCTTCTTTTTAAATATTATTTTCATCTTTTCATTTTCTTTATGCTTGGCCTTTAGTTACTTTTCTCTTACTTATATCATTTCTAACACATGTTCTCACAAATTTTATAGGGCATTCTTCTCCAATTTCGTTTCTATTATTACCCTATAGTTAAGGAGGTTCATTTAGGATAGAAAAATGTTAAAAATAAACTTTACCAACTCCTAACACGGCTTGGTCATGTTTCAGGACATGGCCATTCTTGAAATGACTTCAAACATACTCAAAAATACCCTGAACACGGCATATCAGCGCTGAAGCAACTCAGAACATTGTCTGGCCGTGTTCTGTGAACTTTATTCATCCATATCACCCTTATACGAACTCTAATTGAGGTGATTCTAAAGCCTATAAAATGTTAAGACAATTATATACAACTTTTATGTTTATCATTTTGTCAGATTACTTACGAATTTTTCCTAGAAAATAAAAAACAAAAACACTACATTTACCACTCTGAATTCTAGACTAATTTTGACCTCTATTCATTAACTAGTCATATCTCCCTCATATGAACTCCAAATTAAGTGATTTTAGTGCCTATAAATCTGTGAGACATATATCTATATTTATTATGTTAACAATTTCCTTTAATGCCTTATAGATTTTGCCCAAAAATTCAAATACAGAAGCTTACCTAATAGATTCTTCTCTGGTTAATTAGTTTCTAACCACTACTTACTAATCAGACAATATCTCCCTTATATGGACTCTAAATTAAGTGATTCCAGTGGTTAAAAATTCGTATTTTTCATGTTAACCATTTCTTTTAATTCCTAATCGATTCTTCCCAGCATTTCAAAAATAGAAACTTCTCTAGTTACTTCGAAATCTAGTTTCCTAACCAAACATTTCCTAAGGTTTTAGTTCATCATTTTATTACGTCCTCTTCCATTTTCTTCCTAATTTACATCTAATCATCTTCCATCAATTTTTTTACCACATTCAAATATACAAAATAGTAGCATAAAAATCTTAAAATTTTGCCATCCATAGCCATACATATGCAGAACTTTCCACACCAATTGAAACGTTCAAAAAATCCATCATATGCAAGATAACATGTAACATGATATAGCAACATTCATGACCAATCATCAAAGTAGCAAATATTGTAAATTTCATCAAAGTTCTAAGATCAAAATCTAATATAAATGTTACAAATTTCAAAATTTTTCTTCAAAAAGAGATATTGTTAAACCTACCTAAAGATCTACTTAGCTCACTTAATGAATTCTTTTTCTTGTTTCCTCTTGAAGGAAGTAGCAAGATTCCTCTCTTCCCTTAACTTTTCTAGCTTAAATAAGAGAAGGAGGATGAGTTTTGAACACTAACAATGAAGAGAAAAGATGGATTCAAGTAGAGATTAAGCTAACTTACCTTGAGTACTTAGTCTTCTAGACTTCTCCTTCCTCTCTTTCTCTCCTTTCTTCACTCTACCTTGCTTATGTTTTTTCTCTCCCTCACTTGGACAAAATTATAATGTTATAAGGGTGGATTTTTCTTAAATAAAGTATCAAGTGGTTCACCTTTCATAATCATAGGTCTACCGTATCATAATTAGGATGTACATGGTTATTTTTTTAGGAAAAGACAACTCATGTTCTTGTCTTCCTCTCCCTTAGTCAAGATATGCATAGCAAAATGAGCTTTGTATTTTGAAAATTATGATAAAATATTCTTAAGACAAGGGACAAGGTCCCTTTGATTTTGGGATTCATTTACTTTTTCTTTTGTCTTAATCAAGTATGATATGTTTGCCTTTCTAGGTGGTAAATTCTCAGCCCTTGAGTCTCCCTTGCTTGGCTGAAATTATTTGTGTAGGATAAGGATGTTTTGTCATAATGCCATGTATTATTACCTACTTGTTGAAATTATGAATGTAAGATATAGATATTTTGTCCTAATGACATGTGACCTAATCTTGATTATTATTATACCACTATTTCCTCACATGATTCTTATTTTTCCCTCTTAGATTTGGGCTCATTCTTACCTATATTCTTTACTTTGGCTAAAATTCTATCTTTCATGGAGGGTTTGGCCACATTTTCAGGGTTTGTGGGCTATCGGTCCAAATTCTATATCCTAGTCCAAGTCTATGTTTTATTTCTTGTTTGGGCTATCCTATTGGCTTGCTAAAAACTCATGTGAAATGAAAAAACTCTATATGAAGTGTCCATAGGTGAAAGCCCAATGTATGGGTGGAAATGTTAAACTTAGGAACTCTAGCTCTTGAATTAGGAAAAATTACCCTAATTCAATCTTCTTGAAATTTTAAGACCTTGACCTACTTCCTAAAAATTTATCTTCTTTACCCAAGAATTGCGCCTCCCTTTAGTATGTTATTTCAAATTTTTTCCTATTAGGTTTTTCTCTCTTTACTTATTCCCTTAATGTTAGAAACATTTTCTATGCATACACATAAGGTGAAGAATTTCTAAAGATTATATTTCCTTAGATATCTAAAAATTGTCTAATACATTTGATTTTCTTAACTAAATATTTATGTACCTTTATTAATAAAAGAAACAAAATTAGGGATGTCACTGTTGAATGGTTATATTTTAACCCCTAATTAATAGTAAACTTGTAATTATTTCCCTACTTTTAGTTATGCTTTTCTTTAGATACTGCTTTGGTTTGTTTTATGTTTGTAGGTGAGTAAAAGAGGCCAAGATGCAAGGGAAAACACTCATGTAAGGAGCCATATGGACTTGGAACATGCTGAGGAGGAAGCAAGGAGGCAACCCTGAAGAAATTGGCAAGAAAAGAGCCTAGCAGCCTCAAACATGGTCAGGTCGTGCTTGGTGTTACAAGAAGGACAGCCGGACCGTGCTATGTGCAAAGAATATGATTTTTCCCAATTTTTAAGCATGAAGCACGGTCGTGTTTCGTGTCCGTACACGCCGTATTTTCTAAGATTTTGAGCAGCCAAAGGGGTATAAATACACGGGGAAGCACAACCAAGAAGATCCAAACCAAGACAGACCTACTTTTACTCAGTTTTAAGCTTAGGAAACATTACTAGATTAGTTTTGATGTTGGATTAGTGATTACTTTATGCATTTAGAGTAGAATTTACATTGATTGAAGTTTGTATTCCAATTTCATCTACTACATCTAGGTTTTGTCTTTCCATATTTACTTCTACTTCTACTTCTACACCTCTCTTTTTGATAAAGGGGAATTTTGAGTACTTAATGGCTATATTTTATTCTCTAATTCATAGTAAACTTGTGGTTATTTCCTTGCTTTTGGTTATACTTTGTTTTGGATACTGCTTTGGTTTGTTTTATGTTTATAGAAGAGCAAAAGAGGAAAAGAAGTAAAGGAAAAACACTTATGAGAAGTGCCATATAGACTTGCAACAAAATGAGGAGGAGGCAAGGAGGCAACACACCAAAATTTGGCAAGAAAGGAGCATGACAGCCCCCAACACGGCTAGACCGTGCTTGGTGGCATAGAGCACGGCCATGTCGTGCTCTGGGCAAGAAGTGCAGAAAAACCCTAGAAACCAGCCCGAAGCACGGCCGTGCTTTGGGTCCATACACATCGTCTTTTTTAGGGTTTTGAGCCGCCAAAGTCATATATATTGAAGGGAAACGCAACAAAAGGCATTCAGACCTTCTTTTACTCAGTTTTAGGCTTAGGAAACACCATGAGATTAGGTTTTTACTAAGATTAATGTTTAATTTATACGCTTAGAATAGATTTGAGATTAATTCAAGTGTGTATCTCTTATTCTTTACATTCAGCAATTCAGGTTCTATCTTTCTATCTCTACCCTCATCTCTACTTATACTCTTTCTCTTGGTTTGTATTAAACATTGATGATTACTTTAATGAATTTGATTATGATTTATCTTTCTATCATCCTTGAGTAGATTTGATCTAGGGTTTCAGTAAACCCACTTATGATGTAACGATACATTGTGCTAATTGAATTGTTGGAACCCTAATTGTTTTATCCATGGTTAATTAGGATTAGATATTATGTATTGATTATATGAGTTGATGAATGCCTGGCCAACGTTTTATCACATCTTAGGATATTAATTGATGAACTGAAAAGAGAAGATTAATACCGGAACCTAATATTTAATTAAAGATATCTTAATCACAAAAGTAGTTTAAGATTCTCTAGGAATGAATCAATTAGTGGGCAAGAGAAAACCGATTAATTGACTTCCATGGTTGGCATAGAACTTAATGGACTTAGGTTGAACTAAGAACCACGAAAGTAGGCAATTGGATTAACCTAGGTACAATTAGCAACGCTTGAAAGAGGTTGCTAGTTAATTAAGGCTAAACCATCCCCAATAACCTAAATAATTGTAATTAGAGGTATAAGTTGAATGTTGAATATCATAAGTGTGGTGAACCCTAACCCTAGGCTTTTGTTTAATTGATTATCTTTACTTATTTTATTGTGACAAACTCTCATCGGATTACATCGATTTAGATAGCATATTTTGCATCATTCTAGTAATTGACATTGTTCTCTGTGGGATACGACCCGTACTCGCTAGACTAGCTACAGTTACGCCGTGCGCTTGCAGTTAATTATAAAACAGACACAACACTTTTACATTGTATTGAACACTTATGATTTCTTTAATGAATATGATTGTGAGTTTACTTTCAATTATGTGTGAGTAGATATTAATCTAAGGTTTCGGTAAACTCACATACTATATGATGATATTGAATTATTTAGTTGAATGTTGGAACCTAATTGTGATTAATTGTGGATTAATTAGGATTGACTATTATGCACATGTTTAAGAGTTAGTAGAATGCCTAATCACCAATCCATCACGTCTTAGGATATTAACTGATGAACTGAAAGGAGAAAGTTAATAATGGAACTTAATAGTTAATTAGGGATATCTTAGTCACGAAAGTAATTTAAGGTTCTTTAGGAATTGAATCAATTAGTGGGCACAAGAAAACCGATTAATTGCATTCCATGGTTGGCATAGAACTTAATGGACTTAGGTTAAACTAAGAACTACGAAAGTAGGCAATTAATGAACTTAGGTACAATTAGTAACGCTTGAAAGAGGTTATTAGTTAATTAAGGTTAAACCATCCCCAATTACCTAGATAATTACAATTAGATGTATATATATTGATTGTTGAATATCATAAGTGTGGTAAACCCTGATCCTAGGCTTTTGTTAATTGAATTACTTATTTACTTAATTGTGACAAACTTTCTCATTGAATTGCATTGATTTAGATAGCTAGTTTTGTGAAATTCTAGTAATTAACCATTGTTCTCTATAGAATACGACTTGTACTCGCCGGACTAGCTATAGCTACGCTGTGCGCTTGCAGTTATTTATAAAACACCTAACAATTTCTCTCCCCCTAAAAGAAATTTTGTCCTCAAAATTTTAAAAATTACCTAATAAAACAATTGCAGATATTTCTTCCACATGATTTCTTCCAGCTCCTAAGGTGATTCTTCTGGTGTCAAACCTTCCCATAACAACTTAACCAGGGGAATGGTCTTATTCCTCAATTGCTTCAGGTCGGTGTCTAGTATGGATGTCAGTACTAGCTGGTATGTTATGTGTTCCTTTATTTGGATTGGTTCATCCTGTATTACATGTGATGAATCTGGAAGATACTTCTAGAGTTATGATACATGAAAAACATTATGTAGATTGGACAAATTAGGTGGGAGGGCAACTTGATATGTTGATGTCCCCACTTTCTATAGAATTTGGTAGGGTCCCAAAAATTATAGACTTAGCTCTCTGGTCTTGAGAGACCTACCAACTCTAGTAGTCAAGGAAAGTTTCAGAAATACATGGTCTCCTTCCTTAAACTTTAGAGGTCTATATCTCTTATCATTGTAACTCTTTTGCCGAATTTGAGCTGTAAGTATTTTGTCTCGTATCATCCTGATTTGTTTAGTGGTTTGTTGAACTAGATTAGGACCCAGCAAGTTCTTTTCTCCTACCTCAAACCAACATAATGGATATTAGCACTTTTTACTGTATAAAGCTTCATAGGGGGCTATCTTAATATTAGAGTGATAACTATTATTATATGCAAACTCCACTAAAGGTAGGTACTTATCCCATCCTTTACCTTGCTCTATAACACAGCCCCTCAACATATCTTCTAGGGTTTGAATGGTCCATTATGTCTGCTCGTCAGTCTGAGGATGGTAGGCAGTATTGAACCATAATTGGGTTCCAAAAGCTTCCTGCAACGCTTTCCAAAACCTAGATGTGAATCTTGAATCTCTATCAGAAACGATATTTAAGGGAATTTCATGTAGTCTAACTATTTTCTAGACATACAATTGGGCCAATTTGTCCAGTGAATAGTTATTTTTTATGGCAGAAAGTGTGAAGACTTGGTTAATCTGTCAACTATTACCCAAATAAAGTCATTCCAACTAAAGTCTTAGGTAAGCCCACCATAAATTCCATCGAAATACTATCCCATTTCCATTTAAGGATCTCAAGAGGATGTAGAAATCCCATTGGCTTTTGATGCTTTACCTTTACCTTCTGACAAATTAAACATTTCACCACAAATTCAGTAGTGTCCTTTTTTATCCCTGACCACCAATACATCCTCTTTACATCTTGATACATTTTAGTAGATCCATGATGAACAATATACTTACTCTGATGTGCTTCATGCAAGATCTTAGTCCTTAACTCCTGTTCTTGAGGGACACAAACCCTTCCTTGTTATATGATTACTCTATATTCCGAAACAGAAAAATCATCTTGTTCTTTGTGATTCTGTGAGTATTGGTCATGAGCTTGAGCCTATTTAATCTTGGATCTAAGATCACACTCTATACTTAACCTATTGATGATTAGCTTTTTTAGGGCAAGAGTAGTGACCAACTTTAAATTTTGAAACTCCTCTAGTATTTGTATCTCATACATCATCATTTGACCCTATGTGTAGAGATTTTCGACTTAAGGCATCAGCTACAACATTCGCCTTTCTTGGATAATACTTTATCTCAAACTTATAGTCATTGAGAAATTCCACCCATCTTCGTTGCCTTATATTTAACTCTTTATGATCAAAACAGTACTTAAAACTCTTATGATCATAGTATACTTCAAATGTTTCCCCGTACAAATAGTGTCGCCAAATCCTTAAGTGAAACACCACTGCTACCAATTCAAGATCATGGGTTTGATAATTTCCTTCATGGGGTCTTAGTTGCCTAGAGACATAAGCAACTACTCTCTTGTTTTGCATGAGCACACACCCTAACCCTTTCTTTGAAGCGTCACTATATACTTCAAAATGTCCTGTAGGGTCTGGGATAATTAAAACAGGAGGAGTGGTCAATCTTGTCTTAAGCTCCTAGAAACTAGCTTTGCATTGATCAGTCCATTTGAAAGGACTTCCCTTCCGGGTCAATTTAGTCAATGGCAAGGCTATCCAAGAGAAATTTTGTATAAAACTCCTATAGTATCTTGCCAAACCAAATAAACTTCTTGTAACATCCATAATTTCATTTCTTTTATTAATAAAGATATATAAATATTTAATTAAGGAAATAAAATTTAATAGACAATTTTTAAATATTTAAAGAAATATAATTCTTAGTAATTCTTCACCTTACGTGTATGCATAGAAATATTCTAACATTAATGGAATAGTTAAAGAGAGAAAACCTAAGAGGAAATATTAGAAATAAACATGATAAAGAAAGGTGAAATTCTTGGGTAAGGAAGATAAATTTTTGTGAAGTAAGTAAAGGTCTTAAAATTTCAAGAAGATTGGATTAGGGTAATTTTTCCTAATTTAAGAACTAAAGTTACTAATTTTAGTATCTCCACCCATAAATTGGGCTTTCACCTATGGACACTTCATATAGAATTTTTCTACTTCACATGAAATTTTAGCAAGCCAATAGGATAGCTCAAGGAAGAAATAAAACATAGACTTGGACTAGGATATAGAAATTGGACCGGTAGCCCAAAAATCATGAAAATGTGACCAAGCCCATTATGAAAGGTATAATTTTAACCAAAGTAAAGAAAATGGGAAAGAATGAGCCCAAACCCAAGAGGAAAAATAAAAATAAAAATAAAAATAAAAATAAAAATAAAGTGATTTAATAATGGTGTAATCAAGATTAGGTGACATGGCATTAAGACAAAAATTTAGCAAGTGGTGTGATATCCTACATTCATAATTTTAGCAAGTGGTATGATAATACATGGCATTAGGACAAAACATCTATATCCTACACTCATAATTTTAGCAAGTGGGTAATAATACATAGCATTATGACAAAACATCCTTACCTTACACAAATAATTTTAACTAAGCAAGGAAAATTCAAGGGTTGAAAATTTGCAACCTAAAAAGACAAACCTATCATACTTGATTAAGACAAAAGAAAAAAGAAATGAATCCCTAAATAAAGGGACCTTGTCCCTTATCTTAAGAACAAATTATAATAATTTTTAAAATACAAATCTCCTTTTCCTATGCATATCTTGACTAAGGAAGAGGAAGACAAGAACATGAGTTGTTTGTTTTCCAAAAAATCAACCAAGTGCATCCTAATTGTGATAAGGTAGACCCATGATTATGAAAGGTGAATTATTTGATATTCTATTTAAGCAAAACCCACACTTATAACATTAGAATTTCATCCAAGTAAGGGAGAGGAAAAAATAGAAGCAATGTAGAGTGAGGAAAGGAGAGGAAGAAAGGAAGAAAGAAGGAGGAGAAGTCTAGAGGACTAAGAGTTCAAGGTAAGTTTAACAATATTTCTTTTTGAAGAAAAGTTTTGAAATTTACAACATTAATGTGGGATTTTGACCTTATAACTTTGATGATTGGTCATGAATGTTGCTATATCATGTTACATATTATGTATGTTTGAATACTTAGGCTGGTGTAGATAGTTCTACATTGGTATGGCTATGGAGTCCATATAAGGTAGATATAGTCCGATTAGTAAACAGTGGTCAAAAAATGGTTAATTAGGGAATAATATGTTAGGATAACTTTTGTGTTTAAATTTCTGGGAACATTATTTAGGGAATTAAAATAAATGGTTAACTTGAAAATTATAGCTATATGTGTCACAGATTTTTATCCACTGGAATCACTCCATTTGGAATTCTTATGAGGGAGATATGGATAGATTAGTAAGTAGAGGTCAGAACCTACCCGAGAAGAAATAACCTGTACATTGAGGGAGTAATATCATAATGATTCCTTAATGTTTAGCTAAACTATTCAACATAATAGTTTTAGATAATTCTCTTATCTTTAAAGTGACACCAAAATCACCTAAATCAAAGTTGAAATGAGGGAGTTATGCTCTAATTACTGAGAGAAGATCAGACAGAATGAAAACCTGCATCAGGAAATAACACAATATAAAGCATGGTCGTGTTCTATGTTGGAAATGACATTTTCATGCCTAAAGCATGGCTGTTTTATAGTAAATGACCAAGCCATGTTATAGGATACGTTTAGGCCGGTTTGAAAGCTGGTAAAACTTATTTTCAACATTTTATTTACCCTAAATGAACCTAATTACCTATAGGATATTAGTAGAAACCAAATTGATGAAGAATGCTACATTAAATTTGTGAGAACATGTGTTGGAAATAATATAAGTAGGAGACAAGTGACTAAAGGCCTTGCATAAAGAAAATGAAGAGATAAATATAATGTTTAAAAAAGAAGAAGAATCTTATAAATGAAAAATAATAAATGACTAGTATATGCCATAGCCATTGCCATTGCATGAACTTCTTACCATCCTAAGTGTGTAATTTTGACATGGAAATATTTTGATGAAACATTATGGTATGTGAGTATAATGAACATATTTGTTATTGAAATCATATTTTTGGCTATTAATGTGAAAAGAAAAGTAATAAGCACGGTCACATGTCGATTTGTGTGGTGTACCAGTAGAGGACGCCCTACCAACGGTTATGATTATGTTAATGAGAAAAGAAAGAGAAAGTGTGCCATGTTGGATAGAGCGAGAAAAGTCCGTACCGGAGAGTAGAAAATACTCACCCTGACCAGGGTAGCTTGATATGAGAATAAATTGATAGTCATTATATGATATTCTAAAAATAGTTAATCCTGTCATATATGTCATTACTGTACGATTTTCATGTGCATAGATAAAGTGCATTCATGTGACCAAAGATATTTGCTGTAGTTTATACAGATTAACATGACGTGATGAGCTATATTGATGATGATTTATTTTTGAACTTACTGGGATTTAATTCTCGCTATATTTCTATGTCATGTTTAGAAAATTAGTTATGCAAATTTTTCTATGGCTCTGGCGTTTAGTGCACGTTGGATCGAGTTACTCTATGATGGGCAGATCCCAGAAACAAATAAAATGTTTATGGTCGAGTTGGCTCAGATCATTGTGAAAGTTCAACCACCCATACCTGTATCTCCGGAATTGGTCAACCAGAATAAATAAGATGTAGATATTTATGTGTTTGATATGTTGTACGTACGTTTTGATTAATGACGTGTATGTGAACTCTATAATGGATAATAATAATAATAAATTATTACACTTCTAACTTCTGTAACCATCTTTATTCTTTTCCACTGAATGACTGCTTCTGTCTTGCTAGGGTCTACGGCTACCCCTTTATTGGAAATGACATGTCCGAGAAATTTTACTTCTAACAGCCAAAATCCACACTTCTCTAATTTGGCATACAACTTTTTCTCTTTCAGCACTTGTAGCATGATTCAGAGATGTTGTTCATGTTCTTTCTCACTTTTAGAATATATCAAGATGTTATCAATGAACACTACCACAAATTGATCTAGGTAGGGTCGAAAAATGCAATTCATGTAATCCATGAAAGTTGCAGGTGCATTTGCCAACCCAAAGGGCATTACGAGGATGTATAGCATTCTTTCATGTTTGATAAACAAGTTATGCATCAATATCAGGTATGTATAATAACCAGGTTATACTTCAATATTATGCTTGTATATATATAACTTTATAGTGCTTTTATGCATGGTGATTGATCGCTTGCAGCCGCTAGTTCAAAAAACAATAACTAATCGTCTGTAGCCACATCTTGACATTCAATGATTAATCGTCTGTAGCCACGAGTTCAACAAATAGTGACTAATCGTTTGTAGCCATGAGTTCAACCTTATACATTAACATGATATTACCATGTATACATTAAAAACTCACCTTTATTATCATGCTTGCCATCCACAATCAAATTCATCTCTTCATATAACCAGTATGTATTAGCCCCTTTATCGTCATATAATAATGTACATATCATATTCTTTAATTGTCATCACCATCACCATGGGTTATGTATTAAGCAAATACATCACTAATATAATGCATATTATCATCACCACATCATTTAAAAAATATGTATTAATACACTTACCATCATGTAACAATGTATACATTATATCATCTAATCATTTTACATGAGTACAATAGCATGGCAAGACCTTATCATCTTGATCATTTAACATATATGCATTATTACACAATATATATCGTTTTTTATCATAAGAAGTACTGAAAACTAATATTATATCACCAAGATTATGGGACATTCTTCTTCAATTTGGTTTCTATATTTATCATATAGTTAATGACGTTCATTTTATGCCATTTGTAGCTAAAATAGGGAAAAACAACTCGCAACACGGCCTGGCCGTGGCCTGTAACATGGCTACGCTTCAGAATGTGACAAACTTGCTACAACCTCAAAAATAGCCCGAAGCACAGCCTGGTCGTGCCTTGGAACACGGTTGTGCTTCAGGTTGTTCTGCATTCCAGGTTTCCATCTAGTTTGACCTTCTCTCGATAAAAGGACCATAAATTTGTCATGTTAACTCTAATTAAGGTGATTTCAATGTTTATGGAAAGCTAAGACAATTATATACAACTTATATGTTTACCACATTGACAAATTAGTAACAAAAAGTAGGTGAAAAAGGGTCTCGAAAAGACATCATGACTCTATGTATTAGATCAGACCTCTCTTCACTCATCAAGGAAATCTCTTTAATTTCAAATCCAATTAAGGTGATTCTAGAGGCATTAGAATACTAAGAAATAGGGATACAACTTATATGTTTAACATATTTTCAAATTCGACCTAAATCATAACACCCAAAATTGTTGTGTATGTTTCATAAATAACCGCAAGCATACGATGTAGCTGTAGATAGTCCAGTGAGTACGGGTCATATCCCACAAAGAACAATGGTCAATTACTAGAATTATACAAAGCAAGCTATCTAAATCAATACAATTCGATGAGAGAGTATGTCTTAATTAAGTAAATAAGTAATTCAATTAACAAAAGCCTAGGGTTAGGGTTTATAACACTTATGATATTCAACAATCAATATGTACCTCTAATTGCAATTATCTAGGTAATTAGGGATGTTTGAGCCTTAATTAACTAATAACCTCTTTCAAGCGTTACTAATCGTACCTAGGTTAATCCAATTGCCTACTTTTGTGGTTCTTAGTTCAACCTAGGTCCATTAAGTTCTATGCCAACCATGGAATGCAATTAATCAGTTTTCTCGTGCCCACTAATTGATTCAATTCCTAGAGAACCTTAAACTACTTTCGTGATTAAGATATGCCTAATTAACTATTAGGTTCTGGTATTAACTTTTACCTTTCAGTTCATTAGTTAATATCCTAAAACGTATAAATTGGTGATCAGGCATTCTATCAACTCTTAAACATGCGCATAATAGTTAATCCTAATTAATCCATAGATAATACAATTAGGGTTCCAACAATTCAATTCAATAATTCAGTATCATTATACTAATAGTGGATTTACCGAAACCCTAGATCAAATCTAATCAAACATAATTGAAAGTAAACTCACAATCATATTCATTAAAGAAATCATAAGTGTTCAATACAATGTAAAAGAGAGGCGTAGAAGTAGAAGTAGAAGTAAAGATGGAAAGAAAAAACCTGGATGCAGTAGATGAAATAGGAATAAAAACTTCAATCAATGTAAATTCTACTCTAAGTGCAAAAAGTAACGATTGATCCTACTTTAGACCTAATTAAATGGTGTTTTCTAAGCCTAAAATTGAGTCTAAGATGTCTGTCTCGGTCTGATCGTCTTAGCTGCGATTCCTCATGTATTTATATCCCTTTGGCTGCTTAAAACCCTAAAAAATACATAGTGTACGGACACGAAACACGACCGTGCTTCATGACACACCCTGGCCGTGCTTCGTGCTAGAATTCTGGGAGAAAATATGTTCTTTGCACAAAGCACAGCCTGGCCGTATTTGAGGCTGCCAAGCTCTTTTCTTGCCAATTTCTTCAGGGTTGCCTCCTTGCTTCCTCCTCATTATGTTCCAAGTCCATATGGGTCATCACATGAGTGTTTTCTCTTACTTCTTGTCCTCTTTTGCTTACCTACAAACCTAAAACAAACCAAAGTAGTCTCCAAAGAAAAGCATAACCAAAAGGAAGGAAATAATCACAAGTTTACTATTAATTAGGGGATAAAATATAACCATTAAACACTTAATTTTTCCCTTGATCAACTCCCCCATACTTAAACCTTTGCTTGTCCTCAAGCAAATAACATGACATATCAAATGGAAGGGAGATGATGCATACAAATTTCAGATGACAGAAAAATGTAATACAGGTAATTCTTCACTCAATAATAGATATATGAATATACATTTATCAATTATTCTCTACTCTTCTAAAATTAAACCCAAATTCTCTTATTATATATCTACTTCTATTGTTACCATTGGTTGTATGCATCAAGTTAATTTTTAAACAATTAAGTAGGTTACTTCATCCTTTAGATCTCCCGAAGTTGCCGTACCCTTATTTCTATTTTCACTTATTTTCTCACTCAAATTCTTTTACTTCTCATTCATTTTTTTAATTCTTTATTTCATTCATTTTTTTATATAGAAATATACAGTAAGTGCATTTTATGCTCCATCTCACTAGGGTCAAGGCATTAGGTACTCATATTAAGGGTTTTTTGGTGCCTTGAAGGGGTACTCAGAGTGAAAACTTTTTGGGATCCACATTCCCTCATTTTTCACCTCTCCCTACCTTCATACTCTTATAGTGTTAAAATTAAACAAGACATACAATTCACAGCACAATAAGAGAGATATTTTTCAAAAAAAAATTAGAGGTTTAATACTAGAAGAGAGAGACTAAGATGATAACTACCTATTTCATATCCTATTGTGCATCATATGTTCATGAGTTAAAATTACCCTTTATTACATCAATCAATCTCTAGAATAGAAAATTTTGTGATTATGGAATGAAACTAAAGATATTTAGCCAACAAGGACAAATAATTCAATCAGTGAAAATCACAAGCTTAAAGTCTACTCCGTCATGCTTAAATTTGACATTGTCCTCAATATCATTAACAATGAAAGTACAGGCAAATGAAGAGAAATAATTTACTTGCTTATTGGTCTTCTAGAGGAGGAGGTGGAGGGTTCTAGCTCTTTTAGGGATTGAAAAACAAATTTCATTCAAACCAGATAATGGCATATGAGCAATTTAACAGCACAGTATATAGGTCCTGATATAGCTAAATCCAGTCAATATTTAAGGTAAGACTCAGAGTAATGAAAAATCCTTAAGGAATAATGAATACAGTGCCAATTTAGCTAAATTCCTAAAGTCAATTGAAGTCCAAAGTCAGAGAAAAGCTTTTTTAGTTCCACATCAGACAAATTGTGATTAATTTAAACTGGCCAAGAGCAATGCACCATATAAATATATGTGTAGAGGAAATAAAAAAATTCAAGCCAAATTAAATGCAATTGAACAGATATCAGCAACCAGCAAATCCACATGTAGACTACTAAAAAAAAATCAGTAAAGTTTAATCCCAAAGTGCAAACAAACAACAACCAGATAATTCAGTAATTAGGCATTCTAAATTCTGTAGAATTTTTGCCAAAACCTAGTGCAATAGGAAAAACAAACAATGATCAGAGCAAGAGGAAAAAATATCCAAACTAAGTAAATGCACCAAGTCAATATTCAGAATTCATGAGTTTTCAAGAAAGTTTTCAGCATGCAGAGCATGTATTCCCAAATGCATCCATTCAGCTAAGGATAAACCATAAATTCAGAACCAAAGCTTTAGGAGTATTGCACTAATCTCTGAAGAAAAATTTCCAGCAAACTTGGCAATGCAAAATCAAATTTTTTTAGCACTTATGCATCCCAAATTCTGTAGAATTTTTTCCTAAACCAGTCTAACCAAACCCATGTAGATAACCCATCTAGTAAGCCTAACAATTGCAACAAGCAAGGAATGCCAATCTAGAAAATTGATTTTAAGTGTAGAGAATTGAGATAATTAAACTAAAAAACTAAATCCAACAAATTACTAGTGCAGAAGAGGAGAAATTACTTGGAGGGAAGCACAAGAGATGCCAGTAGCAAGGTGAAGCCAGGAACAGAATCTGGGTGAGGGGGAGGTAGCACAGGAGAATGGGAAATTTTTGAGGGTATTGGTTTGACTTGGGTGCAAAGATAGGCACGGGCTGGCTGGGATAGGGAGATGGGTGAGGGAGAGAGCTCGGGTTGGAAGAATGGGTTAGCTGGGACTGGAGAGTGGGTGGAGGGGAAACACGATGGAGATGGGAGAAGGAATGGAGGGAAGTTAGATTAGGGTTTGGGTTGGGTATGGAGATGGAAGAGGACCATGGGAATAGGTTAAAGTTGCAGAGAATTTGGTAGTGAAATTAGAGAGAAGAAGGTTGAGAAGGCACGGGGAAAGGGAAGAGGACACAAGCAATAACATGGGGAGAAGAAAGAATGAAAACAGGGGAAGAAAAGGAAAGAAAAATAGGGATAAAACCTCACCTGGGCTCGAAGCACGGCCGTGCTTCTCAGCATGACACACCCAAGCTTTGGGCTGAATTTTCAAAATTCCTAGAGAAGTAGCCCGTGTTCTTGAAATGGGTGAGGTGTGTTTGTTGGAACCCAAAGCATGGCCGTGGCATGAGACACGACGTAGCTATGCTTTGCACTAGAATCTCCAAACCTCATATTTTTTATCCCATGCTTGAAGCATGGGCGTGGTATATGACACGAGCCACCCGTGCTTGGTGTTGGAACTCCAATTTTCATGGATTTGTCCCGTGTTTGCTGGTATAGGAGAATTGTGCTTAGGCTGGACATAGGGCACGACTATGGTTGGTGACACGACTGGCCAGGCTTGGTGCTGGAACTCACTTTTCTTCAAAATTTGCCTCAGTTTTTGCTTTATTTAATTTGTTTCTCAAAATTTTTGCTTTCTTCACTCTTGGACATGCAAATTATGACCTACAAAACACTCAAAAACACTCTTAAATTACTAACATAAGAAATCAACTAAAACTAAAGATAAAAACAGAACCAAAAGCAATGAAACTTATAAAAAAGAAACTTAAAAATTAAAATGTGGGTTGCCTCCCACAAAGCGCTTGTTTAAAGTCATTAGCTTGACTCTTTGGCATGCTTTCCACTCAAGGAGGATTTAAGAAAGTTTGAATAACTCTTTTTTGCTATCCATTGCCTCTTAGTATGGTGCTTGAGGCTTTGCCTAATAGTCTTCAAGCATCCTTTGGCTCATTCCCTTTCTTCCTTGCTTTGTTGAGGTTGAGAGGACGTGGCTTAGGTTATACTTTTGTATTTTTAACTTCCTCCTCAATTTCTTGCCTTTGGACCCCCTGTTTAATATAAGCTACAGAGCATTCTACAGAGCATAAATCAGATGGGTGAGTTGAACAAATATTCATAAAATTATCATTCATATTTATTTTAGGTAAGATAATCATACAACAAGATTCATTTAGAGATGGGGATTTGATGGCATTATTCAAATTAAATTCTACTTTCTCATCCCCTACATTCAAATTAAATTCTCTGTGGCTAGAAAAGGCCTTCCACGAATGATGGGGATTTTGTCATCTTCCTCGATCTCTAAAATCACAAAATCAATAGGTATATAAAACTTACCCACCTTTAGAGGAACATCCTTTAATATACTTATCGAATGCTTAATGGATTAGTCAGCCAAATGAAAAGAAAGAGTGGTAGGCTTCAAGTCACCCATTTGAAGCTTCTTGCAATCTAAAAGAGGCATGAGGCTCACACTTGCTCCAAGGTCATATAAAGCTCTGTCAATCTTCATTTCTCTAATGAAACAAGGTATGGAAAAACTTTTGGGATCCTTGAGTTTTTGTGGTAGCTTATTTTGAATTAAAGCACTGAATCCCTATATCAGTGCCATAACAACATGCTCTTTAATTTTTCTCTTATTTGAGAGGATTTCTTTCAAAAACTTTACATAAGAAGGCATTTGGGAGATGACTTCTAGGAATGGGATGTTGATATTCAACTTCTTCAAAACATCTAGAAACCTCCCAAACTGCTTCTCTAACTTAGCCTTAATAAATCTTTGAGTAAAAGGAATTGGTGGCTTATATGGTGCTAGAGCCATATATTTGGTCTCTTCTTCCTTCTTTTTCTCTTCTTGTTCCTCTTCTCTTTTCTTCTCAGATGCAGCTTGAGGTTCATCCTCTTTTATCTCTCCACTTTTCTCTAATTCAGCCAATTTTTTACCACTTCTCAGGGTAATGGCATTACAGTACTCTCTAGGGTTCTCAGTCTGGCCTGGAAGTCTACCAAAGTTCCTATTAGATAGGCTCGCTTGCTATGCAATATGAGTTTCTAGCATCTTACTATAGGTAGCAAGTGAGTCAACCTTAAAGTCTAAATCTTTTATAGCCTCATTCATTGAGTGGTGTTGGGCTCTGAACACATCATTATGTTTACTCTGAGTATTGATGAACTTTTCCATCAAAGCCTCTAGATTTGACTTTGGCTACAGAGGAGGATTGAATGGCCTCTGATTTTGAAATCCTGGAGGTTGCTTAAAATTATTCTGAGGCTGATTCACATTAGGCTTGTATGAAAGATTTGGGTGGTTTCTCAAACTTGGATTATAGGTGTTGCTATAAGGATTGTTTTTTTGATTATTGTTCACAAAGTTCACCTGTTTAACATCCTGAGGTGAAAATTTTCCAAGTTGATAGTCACTAGCCACATAGTCAACACATCCACAAATCTCACATGATGAAGCTAAAGAAAAACCATTAGCATTGATACTCAATTTATATTTTTTTTGAAACAATGCATCAACCTTAGAAGTGAGATGATTAAATGCATCTACTTCATACATGCCTACTGGTTTCCTTGGTTACCTCTCAGTAGACCATGAGTAATGATTTTGAGCCATATCTTCAATTAGCTCATATGCCTCATCAACTGTTTTATTCATAATGGCTCCTCTTGCTGCAACATCCATAGACATTCTAGTGCTATATGCTAGTCCATTGTAGAATGTATGGACTATAAGCCACTTTTCCAACCCATTGTGTGGACATATTCTGAGGAGCTCTTTAAATCTCTCCCAAGCTTCATACAAAGACTCACCATCTTTTTGAGCAAAGGTAGTGATTTGGTTCTTAAGATGGGTTGTCTTACTTGGTGGGAAATACTTGTCCAAGAAAGCTTAAGAAAGTTGCTGCCAAGTAGTGATGGACCTTAATGGAAGAGAGTGCAACCATGCACGAGCCTTGTCCCTTAGAGAGAATGGGAACAATCTCAATCTAATGGCATCAGAGGATACTCCATTCAACTTCAATGTGTCACAATACTCTAGAAATACTAAAAGATGGAGATTAGGGTCTTCAGTAAGCAACCCTTTAAATTGATTTTACTTAACCATCTGTAGAAGAGAAGAGTTCAACTCAAAGTTGTTGGCCTTAACAACTGGTTTGACAATGCTCGTGTTCAGGCCATGTGTATCTAGGGTGGTGAAATCCTTAAGAGATCGATTATCTCGGTCTACAATGGTAGGTGGTGCAGGATTTTGCTGCTTCTCTCTTCTTCTCCTTCGTAAGGTGCATTCAATCTCCAGGTTAAATTCAGAAAATAATTCATGATTTCTTTGCATAAAAGAGCAACACACCTATAAAGAAAGAAAAAGGAACAAAAATTAGCAAGAAAGAATAATGCAGAAAAATTAAAAGAAAAAGATCTAGTCTGGTTATTTTGCAAAATATCTAATATTGACTATTGTTCCTCAGCAATGGCGCCAAAATCTTGTTGAGTGTTTCATAAATAATCGCAAGCGCACGACGTAGCTGTAGCTAGTTCGATAAGTATGGGTCATATCCTAAAGAGAACAATGGTCAATTACTAGAATTATATGAAGCAAGCTATCTAAATCAATGCAATTTGATGAGAGAGTGTGTCACAATTAAGTAAATAAGTAATTCAATTAACAAAAGCCTGGGGTTAGGGTTTACCACACTTATGATATTCAACAATTAATATGTACCTCTAATTGCAATTATCTAGGTAATTGAGGATGGTTTAGCTGTAAATAACTAATAACCTCTTCCAAGTGTTACTAATCGTACCTAGGTTAATCTAATTGCCTACTTTTGTGGTTCTTAGTTTAACCTAGGTCCATTAAGTTCTATGCCAACCATGGAATACAATTAATCAGTTTTCTCGTGCCCACTAATAAATTCAATTCCTAGAGAACCTTAAACTACTTTTGTGATTAAGATATCCCTAATTAACTATTAGGTTTTGGTATTAACTTTCTCCTTTTAGTTCATCAATTAATATCCTAAGACGTAATAAATTGGTGATCAAGCATTCTACCAACTCTTAAACATGCACATAATAGTTAATCCTAATTAATCCATGGATAATACAATTAGGGTTCCAACAATTCAATTCAATAATTTAGTATCATACCATTAGTGGGTTTACCGAAACACTAGATCAAATTTACTCAAGCATAATTGAAAGTAAACTCACAATCATATTCATTAAAGAAATCATAAGTGTTCAATACAATGTAAAACAGAGGTGTAGAAGTAAAAGTAAAAGTAAAGATGGAAAGACAAAACCTGGATGCAGTAGATGAAATAGGAATACAAACTTCAATCAATGTAAATTCTACTCTAAGTGCAAAAAGTAAACAATTGATCATATTCTAGACCTAATTAAATGGTGTTTTCTAAGCCTAAAACTGAGTCTAAGATGTTTGTCTTGGTCTGATCGTCTTAGATGCGCTTCCCCATGTATTTATATCCCTTTGGCTGCTCAAAACCTTAAAAAATATAGAGTGTACGAATACGAAGCATGGCCATACTTCATGACACGGCCTGGCTATGCTTCGTGCTGGAATTCTGGGAGAAAATACGTTCTTTTCATAGAGCATGGCCTGGTTGTGCTTCATGCAACACAAAGCACGACCTTAGCATGTTTTGAGGCTGCCAGGCTCTTTTCTGGCCAATTTCTTCAAGGTTGCCTCCTTACTTCCTCCTTAGCATGTTCCAAGTCCATATGGCTCCTCACATGAGTGAATTCTCTTGCTTCTTGGCCTTTTTTGCTCACCTACAAACATTAAACAAATCAAAGCAGTATCCAAAGTAAAGCATAACCAAAATCAGGGAAATAATCACAAGTTTACTATTAATTAAGGGATAAAATATAATCGTTAAACAATCAATTTTCCTCTTTTTCAAGAACTAACCATTCAGAACATCATTTTTCACCATTTTCAAGCTAGTTTCAGCAAAAACATGTATTATCTATGCATCCAAACTCTCACTTTACATGGCTAAGCACAAATATTCATCATGCATCATCAAAATTGGATATTTGAAACCCTTTTAGATCATTCAAAAATACATGAAATTCTATGGAAAGGTTAATGTTAAACCTACCAAAAACCTAGAAATCCTTTATATTCCCAAAACCCTACTTAGATTTCCTTTTCTTTGATCACTTCTCTTTCTTCCTTTCCCTACAAAATCCTGCACTTTCACCATAGAAAATCAGTTCTTGAAGCATCCAAGATGAAAAGAAGATTGGATTTTGGCTTAGGCATGCAAGACTCACCTTAGATCTTCAACTTGCTTCCTTTTTTTCTCCTATCTCTCCCTCTTCTTTTTCTTCTCCTTTTCCTCTTAGTTTCTCTTCTCCCTTGGATATAGCCTCCCTTGGATATTTCCCTTGGTTGACTTCCTCTCCAAGTCAAGGGAAAAGCTTATTTTAATAGCCACCTTCTAAAAGCTTGCTCCTTCTTATCCTTTGTCACTCATTTTTCTAACTATTACAAGATTGCCACTCCATTACATTCTAACTAGATCCTTGACTAAGGCCTTGTTTGGCTTGCTCCAATTCTCTAAATGCTTTAATCTTCTTATGGAAGGATACTAATAGGCTTTAGAGTCACATTTGAAGGCATATCTCTAACTCATTTCTTGATGTTCGGTTTTAGTCTCAAGGAAGTAGAATATAACACTTTCTCCCCTTCTAGTTTCCTTTTTGCCATTAAGTTAATTTATCATTTTTCTAAAGTTTCTTCGATGTTCCATTTCATTCTCTTTCCTTCCCTTCATCATTGAGAATTATTTTTCATTTATTAAAATTAGAGATGTTACAATTCTCCCACTTAAAAGGGAATTTTGTCCCCAAAATTTGGAGTTTACCTACTCTCGAAGAATTGAGGATACTTCCTTCTCCTAATATCTTTTCTATCTCAAATAATAAGATAATGTGAGTCATTCTCTCCCACTACTCACATAGCACAACATCACAGGGTAATGTGAGCCACTCCCCCTTGCTACACACATAGCACAACATCACAGGATAATGTGAGCCATTCCCTTCTGCTACTCACATATCCCGAAAAACACTATAATGTGAGCCATTCCCCTCATTGCTCACATATCCCCAAAAACACTACAATGTGAGCCATTTCTCCCCGCTACTCACATATCCCCAAAAACACTACAATGTGAGCCATTCTCCCTCGTTGCTCATGTAACAACTCCATTTATGTAAATGTAACAATTTTTTTTATATTTGTAAAATTCCATGAATTTATTACTACTTTAATTCTTTCTAACCACTTAACTCCTAATAATAATTACTTTAACCAAGCATAATTGTTATTAATAGTGATACAATACTGAGTTTTCATACACACTATTATTTAACAAACTACACACCATTATTTTACAAACATTTGTACAAAGATACATATTAGCCCTAATCATCTATGTCGACTACTTCCAAGGACACTGGTGCGGGTGGCGGCACCTCCACCAGAATCACAGTCACATCTACTACAGATATATCTGATATAACTGGTAGTTGCCCAAGGTAGGGCACCTCGATCCAACGTACGAAAATAATAAGTGTCATGGAGAAAATCTGCATAATTATTCTTCTGAACATGATATGAAAATATAATGAGAATTAAATCCCAGTAGGTTCAACAATAAATCATAATTTGTCATCAATATAGTTCATCATGTCATGTCCATCTGTATAAACTACAGAAAATATCTTTAGGTCACATGAATGCACATGAAAATTGAACAATTATGACATGTATGGCATAAATACTATTTTTCAGGATATCATATGATGACTATCAATTTATTCTCATATCAAACTATCCTGGTGAAGGTGAGTATTTTCTACTCTCCGGTATGGGCTTTTCTCGCTTCGTCCGACATGGCTTACTTGCTCTTTCGTTTCTTATTAATATGATCATAACCGTTGGTAAGGCGTCCCCTACTGGTGGACCACACGGATTCCCATGTGACCGTGCTCATTTCTTTTCTTTTCACAATGATAGCCAAAAATATGCTTTCAATAACAAGTATATAACTATTACCAAAAAAATCATTTATAATCATGCGATGAACATAACCATTGCAAATATCACTTTATAAAATATTTTCATGTCAAAATTTTAAACTTAAGATGGTAAAAAGTTCATACAATGGCAATGGCTATGTCATATATTAGTCATTTATTATTTTTATTTATAAGATTCTTCTTCTTTTTTAAATATTAATTTTATTTCTTTATTTTCTTGATGTAGGTTTTAATCCTATTTAATATTCTCTTACTAATCAGAGCATAACTCCCTCAATTTAACTCCAATGTAAGTGTTCTTGGTGTCAATTTAAAGATAAAACAATTATCTAAAACTATTATGCTGAATAGTTTAGCGAAATATTAAGCAATCAAGGTGATATTAGTCCCTCAAATTACAGGTTATTTCTTTTCGGGTAGTTTCTGACCTCTACCTACTAATATGTCCATATCTCTCTAAAAAATATTCTAAATTAAGTGATTCCTATGGTTAAAATTCTGTGACACATATATCTATAATTCTTATGTTAACCATTTATTTTAATTCTCTACATAATGTTCCCAGAAATTAAAACACAGAAGCTATCCTAGCATATTCGTCCCTGATTAACCATTTTCTGACCACTGTTTACTAATCAAACCATATCTACCTATTGTGAACTCCAAATTACATAATTCCAGTGGCTACAATTCTATTACACATATATCTATAATTCTTTTGTTAACCATTTATTTTAATTCCCTATAGGATGTTCCCAGAAATTAAAACACAAAAGCTATCCTAACATGTTCTTTCCTGATTAACCATTTTCTGAACACTACTTACTAATCAGACCATATCTACCTAATATGGTCTCCAAATTGAGTGATTCCTGTGGCTAAAATTCCGTGACACATATATCTATAATTCTTATTTTAACAATTGATTTTAATTCCCTACATAATGTTTCCAGATATTCAAAAATAGAAGCTTTCCTAACATATTCTTTCCTGATTAACCATTTTCTGAACACTGCTTACTAAGTATACCATATCTACCTCATATGGACTCCAAATTGAGTGATTCCAGTTGCTAAAGATCCGTGAGACATAAATCTATAATTGTTATGTTAACAAGTTATTTTAATTCCCTGCAGAATGTTCCCACAATTTCAAAAACAAAAGCTAAACTTTTTGCCACCCATAGCCATACCTATGCAGAACTATCTACACCATCCTAAGTATTCAAACATACATTACATGCAAGAATAATATGTAACATGATAAAGCAACATCCATGACCAAACATCAAAGTTCTTAAGATCAAAATTCCATATAAATGTTACAAATTTCAAAACTTTTCTTCAAAAAGAAATATTGTTAAACCTACCTAAGAATCTCCCTAGCTCACTTAGTGAATTTGTTTTCTTGTTTCCCCTTGAAAGAAGTATCAAGATTCCTCCCTTCCCTTAACTTTTCTAGCAGCTTAAATAAGAGAAGGAGGGTGTGTTTTTGAACCTCACAGATGAAGAAGAAAAATAGATTTTAGTGGAGATTAAGTTAACTTACCTTGAGTACTTAACCCTCTAAACTTCTCCTTCTTCTTTCTTCCTTTCTTCTCCTTTCTTTCTCTCCTTTCCTCTCTCTACCTTGCTTCTATTTCTCTCTCTTCCTCACTTGGACGAAATTAAAATGTTTTAGGGGTGAGTTTTGCTTAAATAGACCATCAAATAATTCATCTTTCATGATCATGGGTCTACCTTATCACAATTAGGATACACTTGGTTGAATTTTTGGAAAGCAAACAACTTATGTTATTGTCTTCCTCTTCCTTAGTCAAGATATGCATAGCAAAAGGAGATTTGTATTTTGAAAATTATAATGATATGTTCTTAAGATAAGGGACAAGGTTCCTTTGATTTAGGGATTCATTTCCAATTTCTTTTATCTTAATCAAGTATGATAGGTTTTCCTTTTTGGGTGGCAAATTTCTAGCCCTTGCATCTCCATTATTTGGTTGAAATTATTTGTGTAGGATTAGAATGTTTTATCCTAATGCCATGTATTATCATACCACTTGCTAAAATTATGAGTGTAGGATATAGATGTTTTGTCCTAATGCCATGTATTATCATTCCACTTGCTAAAATTATGAGTGTAGGATATAGATGTTTTGTCCTAATGCCTTGTCACCTAATCTTGATTACACCATTATTTCATCACTTTATTTTTATTTTTATTTTTATTTTTATTTTTCCTCTTGGGTTTGGGCTCATTCTTACCCATTTTCTTTACTTTGGTTAAAATTCTACCTTTCATAATGGGCTTGGTCACATTTTCATAATTTTTGAGCTATCGGTCCAATTTTTATATCCTAGTCCAAGTCTATGTTTTATTTCTTCCTTGGGCTATCCTATTGGCTTGCTAAAAATTCATGTGAGGTAGAAAGATTCTATATGAAGTGTCCATATTTGAAAGCCCAATTTATGGGTGGAGATACTAAACGTAGTAACTTTAACTCTTAAATTAGGAAAAATTACCCTAATCCAATCTTCTTGAAATTTTAATATCTTCACAAAAATTTATCTTCCTTACCTAAGAATTTCACCTTTCTTTAGTATATATATTTCTAATATTTCCTCTTAAGTTTTCTCTCTTTACCTATTCCATTAATGTGTGAACATTTCTATGCATACGTAAGGTGAAGAATTTCTAAGGATTATATTTCCTTAGATATTTAAAAAATTGTCTAATAAATTTTATTTCCTTAATTAAATATTTATGTACCTTTATTAATAAAAGAAAAGAAATTAGAGATGTTACTTTGAATACTTTTGTACTTTTATTAATACATGAAATGAAATTAGGGATGTTACATTTCTCTTCCCCTAAAAGAATTTTGTCCTCAAAATTTCAGAAATTACCTAATAAGAACAATTTCGGATATTTCTTCCTCATGACTTCTTCTAGCTCCCAAGTTGCTTCTTTCGGAATCAAACCTTCCCATAATAGCTTACCCAGGGGAATGACATGTTCTCCTTTATTTGGATTGGTTCATCCCGTATTACATGTGATGAATCTAGAAGATACTTTTACAGCTGTGATACATGAAAAACATTATGCAAGTTGGACAAATTAGGTGGGAGAGCAATTTGATATGCTGACGCCCTTACTCTCTTCAAAATTTGGTAGGGTCCCAGAAATCGTGGACTTAGCTTTCTGGTTTTGAGAGACTTGCCAACTCCAGTAATTGGAGAAAGTTTTAGAAATACATGGTGTAACATCCCTAATTTCGTTTCTTTTATTGATAAAGGTACATAAAAAATTTAATAAGGAAATAAAATTTATTAGAAAATATTTTAGATATCTAAGGAAATATAGTCCTTAGAAATTCTTCACCTTATGTATATGCATAGAAAATGTTTCTAACATTAAGAGAACAAATAAAGAAGGAAAACCTAATAGGAAAGAAATTAGAAATAACATACTAAAGAGATGCAAAATTCTTGGATGAGGAAGATAAATTTTTAGAAACAAGTAAAGGTCTTAAAATTTCAAGAACATTGAATTAGGGTAATTTTTCCTAATTCAAGAACTAGAGTTACTAAGTTTAAAATCTTTACCCATACATTGGGCTTTTACCTATGGACACTTCATATAGAGTTTTTCCACTTCACATAAGTTTCTAGCAAGCCATTGGATAACCTAAGCAAGAAATAAAACATAGACTTGGACTAAGATATAGTAATTGGACCAATAGCCCAAAAATTATGAAAATGTGACCAAGCCCTCCAAGAAAGGTAGAATTTTATCCAAAGCAAAGAAAATGGGTAGGAATAAGCCCATAATAGGTAGAAATAAGTCCAAATCCAAGAGAAAAAATAAAATAAAATAAATTAGATGACGATATAATAATAATAATAAAGATTAGGTTACATGGCATTAAGACAAAAATTTAGCAAGTGGTGTGATTCTACATTCATCATTTAGGCAAGTGGCATGATAATACAAGGCTTTAGGACAAAAACATCTATATCCTACACTCACAATTTTAGCAAGTGGTATGAAAATACATGGCATTAGAACAAAACTTTCCTATCCCACACAAATAATATCAACCAAATAATGGAGATTCAAGGGCTAGAAATTTGCCACCTAAAAAGGCAAACCTATCATACTTGTTTAAGACAAAAGAAAATGGAAATGAATCCCTAAATCAAAGGGACCTTGTCCCATATCTTAAGAACATATCATCATAATTTTCAAAATACAAAATCTCCTTTTCCTATGCATATCTTGACTAAGGAAGAGGAAGACAAGAACATAAGTTGTTTGTTTTCCAAAAATTCAACAAAATGTATCTTAATTGTGATAAGGTAGACCCATGATCATGAAAGTTGAATTATTTGGTGGTCTATATAAGAAAACCCACCCTTACAACATTATAATTTCGTCCAAGTGAGGGAAAGGAAAAATAGAAGCAAGGTAGAGTGAGGAAAGGAGAGGAAGAAAGGAAGAAAGAGGAAGGAGAAGTCTAGGGGACTAAGTGCTCCAGGTAAGTTTAACAATATTTCTTTTTGAAGAAAACTTTTGAAACTTATAATATTTATATGAGATTTTGATCTTAGAACTTTTATGATTGGTCATGATGTTGCTATATCATGTTACATATTGATCTTGCATGTGCTGTATGTTTGAATACTTAGGTTGGTGTAGATAGTTCTGCATAGTTATGGCTATGGGTGGCAGAATTATTAGCTTCAGTGTTTTAATTTCCGGGAACAACCTATAAGAAATTAAAATCAATGGTTAACATATGAATTATAGATATATTTCTCACGGATTTTTAGCTACTGGAATCATTCCATTTGGAGTCTATATGAGGTAGATATGGTCTGATTAGTAAGCAAAGGTCAGAAAATGGTTTATCAGGGAAGAATATGTTAGGATTGCTTCAATATTTTAATTTCTGGGACTTATCTGTGGGGAATTAAAATAAATGGTTAACATAAGAATTAAATATATATGTGTCACAGATTTTTAGCCACTGGAATCATTCAATTTGGAGTCCATATGAGGTAGATATCTTCTGATTAGTAAGCAAAGGTCAGAAAATGGTTCATCAGGGAAGAATATGTTAGGATAGATTCTGTATTTTAATTTCTGGGAATTATCTGTATGGAATTAAAATAAATGGTTAACATAAGAATTATAGATATGTGTGTCACGGATTTTTAGCCACTAGAATCACTCAAGTTGGAGTCCATATGAGGTAGATATGTTCCGATTAGTTGGTAGAGATCAGAACCTATCCAAGAAGAAATAACCTATACATTTAGGGAGTAATATCAGCTTAATTTCTTAATATTTCGCTACAATGTTCAACATAATAGTTTTAGATAATTGTTTTATCTTGAAATTGACACCACGATCACCTACATAAGAGTTAAATTGAGGGAGTTATGCTCTGATTAGTAAGAGAAGGTTAGATAGGATGAAAACCTGCATCAAGAAAATAAAGAAATAAAATTAGTATTTAAAAAAAGAAGATGAATCTTAATAAATGACTAGTATAGCCATAGCCATTGCCATTGTATGAACTTCTTACCATCTTAAGTGTGAAATTTTGACATGGAAATATTTTATAAAGTGATATTTGAAATTGTTATGTTCATGGCATGATTACCAATGATTTTTGGTAATAATTATATTTTGATGAACATACTTGTTATTGAAAGCATATTTTTGGCTATCATTGTGAAAAGAAAAGAAATGAGCACGATCACATGGGAATCCGTGTGGTGCACCAGTAGGGGACGCCCTACCAACGGTTATGATCATGTTAATGAGAAAAGAAAGAGAAAGTGGGCCATGTCGGACGGAGCGAGAAAAGCCCGTACCGGAGAGTATAGTATACTCACCCTGACCGGGGTAGCTTAAAATGAGAATAAGTTGATGGCCATCATATGATATTTTGAAAATAGTTAATCCTGTCATACATATCATTACAACATGATTCTTATGTGCATAGATATAATGCATTATGAGACCAAAGATATTTTCTGTAGTTTATACAGCTGAACATGATGTGATGAGCTATATTGATGATGATTTATTGTTGAACTTACTGGGATTTAATTCTCACTATATTTCCATATCATGTTCAGAAAATTCTATAGCTCTGGATTTTAGTGCACGTTGGATTGAGTACTTTATGTTGGGCAGATCCCAGAAGCAAATAAAATGTTTGTGGTCAAGTTGGCTTAGATCCCGGTGAAGGTGCAACCACCCGCACCTGTATCTCCGGAATTGATCAACCAGAATAAATAAGATGTAGATTTTATGTGTTTGATATGTTGTACGTATGTTTTGATTAAGGACATGTATGTGAACTCTGTATTGTATAAATTAAATAAATGTTATATTGAATTAAGTTGTAACGAGGTAATAACTTTATGGTATTTTTAAAAAAAAATTGATACTTAAATGGAGTTGTTACAACTTTCATAATATGATGCATCATTTTTATATCAAATGATTAATAATCATTCATCACATACCAATATTCAATATGATTCATTTTAAATCAAATAAAGAAAAAGAGTAATTTATGATACCAAAATCGTCATTTTAAAAGTATTTTTCTTGGATATATGTTTCCTAAAAAGATTTCAACAAACAAGAATATTTTTAGGTAGAAAATAGTGAAAAATATAATAATCCAGCACGCAACACAGCCTGGCCATGTTCAAGACACGACCATACTTGAAAAATACTTCAAACATGCTTAAAAACAGTCCCGAACACGGCCTACCCATGCTGAAGTAACCCAGAACATGGCCTGGCCGTGTTTTGTGACCTTTCTTGACTTATTCAACCATATATCCCATACAATCTCCGATTGGCGTGATTTCAAATCCTATAAAACTCTAAGCAAATTATCTACAACTTTTTTGTTTATTATTTCTTCATATTTTTTATGGATTATTCTCAAAAAATTAAAATAAAAACGCTTATTTTTACTATCTTGGATTCCGACCTCTGCTTAATTAATTAGCCATATCTCCCTCATATGAACTCCAAATTAAGTAATTCCAAAGCCTATAGATCCGTGAGACATATATCTACAATTCATATGTTGAGCATTTCTTTAAAATCCTTGTCTAATTTTCTCAGAATTCCAAAAGTAGAAGCTTCCCAATTATACTGAAATTTAGCTTAATTTAACTTCTCCTTTGATTTTCTTTTATATAATCCCATGCACCCATATGCATGTCCAAAGATCCAAAACATAATTCCATATAAATATCCAGACCACATGCTATCCAAAATCACATCAAAGAAATATATATCTTATTTTATACAAAAATTCATGAGTGGATGTTAAGCCTACTTCAGATAAATCTTTAAACTTGCGTGTTTGATTCCTTCCACACAAAATAAAATCCTACATTCATACTGTGAATTAGGATATTCCTTAAGAAATGATGATGAATTTAGAGAGATGGCCAAGAAATTTATCTTGATTCCCCTTTCCTCTTCCTTTTCCTTCTTCTTCCTCTTTCTCTTCTTTTTCTTCTTCTTTCTTTTTCTTCTTCTTTCTTTTCTTCCTCTTTTCTTTGCCAAAAATCCTACCGACACTTCCCCCTTCTCCTTCTTAACTTCTCATTATTTTTTTTCCTCCCTACCAATTCTCCCTTCTCCCTTTCAATTATTTTTCCTACCTACCACCCCTTGATTATTTTTCCTACCAACTGCCTCTTAATCACAAAAATGCCATCCTCCATTAATTACAAAAATGCCATCATCCATTAATTACAAAACTGCCATCCTAGAGTATTTACAAAATTTCCATCTCAATGAAATTACATAAATGCCATTTTAACCATTCCTACGATCTTGTTTGACTTGAGTAAAATAATTTAATCCTGCCGTGAGATCCAAAATGGTTTCTCCTCTCTGAAAGAAATAAATTTCAATTAGTAACATAAAGAAAAATCAGGGATGTTACAGTTCTCCCCCATAAAAAGAATTTTGTCCTCAAAATTCAAGGTTTACCTATCTTCAAACAGTTGTGGATACTTCCGTCTTATGTCATCTTCCCTTTCCCATGTGGCTTCTTCCATTGTTAAACTCTCCCAACCTACCTTCACCAATGGAATAGTTTTATTTCTCAACTGTTTCACGTCTTTATCCAGAATTACTATTGACCTCGGTCAGTAGGTTAGATTCTCGTCTACAGCTATTATCTCTTCTCGAATTTTGTGCGACAGATCTGGTAGATACTTTCGAAGTTGAAAAACATGGAACACATCATGCAGATTTGACGAATGCGGAGGAAGTGCAATCTGATATGCCAATGAACCTTTCCCTTTTAGAATTTGATAAGGTTCTAAATATCTCAGACTCAATTTCTTAATTTTCATTGCTCGGCCAATTCTGGTAGTAGGAGAAATTTTCAAGAACACATGCTCCCTTTCTTGGAATTGTATCGGTCTCTTTCTCCTATCAAAATAGCTCTTTGACAACTCTGAACTGTTCGCATTTTATCTCAAATTATCTGTATTTGCTCAGAAGTATTTTGCCCCATTAACCTTTTCTCCCGCCTTTCATTCCAACATAATGGTGATTTACATCTCTTACCATACAAAGCTTCATAAGGTGGCATTTCGATACTAGAATGATAACTGTTATTATACGCAAACTCAGCCAATGACAGATATCCATCCCATCCCTTTCCTTGCACTAACATGCACGCTCTTAGCATATCCTCTAAAGTCTGTATAGTTCTCTCCATTTGACCGTCTGTTTGAGGACGATATACAGTACTAAAACACAAACAAGTACCAAAATCTTCTTGTAGCACTCTCCAAAATCTGGAAGTAAATCGAGGATCTCGATCTGAAATGATGCTATTAGGAATTCCATGCAACCGTATAATTTCCTTCATATACAACTAGGCCAACTTATTCAACGAGTAGTTTTTCTTAATGGGTAGAAAGTGCACAGATTTCGTCAGTCTATCAACTATTACGCATATCGCATCATGACCTGTCTGAGTGCTAGGTAATCTGACAATAAATTCCATAGATATACTATCCCACTTCCACTCAGGGATTTCTAAAGGTTGTAACATCCCAGAAGGTTTTTGATGTTCTATCTTTACCTTTTGAAAAACCAGACACTTAGACACGTATTCAGCAATGTCTCTCTTCATTCCTGGCCACCAGTATAATCTTTTCAAATCTTGATACATTTTTGTATATCCTAGATGGATTGTATACTTACTTTGATGAGATTCTTCCATAATCTTAGCCTTCAAATTTTCTCCTTGTGGTATACATGTTCTGCCCTAGTACAAAATAATTCTATCCTCTGACATTGCAAAGTCAGGCTGATCTCTTCGTTCTTGTAAAAATTGATCATGTGTCTGTGCTTCATTAATCTGAGTCTTCAAGTCACTTTCAATTCTTAATTCACTAACAATCAAACTACCAGGGACAGTCATGACTGATAATTTTAAATTTCTAAATTTCTTAATTAGCTCCATTTCTTTTATCAGTATTTGACTTAAATGCAATGACTTCTGGCTCAATGCATCAGCTACTACATTTGCCTTCCCTGGGTGATACTTTAATACAATTTTGTAATCATTAATAAATTCCATCCACCTTCTTTGCCTCATATTCAATTCTTTTTGGTCAAAGAGATACTTTAAACTCTTGTGGTCACTATATATTTCAAATACAGCTTACAGGTAGTGTCTCCACATCTTCAGGGCAAAAACTATTGCAACCAACTCTAAATCATGAGTAGAATAGTTCTCCTCATGCGGTCTCAATTGTCGAGACGCATAAGCAATTACTTTACTTTCTTGTATCAAAATACAACCTAAACCTTTCTTGGAAGCATCCGTATAGACTGCAAAGCATCTAGAAGGGTTAAGAACAACTAGAATAGGTGGAGAAGTCAATTTGACTTTAAGCTCTTGGAAACTATTCTCGCATTCTTTAGTCCAATTAAAAAGACTTCCTTTTCTGGTCAATCGAGTCTAAGGCAAAGCTATTTGAGAGAATCCATGTATAAACCATCTGTAATATCCTGCTAAACCCAAGAAACATCTAATTTCAGTCACAGTTTTTGGTCTTTCCCATTTCAGTACTGCTTCAGTTTTACTGGGATCCACCGACACACCATCTTTAGAAATTACGTGTCCCAAAAACTTCACTTCTTCCAGCCAAAATTCACATTTTTCCAACTTAGTAAAAAGTTTCTTTTCCTTCAAGACCTGAAGTACTAATCGGAGATGCTGGTTGTGTTCTTCCTCACTCTTAGAGTAGATTAAAATATCATTTATGAACACTACTATGAATTGATCCAAGTAGGGTCTAAAAATGCGTTTCATATAGTCAATAAAGACTGTAGGTGCATTTGTGACCCCAAAAGGCATGACTAAAAATTCGTAGTGTCCATACCGAGTTTTGAAAGCTGTTTTTGGAATGTCTTCTTCTTTAACTCTGATCTAATGATATTCTGACCTCAAGTCTATCTTAGAGAAAATAGTAGCTCCCTTTAATTGATCGAATAGATCGTCTATTTTAGGCAACAGATACTTATTCTTAATAGTCGCCTTATTCAATTACTTGTAATCAATACACAATCTCAAACTGCCATCTTTCTTCTTTACAAACAATACAGGCGCTCCCCAAGGTGATATGCTAGGTCTGATAAAGTTCTTTTCTAACAACTCTTCGATCTGCTTCTTTAGCTCTTGTAGTTACACAGGAGACATTCTATAGGGAGTGATAGAAATAAGCCTTGCCTCTGGTGCTAGATCGATGGAAAATTCCACTTCTCTCTTCGGTGGAGGTTCAAAAATCTCAGAGGGAAAAACCATTGGAAATTCACGAACTACAGGAGGTTTATACAAAACTTCTCTCGTATAGCCTTGCCATTGACTAAATTGACCAAGAAGGTCAGTTCTTTCAAATGGACTGATCAATGTGAAGCTAGTTTCCAAGAGTTTAAGAAAAGATTAACCACTCCTCCTATTTTAATTATTCTAAACCCCACAGGACATTTTGAAGTGTATAGTGATGCTTCAAAGAAAGGGCTAGGGTGTGTGGTGATGCAAGGCAAGAGAGTAGTTGCTTACGCTTCTAGGTAACTAAGACCCCACGAAGGAAACTATCCAACCCATGATCTTGAATTGGCGGCAGTGGTGTTTGCCTTAAAGATTTGGCGACACTATTTATACAGAGCGACATTTAAAGTATACTGTGATCATAAAAGTCTTAAGTACCTTTTTGACAAAAAAGAGTTAAATATGAGGCAACGAAGATGGGTAGAATTCCTCAAATGATTATAATTTTGAGATAAAGTATCATCCAGGAAAGGCGAATGTTATAGCTGATGCCTTAAGTCGAAAATCTCTACACATAGGTCGGATGTTGGTGTATGAGAAGCAGATGCTAGAAGAGTTTCAAAATTTAAAGCTGGACACTACTCTTACCCCAAAGAAGCTAATCATTAATGGGTTAAGTATAGAGTGTGACCTTAGAGCTCAGATTAAATAGGCTCAAGGTCACGATCAATATTTACGGGATCATAATGATCAGGATGATTTTTCTATTTCGGAAGATGGAGTATTTTAAGGAAAGGTATGTGTTCCTCAAGAACAAGAGTTAAGGACTAAGATCCTGTAGGAAGTGCATCAGAGTAAATACCCAGTCCATCTTAGATCCACTAAAATGTACCAGGACTTAAAGAGGATGTATTGGTGGCTAAGGATGAAAAAGGACATTGCCAAGTTTGTGGTAAAATGTCTCATTTGTCAGAAAGTGAAGGTAGAGCATCCAACAGGATTTTTACAACCTCTTGAGATCCCTAAATGGAAATAGGACAGTATTTTGATGGACTTTATCGTGGGTTTGCCTAAGACTTCAGTTGGACATGATTCTATCTGAGTAATAGTTGACAGATTAACCAAATCTGCTCACTTTTTTGCCTATAAAGATTAACTATTCATTGGACAAATTGGCCCAGTTGTATGTCCAAGAAATAGTTAGACTACATGAAATTCCCTTAAATATTAATTCTGGTAGAGATCCGAGGTTCACATCGAAGTTTTAAGAGGCATTGCAAGAGGGTTTTGGAACCCAGTTGCGGTTCAATACTGCCTACCATCCTCAGACTGACGAGCAGACAGAATGGACCAATCAAACTCTAGAAGATAAAGGATGAGGGCCTGTGTGATAGAGCAAGGTAAAGGATGGGATAAATATCTACCTTTAGCAGAGTTTGCTTATAATAATAGCTATCACTCTAGTATTAAGATGGCCTCCTACGAAGCTTTATACGGTAGAAAGTGTCGATCTCCACTATGTTGGTTTGAGGTAGGAGAAAAAAACTTGCTGGGTCCTGATCTAGTTCAAAAAACCACTAAACAAATCAAGATGATACGAGACAAAAAACATACAGCTTAGAGTTGGCAAAAGAGTTACTATGATAAGAGACATAGACCTCTGGAGTTTGAGGAAGGAGACCATGTATTTTTGAAACTTTTCTTGACTACTGGAGTTGGTAGGTCTCTCAAAACTAGAAAGATAAGTCCGTAATTTTTGGGATCCTATCAAATTCTGAAGAAAGTGGGGATGTCAGTATATCAAGTTGCCCTCCTACCTAATTTGTCAAACCTGCATAATGTTTTCCATGTATCACAACTGTGGAAGTATCTTCCAGATTTCTCACATGTAATACGGGATGAACCAATCCAAATAAAGGAGAAAATGACATACTAGCTAGTACCAGCATCCATACTGGACGCCGACGTGAAGCAACTGAGAAATAAAACCATTCCCTTGGTTAAGGTGTTATGGGAAGGTTTGACTCCAGAAGAAGCAACTTGGGAGCTAGAAGAAGTCATGAGGAAGAAATATTTACAATTGTTCTTATTAGGTAATTTCTAAAATTTTGAGGACAAAATTTCTTTTCGGGGGAGAGAAATGTAACATCCATAATTTCGTTTCTTTTATTAATAAAGGTACATAAATATTTAATGTAACATCCCTAATTTTGTTTCTTTAAAGGTACATAAATATTTAATTAAGGAAATAAAATTTACTAGACAAATTTTAAATATCTAAAGAAATATAATCCTTCAAAATTCTTCACCTTATGTGTATGCATAGAAAATGTTTCTAACATTAAGGGAACAAGTAAAGAGAGAAAATTTAATAGGAAAAATTAGAAATAACATACTAAAGAGAGGCAAAAAATTTTGGTAGGGAAGATAGATTTTTGTGAAGTAAGTAAAGGTCTTAAAATTTTAAGAAGATTGGATTAGGGTAATTTTTCGTAATTCAAGAGTTAGAAATTTCTAAGTTTAATATCTCCAACCATAAATTGGGCTTTCACCTATGGACACTTCATATAGAGTTTTTCCACTTCACATAAGTTTCTAGCAAGCCCATTGGATAACCAAAGTAAGAAATAAAACATAGACTTTGACTAGGATATAGAAGTTGGACCGATAGCCCAAAAATTATGAAAATGTAATCAAGCCCTCGAAGAAAGGTAGAATTTTATCCAAAGCAAAGGAAATGGGTAGGAATGAGCCCAAATCCAAGAGCAAAAATAAAATAAAATAAATCATGTGATGAAATAATAGTCTAATAATAATAAAGATTAGGTTACATTGCATTAAGAAAAAAATTTAGCAAGTGGTATGATAATACATAGCATTAGGACAAAACATCTATATCTTACACTCATAATTTTTGGAAGTGGTATCATAATACCAGGCATTAGGACAAAAAATTCCTATTCTACACAAATAATTTCATCCAAGAAAGGGAGATTCAAGGGCTAGAAACTTGCAACTTAGAAAGGCAAACCTATCATACTTGATTAAGACAAAAGAAAAAGGAAATGAATCCCTAAATCTAAGGAACCTTGTCCATTGTATTAAGAACATATTATCATAATTTTCAATATACAAATCTCCTTTTGCTATGCATATCTTGACTAAGGAAGAGAAAGACAAGAACATGAGTTGTTTGTTTTCCAAAAATCAACCAAGTGCATCTTAATTGTGATAAGGTAGACCCATGATCATGAAAGGTGAATTATTTGATAGTCTATTTAAGCAAAACCCACCCTTATAACATTCGAATTTTGTCCAACTGAGGGAGAGGGAAAATATAAGCAAGGTAGAGTAAGGAAAGGAGAGGAAGAAAGGAAGAAAGAGGATGGAGAAGTCTAGAGGACTAAGTGCTCATGGGAAGTTAGCTAAATCTTTACTTGAATCCATCTTTTCTCTTTATTCTTAAGGTTCAAAAAAATTACTCTACTTCTCTTAATTAAGCTGCTAGAAAAGCTAAGGGAAGGGAGGAATCTTGCTACTTCCTTCAAGAGGAAACAAGAAAACGAATTCACTAAGTGAGCTAGGGAGATCCTTAGGTAGGTTTAACAATATTTCTTTTTCAAAAGTTTTAAAATTTGTAACATTCACATGGGATTTTGATATTAGAACTTTGATGAGTGGTCATGGATGTTGTTATATCATGTTACATATTGATCTTGCATGTGATGTATGTTTGAATACTTAGGCTGGTGTAGATAGTTCTGCATAGGTATGGATATGGATGGCAAAATGTTAAGCTCTTATTTTCAAAATTTTAGAAAGAATCGGTAAGGAAATAAAATAAATGGTTAACATAAAAAATGTATATCTATGTCTCAAGGAGTTTTAGCCACTGAAATCACTCAATTTAAAGTCCATATGAGGTAGATATGGTCTGATTAGTAAGCAGTGGTGAAAAAATGATTAATCAGAGAAGAATCTGTTAGGAAAGCTTTTGTGTTAGAATTTCTCAGAACATTTTGTAGGGAATTAAAATAACTATTTAACATAAACATGACAGATATATGTGTCACGGAATTTTAGCCACTAGAATCACTCATTACGGAATTCTTATGAGTGAGATATGGATAGATTAGTAAGTAGAGGTCAGAACCTACCCAAGAAGGAATAACCTGTCATTTGAGGGAGTAATATCACCAAGAATATTTAATATTTGGTTAAATTGTTCAACATAATAATTTTATATAATTGTTTTATCTTTAAATTAACACTAAGATCACCTAAATCGAAGTTCAAATGAGGGAGTTATGCTTTGATTAGTAAGGGAAGGTCAAATAGGATGAAAACCTACATCAAGAAAATAAAGAAATAAAAATAATATTTAAAAAAGAAGAAGAATCTTATAAATGAAAATAATAAATGACTAGTATATGCTATAGTCATTGCCATTGCATGAACTTCTTATCATCTTAAGTGTGCACTTTTGACATGGAAATCATTTATAAAGTGATATTTGAAACGATTTTGTTCATGACATAATTACCAATGATTTTTGGTAATAATTATATTTTTATGTGAGTTTAATGAACATACTTGTTATTGAAATCATATTTTTAGATATTATTGTGAACAAAAAAGAAATGAGCACAATCACATGGCAATCCGTGTGGTGCACCAGTAGGGGACGCCCTACCAACAATTATGATTATGTTAATAAGAAAAGAAAGAGAAAGTGTGCCATGTCGGACGGTGCGAGAAAAGCCCGTACTGGAGAGTAGAAAATACTCACCTTGACTAGGGTAGCTTAATATGAGAATAAAGTGATAGCCATCATATGATATTCTGAAAATAGTTAATCTTGTCATACCTGTCATTACTGCACGATTTTCATGGGCATAGATAAAGTACATTCATGTGACCAAAGGTTTTTGCTGTAGCTTATACAGATGAACATGACGTGAATATTGATGATGATTATGATTTATTGTTGAACCTATTGGGATTTAGTTCTGACTAGTTTTCTATATCATGTTTAGAAGATTAAATATGTAGCTATTCTCCATGATACTTATTATTGCTATACGTTGGATCGCGCTGCCCTACCTTGGGTAACTACCAATTATATCGGATATATCTGTAATAGACGTGACTGAGATTCTGGTGGAGGTGTCGTCACCCGTACCAATGTCCCCAGAAGTAGTCTACGTGGATGATTAGGGCTAATATGTATATGTTAGACTTTTGTACAGATGATTGTAAATTAATAATGTGTATGCAAACTCAGTATTGAATAAATTAAATAAATGTTATTTTGAGTTAAGCTGTAACGAGGTAATAACTTCATGGAATTTTACAAATATAGAAAAATTTTGTTACATAAATGGAGTTGTTACAAGAAAACGTTTTTTGTAGACCTCATTTGTCTACCTTTAAGAGGTATTGATGCCATTCTAAAGTTAGACTGTATGTCTAAAAATCGGATCTTGCTAAATTGTTGCACCAAGACCATTGAATTTCTACCTTCTACTCTACAAGAAGAGATGCAGTTATTGATGCTAAATGCCAATCAAGTCAATCGAGAATTGAAGAGTGGAGTACTTGGTTATATTCTTCTGTGTTTATCAAACCTAGAAGTCGAACCAAAGCTTAATGGAATCCCAATAGTTAATGAGTTTCTTGAAGTATTTCCACCAGATATTACAAGCTTCCCTCCTAAGAGAGAGATAGAGTTCTCTATTGATCTCATACCCGAGACAAGGTCTATCTCTATTACACCTTATAGACTGGCCTCGAAGGAACTACATGAACTTAAGAAACAGTAGGAGGAATTGTTAGACAAGCAATTCATTAGACCGGGTGTATCACCTTAGGGAGCTCTTGTATTGTTTGTTAAGAAGAAAAACGGGAACCTTAGACTATTCATAGACTATAGATAGCTAAATAAGGTGACTGTAAAAAACAAGTACCCTCTCCCTAAGATAGATGACTTATTGGATCAACTGAATGGAGCTTCTATCTTCTAAAATTGACTTGAGATATGGATACCATCAGATTAGGATAAAGGAGGTGGATGTACCAAAAACAACCTTTGGGACAAGGTATAGGCACTATGAGTTTCTCGTAATGCCCTTTGGGTTGACCGATACACTTGTAATTTTTATAGATTACATGAATCACATTTTTCGACCCTACCTAGATCAATTTATGGTAGTGTTCATTGATGACATCTTAATATACTTTAAGAGTGAGAAAGAACATGAACAACATCTCTGAATCATGCTGCAAGTGCTAAAAGAGAAAAAGTTGTATGCCAAATTGGAGAAATGTGGATTTTGGTTGACAGAGGTGAAGTTTCTCAGACATGTCATCTCTAACAAAGGGGTAGCCATAGACCCTAGCAAGACGAAAGTAGTGATTTAGTGGGAAAGACCAAAGACGGTTATAGAAGTCAAAAGTTTCTTAGGTTTGGCAGGATACTATAGGAGGTTTATAGAAAACTTCTCTCATATAGCCTTGCCATTGACTAAATTGACCAGGAAGAGAAGTCCTTTCAAATAGATTGATGAATGTGAAGCTAGTTTCCAGGAGCTTAAGACTAGATTGACCACTCCTCCAATTTTAATTATTCCAGACTCCGCATGACATTTTAAATTGTATAGTGATGCTTCAAAGAAAAGGCTAGGGTGTGTGCTAATGCAAGACAAGAGAGTAGTTGCTTACTTCTCTAAGCAACTAAGACCCCACGAAGGAAATTATCCAACCCATGATCTTGAATTGACGACAGTGGTGTTTGCCTTAATGATTTGGCAACACTATTTGTACATGGCAACATTTGAAGTATACTATGATCATAAGAGTCTTAAGTACCTTTTTTATCAGAAGGAGTTAAATATGAGGCAACAAAGATGGATAGAATTTTTTAATGACTATAAGTTTGAGATAAAGTATCATCTAGGAAAGGCGAATGTTGTAGCTGATGGCTTAAGTCAAAAATCACTACATATAAGTTAAATGATGGTGTATGAGATGCAGATGCTAGAAGAGTTTCAAAACTTGAAGCTAGACACTTCTTTTACCTCAAAGAAGCTAATCATCAATAGGTTGAGTATAGAGTGTGACCTTAGAGCCCAGATTAAAGAGGCTCAAGTTCACGACCAATACTTACAGGATCATAATGATTAAGATGATTTTTCTGTCTCGGAAGATGGAGTAATTATGTATCAAGGAAGGGTATGTGTTCCTCAAGAACAAGAGTTGAGGGCTAAGATCCTACAAGAGAAACATCAGAGTAACTTGTCAGAAGAGGATGTATTGGTGGCCAGGGATAAAAAGGACATTGTTGAGTTTGTGGCAAAAATATCTAACTTGTCAAAAGGTGAAGGTAGATCATCAAAAGCCTACAACCTCTTGAGATCTCTAAATGGAAATGGGGTAGTATTTTGATGGACTTTGTGGTGGGCTTACCAAAGACTTCAGTTGGAGATGACTTTATCTCGGTAATTGTTGACAGATTAACCAAATCTACTCACTTTTTGCCCATAAAAATTAACTTTTCACTGGACAAATTGGCCCAATTGTAGATCCAGGAAATAGTTAGACTACATAGAATTCCCTTAAATATTGTTTTTGATAGAGATCTTGGTGCGCACTGTCGCAAGTACACCCAAATTGATACCTTACCTCAAAACTAACCTGTAGTAGTGGGAGTAAGGGTCGATCCCACAGAGACTGGTATTACCTTATGTGATTGAAAACGGGGGCAATTGATAATTGTAAATAAAATCAAGTAGACAATAATGAAAGTAATTAAGAGAAAGTAATTAATGATAAAGACGTTGGTTTCAGTTGATATCCACCGTCAAGGGAATACATTGACCATTGACAACATAATCAATCTGTAATTGAATATTTATCATTGGGGTTCTAACCCTGTTTCTCCTTAAGTCTAGTAAATTAATGGCAATCGCACTAATTAAACCCCAATTAACAAACAATCCTTTAATACATCGGTAAAACATAACTTGTTAACCGCATGAAGAACTAGAGAAACTGACAGAGCTAAACAAATATAAATACATCGGCTATATATAATTTAGTTAATCATTCATCATAGGTTAACAATAAAGAAAATCCAAATCTCACAATGTATGAAAATCCCTTGAGGTTTCAACCTAACTCAACCAACTAAAAAGAACTAGCCATGTAGGGCCATAAGAAAATCAAAAGAAGAATTGAAGAATGTAACTAAGAACTTGGATGAAGGATTGCATGAATTCTCTGCTTGTTTTGCTCCCTTTTCATAGATTAACTCCTCCTAATCGAAGTAGGATTGTATTTAGGTCAAATCCCAGTCCATCGGGCTTCAATTGGAGTAAAAAGACCTAAAATTGCAAAAATCATCATTCTGGTGCAACGGCAGGCACCGCGGCGCTACGGAGACAAGGCCACGGGGCGTCGCAGCGCCCAAGTAATTTAGGATTTCCATATGCTTATTATTCATGCCACTCTCCACTAATGTAGGCCAAAACTACCTCTAGGATCAATAGGACTTTATTTGGCTTATAATGTGGCTAGGGTATAAGGTGGGATAAAGGATACAAATTTAGGCTCAATCACCCAACACCACATGACTAAATATGATCTATTGAGCTTTTTCAAGTTTGGAGGACTTTCCCCCACATTCATTTTCTTACTTCAATTGAGTTTGATCCATCCTTTTCCTTGATTCTCAAATTTTTTTTTCCACAACATATGCTTTTATTCTCTTTGGAATTTTCTTTTCTTCCTTTTGCATAATTCTTTTTTTTTCCTTGCTCCACCCTTCCACCCTTTTGTCAATTTAAACTCTACAAAATAAGCATTCATCAAAATAATCATGGAGTGAGTGAATAGGGTAAAGAAAAATAAGGATATTCATACAAATTTTTGCTTTAGGCTTATTTGTGGTTTTTAGAAGGAAAAATTCATTAAGCTTAAAATAGAGGAACTAGGGATATTTCATTGCTTAGGTTAGGCTTGAAAGGCTCAATCTATCAAATAATGCCTAAATCATCTCCTAAATAATAGTATTAACCTAGGATTTCGCCTCAAGTAGCATTCAAATAAGTTCTAGAATCCTGTTGAGATCATGAAATATTTTTGAATTATATAAACCTTCTCTAAGTAAAAGATAAATCAAATGCCCAAATTTATTGTGCAAAATATTTCAGGATTCTAAAGTCAAAAGCAATAAATTGCAAAAGGTATAAAATTGCATACAACCATGAAGTTTCTACATTTTTCAAGAGCTAAAAAAATTTCGGATAGTCATATCATTGGCTATTGGTTGTGCCTAACATCCCAAAACATAAATTGAATACTCACACAATCACTCAACTTGCTAAACGCAATAAAAGTGCATTGATAGTGAAAATCAGAAAATTAATGCTCATAATAGGGTCACAATAATTCAGAAAAATATACTTCCACCCCCACACTCAAACTTTACATTGTCCTCAATGTAAAAGAAAGATAATAATTAAGGAAGGATGTAGGAAAACATAAAGGTCAAGTGAACTTCCCTGAATTTGTTTGGGGTGGCATGAGCGTGTTGCATTATTAGACCTTGAATTTCTCCAATTTTCACCTTTTTTTTGTGTTGGGTTGCGTCCCAATAAGCGCCTTTGTTTAATGTCGTTGGCTCGACCTAGCTCCTTATCTCTGTTCATGGAGACTCTTTGATGTTCACTTTAAATTTTTGGGACTGATTCATTCCTTGAAATTCAACTGCATAACCAGAAGCTACATTTGTAATAATAAGTGGTCCTAACCAAGGGAGAGATTTCTTACCTTTAGGGGGTTAACCCCTTTGATTTCTAGAACTTGATGCAACTCTACAGTCAGGTCTATGCCTTTAAGGTTTGCAATTGTTTTTATAATGGCATTTCTTTTCTTTTTTTCTGAAGAATATGCATCAATTCCTCTTCTTTTTTAACACCCAAATTCTTGGCAACTAAAATAGGTGATGCATCTCCTACTTCCAAGTATTTCAAGTGATTGGGAAGAGGTGATAGATTTGACCCAGGATCCTGCAAAATAGAAGGTGCATTTGCATTAGAATTTGGTGCTGAGGTAAAGGGATCCTTACCTGTTTGCTGCACTTTTGGAGCTTCTACATTATTCTCCTACAAGTGAACACTCAAGGCTGATTTCTCAACCTTTGTCTCTAAAGGCTCAACATCCTGTGCTATAGAATTTACCATATTAATAGCATAGGTAGTGAGATCTTTCATGGCACTACATTTATTGAATTTCATAATTTTTCCTTCAAATTCCATTGTCAGTGTGCCACTATGAACATCTATTATGGCCTTGGATGTTTTTAAGAATGGTCTCCCTAACAAAATTGGAGTTGTTTGATCACCACTCTCCATGTTAAGTACATAAAAATCAGTAGGAAAAATCATATCACCAACTTGTACTAAAACATCCTCAATTACACCCTCAGGGAGGGTGTTAGATTTGTCAGCCAATTGTATTATAACACTAGTTTCTTTCAGAGGTCCTAGTGCTAAAGATGCATAGATAGAGTATGGCATGACATTAATAGATGCTCCTAGATCTAGCATGGCCTTATCAAATGTATTGTAGCCTATAGAGCAGGGAATAGAAAACATACCTGGGCCCTTGCATTTTGTAGGGAGTTTTCTCTGAATAATTGCAGAAACATGCTCACCTACTTTTACTTTCTCAGCTCCTTTCAACTTTTGCTTCCTCTGTTAGGTGTGTAATTCCCTTAAGAAATTGGCATGGTGAGGTTCCTGACTGATTGCATCCAAAAGAGGAAGATTTACCTCGCACTTTCTAAAGGTATCATATAGTTCAGAAGTTCTCTCATTCATCCTATTTTCCTTCAAAGATTTAGGAAAGGGAGGTTTAGATTTATATTCAGAGAAAGGTTCAGACTTACCTTTTGGATGCTTACCTACCATGGTTGCATCATTCTTGTCTTCCTCTTGCTCAGTTGGTTCATGTAACTCTTGCATTAGGGTCTCAACTTCTTCATCACCTTGTAGCTAGATTGCACTCACATTTTCCCTTGGGTTTACCACAGTTTGTGAAGGTAACTTACCTGAGTTTTGAGCATCCAATCGACTCACTGTGGTTGCTAACTAACCTACTTGAGTTGTCAGGTTCTGAATGCTAGCTCTTGTCTCTTGCTGAAATTGATGAGAGTTATGTACAAGAGTTTTCACAATGTCTTCCAATGGATTACTTACCTGGTGATCCTGGGATGCATTCTGTCTAGGATAATAGGCCTGTTGGTTTTGTTGAAAATTTTGTCCTGCAGGCTTATTTTGTGCATTCCCATACCTGAAATTTGGATTATCCTTCCAACCAGAATTGTATGTATTAGAATAAGGATCATACCTATTTGGTTGGCTAGGAAAACCTCCTGCAACGTTAACTTGTTCTATGGATTCCTCTTGAAGTGTAGGGCACATATCAGTAGGGTGCCTTGTCGCTGAACATATTCCACAGACTTTAACTTGTTGAAGTGTACCTGTAGCCATTTGGCGCACAAGAGAAGTAAGTTCAGATATTTGATTTTGTAGAGAAGTGGTACTTACCTCATGGGCATGCCTAATAGGAGGATCATGCCTAATGCCAAATTTTTGTGAATTGGCAGCCATATTTGATATCAGGATTCTGGCTACTTCAGGAGTTTTATCTACTAGTGCTCCTCCACTAGCTGCATCTATCATGCTCCTATCTCCCTGCAAAAGACCTTCATAAAAATATTGGATTAGTAGCTGCTCACTAATCTGATGATGTGGGCAGCTTGCACAAAGTTTCTTAAACCTCTCCCAATATTCATAAAGCGTTTCACCATGCAATTGCCTAATGCCGCATATTTCTTTCCGAATTGTAGCAGCTCTAGATGCAGGAAAATAACGTTCTAAAAACATTCTCTTCATCTCATTCCAGGTAGTGATAGTACCAGAGGGCAAATAGTACAACCAATCTTTGGCTGAATCTTTTAAGGAAAAAGGAAAAGCCCTACGTTTTATTTGTTCCTCAGTTACTCCAGGGGGCTTTATACTGGTACATACAACATGGAACTCCTTCAGATGTTTATGCGGGTCTTCACCTACAAGACCATGAAAACTTGGTAAGAGATGAATTAATCTAGATTTCAACTAAAAAATAACATTGTCATCAAGATTAGGAAAAGTAATGCAAAAGGGTTGCTGATGCAAATCAGGAGCTGCAAGCTCCTTCAGAGTGGGGTGTCTGGCCATGATCACTTATTCCTTATCCTGATCAACGTCTTCTTGAATTTCTCTTCTGTGTTTGTATACAGATTTTCCAATATCTGGATTGAACTGTAAATCTTGAGAATTAAAAGAACGAGTTACATGCATAAATCAAAAAATCACAAAAAGTAATGACGCAGTCCCCAGCAACGGTGCCAAAATTTGGTGCGCACTGTCGCAAGTACACCCAAATTGATACCTTACCTCAAAACTAACCTGTAGTAGTGGGAGTAAGGGTCGATCCCACAGAGACTAGTATTACCTTATGTGATTGAAAAAGGGGGGAATTGATAATTGTAAATAAAATCAAGTAGACAATAATGAAAGTAATTAAGAGAAAGTAATTAATGATAAAGACGTTGGTTTCAGTTGATATCCACCGTCAAGGGATTACATTGATCATTGATAACATAATCAATCTGTAATTGAATATCTATCATTGGGGTTCTAACCCTGTTTCTCCTTAAGTCTAGTAAATTAATGACAATCGCACTAATTAAACCCTAATTAACAAGCAATCCTTTAATACATCGGTAAAACATAACTTGTTAACCGCATGAAGAACTAGAGAAACTGACAGAGCTAAACAAATATAAATACATCGGCTATATATAATTTAGTTAATCATTCATCATAGGTTCAATGATTTATAATCCAAAATCTTCAAACCTATTTGCTTCATGAATTGCAGAATTGAAGACTTTGTTCAAAACACAATTCAGCGGTAGACTAAGACAGACAATATACTAGTAAGCCTCTTAGTAATCATATGAATAATCATTAAGAAGAAGAACAGATGAATAATCAATACTCAATTCATATTGAAATAATAAAGCAAATCCAAATCTCACAATGTATGAAAATCCCTTGAGGTTTCAACCTACCTCAACCAACTAAAAAGAACTAGCCATGCAGGGCCATAAGAAAATCAAAAGAAGAATTGAAGAATGTAACTAAGAACTTGGATGAAGGATTGCATGAATTCTCTGCTTGTTTTGCTCCCTTTTTATAGATTAACTCTTCCTAATTGAAGTAGGATTGTATTTAGGTCAAATCCCAGTCCATCGGACTTCAATTGGAGTGAAAAAGACCTAAAATTGCAAAAATCATCATTTTGGTGCGACAGCGGGCACCACGGCGCTACAGAGACAAGGCCACGGGGCGCCGCGATGCTCACTTGCTGCGAAGCTTGCTGGGTTATTTAGCGCCACAGCTCCCAGAAAACGCCAAAATTGGCAAAAGTGGCGAACACAAAAGTTGTAGATCGATGTTTCTTATTTTCATAGCCACTGGAATCACCTTAATCCAATATAAACTGAAGGAGATATGCTAAAATTAGTGACCAAAGGTCAGAATTCATCTTGCTACACTGTGATGCTGATTTGCAAGCTTTGTAACGCCATGAAATATCTCAAATTTGACCAAGTGTTCAACATAAAAGTTGTAGATGATTGTGTTATATTTTCCACTTGAATAAATTGGATTGGACTTCATAAGAGTGAGATATGCTCAAAATAGTGCTGAAAGGTCTGAAATCCCTGCAATGTAGCATTTTCCATGATTTTCTTATCTTTTTCTTCTCTTTTCTTCTTTCTTTGTTCCTACAACACAAAACATAAAATTAAGCTAATTCCTAATTATATTTTACTTAAATCAAACAAAAAGTAAGTTTAAAGGTATTAATATCATGCTTAATTAAGATCACATCAGATCTCAGGTTCACATTGAGGTTTTAGAAGGTGTTGTGGAAGCTTTTGGAACCCAGTTGCGGTTCAGTACTGCCTATCATCCTCAGATTGATGGGCAGACAGAGAACCTAATAGAAAAAATTAAAAATAATAAACTAAAGAGAGGTGAAATTCTTGGGTAAGGAAGATAAATTTTTTTATGAAGTAAGTAAAGGTCTTAAAATTTTCAAGAAGATTGGATTAGGGTAATTTTTCTTAATTCAAGAGCTAGAGTTACTAAGTTTAACATCTCCACCCATAAATTGGGCTTTCACCTATGGACACTTCATATAGATTTTTTCCACTTGACATGAATTTCTAGCAAGTCAATAGGATAGCCCAAGCAAGAAATAAAACATAGACTTGGACTAGGATATAGAAGTTAGACCGATAGCTCAAAAAGCATGAAAATGTGACCAAGTCTTTTATGAAAGGTAGAATTTCAGCCAAAGCAAAGGAAATGGGTAAGAATGAGCCCAAATCCAAGAAGGATAAATAAGAATCATGTGAGGAAATAGTAGTGTAATAATAATCAAGATTAGGTCACATGGCATTAAGACAAAACATCTATATCCTACATTCATAATTTCAACAAGTAGGTAATAATACATGGCTTTAGGACAACATCTATATCCTATATTCAAAATTTCAACAAGTGGGTAATAATACATAGCATTATGATAAAACATCTTTATCTTACATAAATAATTTCAGCCAAGTAAGGGAGATTGAAGGGCTAGAAATTTGCCACCTAAAAAGGCAAACCTATCATATTTGATTAAGACAAAAGAAAAATGAAATGAATCCCTAAATCAAAGGTACCTTGTCCCTTGTCTTAAGAACATTTTAACATGATTTTCGAAATAAAAATCTCCTTTTGCTATGCATATCTTGACTAAGGGAGAGGAAGACAAGAACATGAGTTGTTTTTCCCTAAAAAACAACCAAGTGCATCATAATTGTGATAAGGTAAACCCATGGTTATGAAAGGTGAACCATATGATAGTTTAATTAAGCAAAACCCACCCTTATAACATTAGAATTTCATCCAAGTGAGAGAGAGGAAAACATAAGCAAGGTAGAGTGAAGAAAGGAGAGAAAGAGAGGAAAAGAGAGGATGAAAGAGGAAGGAGTAGTCTAGAGGACTAATTACTCAAGGTAAGTTACCTTAATTTCCACTTAAATCTGTCTTTCTTCTTCATTCTTGGGGTTCAAAAACTCACCCTCCTTCTCTTATTTAAGCTGCTAGAAAAGCTAAGGGAAGGGAGGAATCTTGCTACTTCCTTCAAGAGGAAACAAGAAAAAGAATTCACTAAGTGAGCTAAGGCGATTTTTAGGTAGGTTTATCAATATTTCATTTTAGAAAAACTTTGAAATTAGAAACATTTATATGGGATTTTGATCCTAGAACTTTGATGAAATTTACTATATTTGTTACCTGGATGATTGGCCATGGATGTTGCTATATCATGTTACATGTTGATCTTACAAGTGATATATGTTTGAATACTTAGGTTGGTGTGGAAACTTTTGCATAGGTATGGCTATATGTGACAAAATTTTAAGATTTTTATGCTGCTATTTTGTATATTTAAATGTGGTGAAAAATTGATGAAATATGTTTAGATGTAAATTAAAAAGAAAATGGAAGAGGACATAATAAAATGATGAACTAAAACCTTAGAAAATGTTTGGTTAGAAAAGTGGATTTCAGAGTAACTAGGGAAACTTCTATTTTTCAAATTCTGGGAAGAATTAGTTAGTAATTAAAAGAAATGATTTATATGAAAAATATAGACATATGCCTAACAGATTTTTAGCCACTAGAATCACTCAATTTGGAGTCCATATGAGGTATATATGGTCATATTAGTAAGTAGTGGTCAGAAAATGGTTAACCAGGGAAGATTCTGTCAGGAAAGTTTCAGTTTGTGAATTTATGGGAACATTATGTATTGAATTAAAATAACTTGTTAACATAAAATATATAGATATATGTCTCGCAGAAATTTAGCCACTAGAATTACTTAATTTAGAGTTCATATGAGTGAGATATGGTCAGGTTAGTAAGTAAAGGTCATGACGTAGCCAAGAAGAAATAACGTTTAATTTGAGAGAGTAATATCACCAATATTCCTTAGGATTTCATTAAAATGTTCAACATAATAGTTTTAGATAATTGTTTGGTCTTCAAATAGACACCAAGATCATTGAATTTGGAGTTTAAATGAGGGAGTTGTTCTCTAATTAAGGAGATAAGGTCAGGTAGGACAAAAACCTACATCAGGGAATAACACAACATAGAGCATGGCCGTGTTCCAAGGCACCGCCAGGTCGTGTTTTGTGCTGGAAAGGGCATTTTGAAGCCTAAAGTAGGGCTGTTTTATAGAAAATGGCCAAGCCGTGTTATAGGATATGTTTAGGCCGTGTTAGAAGCTAGTAAAGCTTATTTTCAACATTTTTCTACCCTAAATGAACCTCATTAACTATAGGATATTAATATAAAACAGATTAAAGAAGAATGTTGTATTAAATTTGTGAGAACATGTGTTGGAACTGATATAAGTAGGAAGAAAGTAACTAGAGGCCAAGCATAAAGAAAATGAAGAGATAAAAATAATATTTTAAAAAGAAGAAGAATCTTATAAATGAAAATAATAAATGACTAATGTATGCCATAGCCATTGCCATTACATGAACTCCTTATCATCTTAAGTGTATAATTTTGACATGGAAATATTTTATAAAGTGATATTTGAAACTATTATTTTCATGTCAAGATTACTAATAATTTTTGGTAATTATTATATTTTAATAAACAATTATGGCATGTGAGTATAATGAACATACTTGTTATTAAAATCATATTTTTGGCTATTAATGAGAAAAAAAAGAAAAGAAATAAGCACGGTCACATGGTGGTCCGTGTGGTGCACCAGTAGTGGACACCCTACCAACAACTATAATTATGTTAATGAGAAAAGAAAGAGAAAGTGTGCCATGTCGAACGGAGAAAGAAAAGCCCGTACCAAAGAGTAGAAAGTACTCACCCTGACCCGGGTTGCTTGATATGAAAATAAGTTGATAGCCATCATATGGTAATTTGAAAATAGTTATTCATGCCATATATGTCATTACTGTATGATTTTCATGTGCATAGATAAAGTGCATTCATGTGACCTAAGATATTTGTTGTAGCTTATACAGATGAACATTACATGATGATCTATATTGATGATAATTGTGATTTATTGTTGAACCTATTGGGATTTAATTCTCACTATATTTCCATATCATGTTCAGAAAAACTAGTTTTACAGATTTTTCTTTGGCTCTAGCTCTTAGTGTACATTGGATTGAGTTACTCTATGTTGGGAAGATCCCAGAAATTAATAAGGTGTTTGTGGTCAAGTTTTCTAAGATACCGGTAAACGTGTAGCCACCTGCACCCATATCCCCAGAATTGGTCAATATGGATGAATAAGATGTAGACATATATGTGTTTGATTTGTGTATGGATGTTGTTAATTAATGATGTGTAAACCTTAATTATGCTTGGTTAAATTAATTGAATGTTTTTATGAGTTAAATAATGGTAATGACTTCATGGGACGTGAAAAATTTATATATATGTATATATTTAAAAAGAAAATGGAGTTGTTACACTTAGGGTTAGAGTTTACCACACTTATGATATTCAACAATCAATATATTCCTCTAATTGAAATTATCTAGGTAATTGGAGATAGTTTAGCCTAAATTAACTAGTAACCTCTTTCAAGCGTTACTAATCGTACCTAGGTTAATCCAATTGCCTACTTTCGTGGTTTTTAGTTCAACCTAGGTCCATTAAGTTCTATGCTAACCATGGAATACAATTAATCAGTTTTCTTGTGCCCACTAATTGATTCAATTCCTTGAGAACCTTAAACTACTTTCATGATTAAGATATCCCTAATTAACTATTAGATTCTAGTATTAACTTTCACCTTTCAGTTAATCAGTTAATATCCTAATGGTGCGTACTGTCGCAAGTACACCGAAATTGATACCTTACCTCAAAACTAACCTGTAGTAGTGGGAGTAAGGGTCGATCCCACAGAGATTGGAATTACCTTATGTGATTGAGAAAGGGTGGATTGATAATTGCAAATAAAACCAAGTGAACAATAACGAAAGTAATTAAGAGAGAGTGATTAATGATAAAGACGTTGATTTCAGTTGATATCCATCGTCAAGGGATTGCATTGATCATTGACAACATAATCAATCTGTAATTGAATATTTATCATTGGGTTTCTAACCTTATTCCTCCTTAATTCTAGTAAATTAATGACAATCGCACCAATTAAACCCTAATTAACAAGCAATCCTTTAGCACATTGGTAAAGCATAACTTATTAACTGCATGAAGAACTAGAGAAACTGATAGAGCTAAACAAATATAAACAAATCGGTTATATCTAATTTAGTTAATTATTCATCATAGGTTCAATGCTTTATAATCCAAAATCCTCGAACCTATTTGTCTTATGAATCACAGAATTGAAGACTTTGTTTAAAACAGAATTCAATGGTAGATTAAGACAGATAATATACTAGTAGACCTCCTAGCAATCATATGAATAATCATTGAGAAGAAGAACAGATAAATAATCAATACTTAATTCAAATTGAAATAATAAAATCAAATCCACATCTCACAATGCGTGAAGATCCCTTGAGGTTTCAATCTACCTCAACCAACTAAAAAGAACTAGCCACGCAGGGCCATAAGAAAATCAAAAGAAGAATTGAAGAATGTAACTAAGAACTTGGATGAAAGATTCAATGTCTTCTCTACTTGCTTTCCTCCCCTTTTATAGAATAAATCCTCCTAATAGAAGTAGGAGTGTATCTAGGTCAAATCCCAGCCCATCGAGCTTTAATTGGAGTAAAAACAACCTAAAATTCGCGAATTCGGAAAACTAATGGGGTGGCAAGCGCCGCTGCACTCATTGCTGGGCTGCTCAGCACCGCGGCGCTCCGGATGCATCCTCACGTGGCGCCGCGGTGATCTCTTGTGAGCGCCGCGGCACCCAGAATCTTCTAGATTTTGCCAAAGTGCCAAATATGAAATCTATGTCTCTTCTTTCCATAGCTACTGGAATCACCTTAATCGGAGTCTAAATGAGTGAGATATGCCTTAATTACTGACAAAGGGTCAGAAATCAGCATTTTTCTATGATTTTCTCTCTATTTTCCTCTTCTTTTCTTCTTTATTATTCCTAAAACACAAAACCCAAAACTCAATTAATTCATATCTATTTTCTACTAAAATTAAATAAAAAGCAACTTAAAACATACTAAAGACATGCTTAATTTATAGCATGTCACCTAAGATTTGATAGATTGGTGATCAAGCATTCTACCAACTCTTATACATGTGCATAATAGTTAATCTTAATTAATCTAGAAGTAATCACAATTAGGGTTCCAAAATTCAACTTAATAATTCAGTATCATTATACCATAAGTGGGTTTACCAAAACCCTAGATCAAATCTAATCAAACATAATAGAAACAGAAACCAAGATCATATTTATTAAGTAAATCATAATAGTTCAATATAAACCAAGAGAGAAGAGTGAAGGTAGAGGTGGAAGTAAAGTAGAAAGATAAAACTTGGATGCAGTAGATGTAATAGGAATACAAACTTTTATTACTGTAAATTCTACTCTAGGAACATAAATTAAACAATTGATCTTACTTTAGACCTAATCAAATGGTGTTTTCTAAGCCTAAAACTGAGTCTAAGATGTCTGTCTGTGTCGGGTTTGTCTTTGCTGCATTTCCCCCTAAATATATATGACTTTGGCTGTTGAAAATCCTAAAAAACATGGACTATACAGACACGAAGCATGACTGTGCTTCGTGCTGGAAATCTAGGAGAAAATACATTCTTTGTACAGTGCACGACCTGGCTGTGCTTGAGGCGGCTAAGCTCATTTCTTGCAACTTTCTTTTAGGTTGCCTCTTTGCTTCCTCCTTAACATGTTTCAAATCCATATGGCTCCTTACATGAGTCTTTTTCCTTGCTTCTTGGCCTCTTTTGCTCAACTACAAACATAAAACAAACCACAATAGTATCCAAAGCAGAGCATAACCAAAAGTAGGGAAATAATTACAAGTTTACTAATAATTAGGGGATAAAATATAACTATTAAACACTCAATTTTCCCCTTTATCAACTCCCCCATGCTTAAACCTTTGCTTGTCCTCAAGCAAATAACATGTTATATCAGAAGGAAGGGAGAAGACGCATTCAAATTCCAAATGATAAAGAAATGCAATACAGGTAATTTTTTTTCACTCAATCAATGTGCAAACAACATATGTATGAATAAACATTTATCAATTAGTCTCTATTCTTCTAAAACTAAACCTAAATTCTCTTATTATATACCTACTTCCATTGTTAGCATTAGTTGTATGCATCAAATTAATTTTTAAACACTCAAGTAGGTCAACTCATCCTTTAGATCTTCCTAAGTTGCCTTACCCTTATTTCTATTTTCACTTATTTTCTTAATCAAATTCTTTTACTTTTCATTTTTTATAGAAATATATAGTGAGTGCATTTTATTCTCCATCTCACTAGGGTAAAGGCAGCTAGGTACTCATACTAAGGCCTTTTTGGTGCCTTGAAGGGGTACTTAGAGTGAAAACTTTTTGGGATTCACATTCCCTTCATTTTCATCTCTCCCTAACTTCATACTCTCATAGTTTTAAAATCAAACAAGGCATACAATTCACAGCACAGTAAGAGAGATATTTTTCAAAAAAATTAGAGGTTCAATACTAGAAGAGAGAAACTAAAATGATAAGTACCAATTTCATATTCTTTTGTGCATCACATGTTCATGAGTTAAAATTACCCTTTATTACATAAATCTATCTCTAAAACAACAAAATATGTAATTTTGCAATGAAACAAGAGAGATGCAATATATACAGTATATACATGCAAGACCAAAAATTCAACTAGTGAAACCAAAAGCCTAAAGTCTACTCGTCCATGCTTAAATTTGACATGGTCCTCTATGTCAATAACAATGAAATTGCAGGCAAAGGAAGAAGTGACTTACTTGCTCACTGGTCATCTGAAGCCAGAGTTGGAGGATTCTGAATCAGATACCAGTCGTACCATCTGTTCATCATTTCCTACATGATTTGGATTGAATCTTGGATTGCATGCAAGGTGGCAATTTATGCTATTTTTTCCTCCCCAATTCGGCGAAGCCGTAAGGAAATAGAATGTTGGTCCTCTTATGGCACATGGGAAGGACCTACAGTGTCAGTGAAATAGGTAAAGGGTACGGGTGGTAGAGCCAAAAATGGCTCAAGAGGGATGTCATCTCCCTCAGAATCATCATCACCCTCTCTACCCTCTTCTAGAGGATAGATCTAATTATCCTTATTAGCAACTGCTGTCCTAGTGGGGTTAGGGAGGTGAAAGATACTATGGCCATGTAGATGCAACCAATAGTCGGCATTCCTTTTAACAATTAATTTTATATGCAAACAAGATTCTAAATCTATCTGTTGTTGCCAACTATTGGTTGCAAATCCTGAAGATTTGCTTCAAATCCTAACCCTCTAGCTATGGTAGCTACTAAGCCCCCTATTATCACTTTGCCATTCATGGCATTACTTATCCTAGCCATTTTTTAGGCCATGAAGGCACTAGTATCCACCTTATGACCGTTTATCATGGCCTAAAGAAAATAAAGCTCTCTTTTATTTACAACCCCATCACTTTTAGCTCTACCAAAAATAGTTTGAGCCATCAGGCGCTGTAAATATCTAAAAGTAGGATTACAAATAAAAGAGACTTTTGAACTTAATGCATCATATTTTCCCCAATAGAAATAGAGTTCCAAAAATGTTGAATAAGAAAACTTGAGGGGACTGATCTATCTCCCCCGGGAAACAATCTGAATAATGCATTAAATTGAGCCAATGATAAATTAAATGTATGGTCAAATAATCTAAAGTTAATGCGGCCTTGTTCGACGTCGGAACCCTGAAATAGGACCACATTAATTGAATTGAAAAACTCTAAGGTGGTCCTAGTATAGGCCAAATAACGTAAGCTAATGAATGTGTTCCACCCAATCCGATAAACGAGGTAGCAGACGTTGGTTAAAAGTCCTAATCGGTCTAGACATTCCTCATCCATATACCGGGTATTTAGCATTCCCCGTTTACCTAGAGTATCGTATCATGTCCATTGATTATCATCAACAAACACAATACCATACTCATTTATTTGATGAGGAGGTTGGGCCAGTCTTCGAATCTATCCTTTACCTTGTTGTTGGGATCGGGAGGAAGTTTGGCTAGTTCTGGCTCTTTTAGGGCCCATTTAAAATGATATGCAATCAAATGCAAAAGGGGAGTGGGATGTGCAGGGCCAAAAGCCAGTTAACAGACAAATAAGATCAGAATAAGGGAATGTGAGATTGTAAATTATCAAATGCAAATCAAACTTAGTCAAATGTGCCAACAATAATCAGTAACTATCAGAGCAATAATCAGTGAAAAAAAAGTCCAGAAATGCAAAGCACAATCAAATTCAATCTATTCAAACCAATCTATTCAATTTCTGGAGGATTATGCATAGATAACTTTGAGTATTCAGCTAATCAATTCCAACTTAAGCTTAGTAAATTGGATACAAACTTAGACCAATCTATTCAAGTTCAAACACACATGTCTAAATTTAGACAGAATGTCCCAGGCAAACTAGTGAAGAAAAGATTAGCCACCTAACCAGAAATATTCTCCAATGCAAAATTCAAAAATTTAAGCACACATGCATCCCAATTCTACTAGAAATTCCATGGATTACCAAGCAAAATCAGTATCTTAGCATCCTAAGAGCAGTCTAATTCAACCACTAGTCCAAAACATGTATTCTTAAATGAATTCATTCAGCTAAACTAAGAAAAGAGAATTTATTTCAGGCTTTAATTCTAATCTTCAATTCAGATGTGTCCAATATAAGGTAATGCTAATTTGTTATCTCAGCACATACAAACCAAAGTAATAAACCAGTCTAGCCAAATTCAACACCAGTGAATTATAATTCAGATAAATAACCATAAGTTCAGAGAATTTTTTAATTTACCTGGAGGAAGAGACTAAGTGATGCCAGCAGCTGTGTGTACTCGGGAGATGAAGGGAATGTAGGTGAATGAAAGCTGGGATTTGTGTTCAAGGGTGAGTTCTTGTGTCTTTGGGTTAGCGAGGGAATGGGTTAGCATGGGTACAAGGGGATGCATTTTCTAGGTTTAGCAAGGCAATGGGTGCTGGCATGGGAGAAGGAGGATAGGCCAAGGAGGGGTTATGTGTTGGCTAAGAACACGGGTAGCAGAGGAACACGATAGAGAAGGGGAGCTAGGCTATGGGAGAGCTAGGTTGGGGAAGCTGGATGAGGAATAAGGGAAAGGTGCGTTATGGTGGGTAAGGGAATGGTTGCAAAGAGAATAGGTTGAGAATGTTCAAGGGAGGAATTTCTGGGCTTGGCATGGGAAAGCTAGGATTTTTTTGGTTAGGGCACGGGAAAGCAAAGATTGAGACCGAGAAGGGGAAAGAGGAACATGGGTTAGGTTGTAGAATTTTGTGGTTAGGGCACCGGGAAAAGGAACTTGGAGATGGAGATGTGAATTTGCAAAGAAATTGGAGGGAAAAAGGCTGAGAAGGGGCACGGGTTAGGGAGGAGAAAGCACAGGAAAAATAAGTTGAAACCCAGGATGAAAAGAGGAAAGAAAAACTTACCTGGGCCTGAAGCACGGCACACCCGTGCTTTGGCCTAGATTCAAAATTTCCGAAGAGAAGGTCCATGTTAAGTAAAACAGGCAAGGTGTGCCTGCACCTAGGACCTGGGACATGGCTGTGCTTTGCGCAGGAATCTCCAAAGCTCTTAATTTTTAGTCCGTGCTTGAAGCATGGGCGTGGTCAGTAACACAGGCCACCCGTGCTTGGTGTTGGAAGTCCAAATTTTCCTGAATTTTGCTTATGTTTGCTGGGGTGTGCTAGGGCTTGACGTGGGGCTTAGCCGTAGTTAGAGACACGACTTGCCTATGCTTGGTGCTGGAGTCACCAAAATCTAGAAAAATTGGGTCGTGCTTGAAGCACGGCTTTGTTCTATAACACGGCTCAGCCGTGTTTGGTGTTGGAACTCAATTTTTTTTGAAATTTGCCTCAGTTTTTGCTCTACTTTAATTTTCCTCAAAATTATTGCTTTCTTCACTCTTGGACATGCAAATTATGACCTACAAAACACCTGAAAACACTCTTAAATTCCTAACCTAAGAAATCAACTAAAACTAAAGATAAAACAGAACTAAAAGCAATGAAACTTATCAAAAAGAAACTTAAAAATTAAAATGTGGGTTGCCTCCCACAAAATGCTTGTTTTAAGTCATTAGCTCGGCTCCCTTGCGCTTTATGGGATTGATGGGGGCTCTAAGAGAGCTTGGGTGGCTCTCTTTTCAATTGGTAGTCCCTTGACAAAGTGGTTGAGGCATTGTGCATTAACTTTGAATGATTTGGTTGCTTCACTCCATATTTCCACTGCTCCATATGGGAAAACTTGTCTTACTTGGAATGGATCGGACCAACGAGAATGGAGATTTTTGGGAAAAAGCTTCAGCTTTAAATTAAATAGTAAGACCCAATCCCCTACTTGAAATTCACATCTCAGGATGTGTTTATCATGCCATTTCTTTGTTCTCTCTTTATACATCCGAGCACTTTCATACGCATCAAGTCTTAGCTCATCTAGCTTATTCAATTATAAACATCTCTTTCCAGTAGTGCTTAAGTCAAAGTAAATCATCTTTATTGCCCAATATGCCTTATGTTCAAGCTCTACTTGTAATAACTTTTTTTTAATTATTATTATACAATATAGAGTTCACATACACGTCATTAATCAAAACGTACGTACAACATATCAAACACATAAATATCTACAGCTTATTTATTCTGGTTGACCAATTCCGGAGATACAGGTGCGGGTGGTTGCACCTTCATTGGGATCTGAGCCAACTCGACCACAAACATTTTATTTGATTCTGGGATCTACCGAACATAAAGTAACTCGATCCAACATGCACTAAAAGCCAGAGCCAAAGAAAAATCTGCATAACTAATTTTTTGAACATGACATGGAAATATAGTGAGAATTAAATCCCAGTAAGTTCAACAATAAATCATCATCAATATAGCTCATCACGTCATGTTCATCTGTATAAACTACAGCAAATATCTTTGGTCACATGAATGCACTATATCTATGCACATGAGAATCGTACAATAATGACATGTATGACATGATTAACTATTTTCAGAATATCATATGATGACTATCAATTTATTCTCATATCACGCTACCCCGGTCAAGGTGAGTATTTTCTACTCTCCGGTACGGGCTTTTCTCGCTCCATTCAACATGGCACACTTTCTCTTTCTTTTCTTATTAGCATAATCATAACTGTTGGTAGGGCGTCCCCTACTGGTACACCACACGAATTTTCCATGTGACCGTGCTCATTTATTTTCTTCTCACAATAATAGCCAAAAATCATTGGTAATCATGCTATTAACATAACCATTTCAAATATCACTTTATAAAATATTTTCATGTTAAAATTTCACACTTAAGATGGTAAGAAGTTCATGAAATGGCAATGGCTATGGCATATACTAGTCATTTATTATTTTCATTTATAAGATTCTTCTTCTTTTTTAAATATTAATTTTATTTCTTTATTTTCTTGATGCAGGTTTTCATCCTATCTGACCTTCTCTTACTAATCAGAGCATAAATCCCTCAATTTAACTCTAATTTAGGTGATCTTGGTGTCAATTTAAAGTTAAAACAATTATCTAAAACTATTATTTTGAATAGCAGAACGAAAGATTAAGAAATCATGATGATATTACTCCCTCAAAGTATAGGTTATTTCTTCTCTGGTAGATTCTGACCTTTACCTACTAATCTATCTATATCTCCCTCATAAGAATTCCAAATTCAGTGATTCTAGTGGATAAAAATCCATGACACATATAGCAATAATTGTTATGTTAATCATTTATTTTAATTCCCTACATAATGTTCCCAGAAATTAAAACACAGAAGATAGCCTAAAATATTCTTCCCTGATTAACCAATTTCTGACCAATGCATACTAATTAGACCATATCTACCTCATATGGACTCTAAATTGAGTGATTCTAGTGGCTACAAGTACGTGACACACACATATATATAATTATTATGTTAACCATTTATTTTAATTCCCTACAAAATTTTCCCAGAAATTAAAACACAGAAGCTATACTAACATATTCTTACCTGATTAACCATTTTCTGAAGACTACTTACTAATCGGACCATATCTACCTCATATGGACTCCAAATGGAGTGATTTCAGTGGCTAAAAATCCGTGAGACATAGCTCTAAATTTTTTATGTTAACCATTTGTTTTAATTCCTTACCAATTCTTCCTAAGAGTTCAAAAATAGAAACTTAAAATTTTGCCACCCATAGCCATACCTATGCAGAACTATCTACACCAGCCTAAGTATTCAAACATACATAATATGTAACAAGATATAGCAACATCCATGACCAATCATCAAAGTTCTAAGATCAAAATCTAATATAAATATTACAATTTTCAAATCTTTTCTTCAAAAAGAAATATTGTTAAACTTACTTTGAGCACTTAGTCCTCTAGACTTCTCCTTCCTCTCCTTTCCTCACTCTACCTTGCTTCTATTTTTCCTCTCCCTCGCTTGGACGAAAATTATAATGTTATAAGGGTGGGTTTTGCTTATATAGACTATCAAATAATTCACCTTTCTTAATCATGGGTCTACCTTATCAAAATTATGATGCACTTGGTTGAATTATTTGGAAAACAAATAATTTATGTTTTTGTCTTCCTCTTCCTTAGTCAAGATATGTATAAGAAAATGAGATTTGTATTTTGAAAATTATGATAATATGTTTTAAGATAAGGGACAAGGTCCCTTCGATTTAAGGATTCATTTCCTTTTTCTTTTGTCTTAATCAAGTATGATAGTTTTTCCTTTTTAGGTTGCAAATTTCTAGCCCTTGAATCTCCATTATTTGGTTGAAATTATTTGTGTGGGATAGAAATTTTTTGTCCTAATGCCATGTAATATCATACCACTTGCTAAAATTATGAGTGTAGGATATAGATGTTTTGTCCTAAAGCCTTGTATTATCATACCACTTACTAAATTTTTGTCTTAAAGCCATGTAACCTAATTTTTATTATATTATCACATGATTTATTTTATTTTATTTTTCCTCTTGGATTTGGGCTTATTCCTACCCATTTCCTTTTCTTTGGATAAAATTCTACCTTTCTTGGAGGGCTTGGACACATTTTCATAATTTTTGGGCTGTCGGTCCAATTTCTATATCCTAGTCCAAGTCTATGTTTTATTTCTTGCTTAGGTTATCCAATGGGCTTGCTAGAAACTTATGTGAAGTGAAAAACTCTATATGAAGTGTCCATAGGTGAAAGCCCAATTTATGGGTAGAGATACTAAACTTGGTAACTTTAACTCTTAATTAGGAAAAAATACCCTAATCCAATCTTCTTGAAATTTTAATACCTTCACTTACTTCACAAAAATTTATCTTCCTTACCCAAGAATTTCACCTTTCTTTAGTATATTTATTTCTAATTTTTCCTCTTATGTTTTCTCTCTTTACCTATTCCATTAATGTTAGAACATTTCTATGCATACACGTAAGGTGAAGAATTTCTAAGGATTATATTTCCTTAGATATCTAAAAATTGGTGAATAAATTTTATTTTCTTAATTAAATATTTATGTACCTTTATCAATAAAAGAAATGAAATTAGGGATGTTACTTTGAATACATGAAAAAAAATTAGGGATGTTACACTACTGGCAAGTGGCAAGGCTTTCAATATATTAACTGAAAGGGTGTAATGTCTATAGAAGTTTTATATGTTGTTCTATAAACCCATATTGCACCATCAAGCTTGAGAGACCAATCTTTTCTTGCTCTTGATATAGTCTTCTCCAATATAGCCTTGATTTCCCTATTAGATATCTCAACTTGTCCACTTGTTTGGGGATGATATGCTAGAGCCATTTTATGAGTGACTCCATATTTCTTCAAGAGGTTCTGAAATTGTTGATTAGTGAAGTGGGAACTACCATCACTTATTACAACTCAGGGTACTCCAAATCTTGGAAAAAGCACTTTCTTTAAGAGTTGGGCAACCACTCTAGCATCATTAGTGGGAGATGCCACTCCTTCTACCCACTTAGACACGTAATCTACAGCTACCAGGATATACTTATTCCCACATGAAGATGGAAAGGGGCCCATAAAATAATACCCTAAACATCAAATATCTCCACTTCTAAAATATTGTTTAGGGGCATCTCATTCCTCCTTGATATATTGCCAATTCTTTGACATCAATCACAAGTATTTACAAATGCATGCACATCTTTGGAAAGTAAAGGCCAATAAAAACCAGCTTGAAGAATTTTGACTGTAGTTTTTGAGATGCTAGTATGGCCTCCACAAGGTGAGTTATGGCAATGATATATGACACTATGTACCTCTTCCTCTGGAATACACTTACGGAAGATGCCATCTGCACACCATTTGTAAAGGCATGGATTATCCTAGTAGTACGATTTGATATTAGTGAAAAATTTCTTTCTCTTATGGTAGCTCAACTCTTTAGGTAAAATCCTACATGCCAGATAATTTACAAAATTTGCATACCAAGGAGCATCAGTATGAGTGACTACAAGGAGTTGGTCATCAAGAAAAAAATCGTCTATGGGCAACTCATCTTTGTCATCTCTCATTAAATCTTGTCTCAACCTTGAAAGATGATCCGCTACCACATTCTCAACTCCTTTCTTATCCCGAATCACAAGATCAAATTTCTATAATAGAAGGATCCATCTAATCAATCTTGGCTTGGCATCCTTCTTACCCGACAAATATTTGATGGCAGCATGGTTTATATATACTATGACTTCGGATCCTAGCAAATATTGGTAGAATTTTTCAATTGCAAATACTGCTACCAGGAGCTCCTTTTCTGTGGTAGAATAATTGACTTTAACTTCATCCATGGTTTTTCTAGCATAGTAAATAACATAGGGCTTTTTATCTCTTTTTTGCCCAAGTACAACTCCAACAGTATAGTTACTTGCATCACACATGATCTCAAAGGGAAGGCTCTAATCAGGAGGTTGGATTATTGGTACTGATATTAGTGCCTTCTTTAACCTACGAAAAGCACATAAACATTCATTATCAAATAAGAAGAGAGTGTCCTTAATAAGAAAATTAGTTAAGGGTTTAAAAATTTTGGAGAAATTTTGAATACATCTTTTGTAGAAGCCTACATGCCGAAGAAAACTCATCACTTCCTTAACATTAGATGGTGGTGGCATTGTCTAGATTGCCTCAATTTTAGCTTTGTCCACCTCAATTCCTCTCTCAGACACCAAGTGTCCAAGTACTATTCATTCCTTTACCATAAAGTGGCATTTTTCCTAATTTAGTACTAAGTTGACTTCCTCACATCTTTCGAGTTCCTGTGTCAAATTATTTAAGCAATTGTCAAATGAGGTACCATAGATAGAAATATCATCCATAAATACTTCCATTATATCTTCAATAAGATCTAAGAAAATAGCCATCATACACTTTTAGAAAGTGGCTGCACAATCTGAATGGCATCCTTCTATAAGCAAAGGTGCCATAGGGACATGTGAACAACGTCTTTTCTTAGTCGTCTGGATGGATAAGGATTTGGAAGAATCTTGAATATCCATCCAGATAACAAAAATGTGAATGTTTAGCCAACCTTTCCAACATTTTATCAATAAAGGGCAAAGGGAAGTGATCCTTACGGGTGGTCTTATTTAGTTTTCTATAATCAATACACATACGCCAACCCGTAACAGCTCTAGTAGGAATTAATTCATCATTGTCATTCTTAATAATAGTCATTCCTCCCTTCTTAGGAACTACATGAACATGACTTACCCACTCACTATCTAAAATAGGATAGATAATATCTGCATCAAGTAATTTGAGCACCTTCTTCTTGAATACTTCTTTCATGTTTGGATTTAGTCTCCTTTGGTGCTCTCTAGAAGGTTTATGATCATTATCAAGTATAATACAATGCATGCAAATAGATGGACTAATCCATTTTATGTCATCAATGCTATACCCAATCACTTTCTTAAATTTTCTGAGTACATCCAGCAACTTACCAATTTCTTCAGCATTTAACTCAACATTCACAATTACTGGATATGAAAAGTCAAGGTCCATAAATTTATACCTTAAATTGGATGGAAGTGGTTTGAGTTCTACCTTAGGTGCCTTAATTTCCTCTACAATTGCTGATTTTTTATTGAGATCCAATTCTAGCTTTTCAGCTTTTGCTTTTGAGGTAAAAATAGGACACTCATCAAGCATTTGAGCATATGTACTAGCTTCTACCTATTCAACATAAGAAATAGGACTTTCCACAAGACAAAGCTCAAGTGGGTCAGTAGAACAAAAATTTATTGTTTTATCAACTATATTTTGCTTAATTACATCAATCATGCAACAAGAATCACCTAAAGATGGGCATTTCATTGCTTTATTTAAATTGAATTCAATCTTTTCATCCCCTACATTCAAGGAAAGCTTTCCATCTTTTACATTGATAATTGCACCTGCAATGGCTAGGAAAGGCCTTCCAAGAATGATGAGAATTTGGTTATCTTCCTCCATCTCTAAAATAACAAAATCAATAGGTATAAAAAATTTACCTACCTTTAGAGGAACATCCTCTAATATACCTACTGGATGCGTAACGGATCAGTCTGCCAACTAGAGGGAAAGAGTGGTAGGCTTTAAATCACCCATCTGGAGCTTCTTGTATATAGATAATGGTATAAAACTTACACTTGCTCCAAGATCACATAAAGCTCTAGTAATGTGCACATCTCCAATGGAACAAGGTATAGAGAAGCATCCAGGGTGCTTGGGTTTAGGAGGCAATTTATTATGGATTTCTTTCAGAAATTTAGCATAAGAAGGCATATGAGAGATAGCTTCCAAGAATGGAATATTAATGTGCTGCTTTTTTAACACATCAAGAAATTTTCCATACTACTTTTCTAATTTGGCATTAGCAAGTCTCTGAGGGAAAGGAACTGGTGGCTTGTATGGTTCAGGAACCACATATTTAGGCTCTTCTTCCTCTTTCCTTTCACTAATTTGCTCTTCTTCTACAGTTGCTTGTTCAGGAAAATATTTCACTTCTTCCTCTTTATCTTCCTCTTTTTCCACTAACTCACCCAACTGTTTACCACTTCTCAAAGTGATAGCCTTGCAATGTTCTCTTGAATTCTCAAGTTGGCAAAAGAATTTGCCAAAGTTTCTATTTGAAGAGTTGGCTTGCGATGTTATATGTGTTTTTAGCATTTTATTATGGGTAGCAAGTGAGTCAACCTTAGAGGCTAAATCTTTTATAGCCTCATTCATAGAATGGTTCTAGGCTCAAAATTCATCATTTTGTTTACTCTGAGTAGCAATGAAATTTTCCATCAGAGCCTCCAGATTTGACTTTAGCTAGGGAGGAGGATTGAATGGCCTCTAATTTTGAAACCCAGGAGGTTGCTTGAAGTTATTCCGAGGAGGTTGATTTGCATTAGGCTTTTATGAGAGATTGGGATGATTTCTCTTGCTTGGATTGTAAGTGTTACTGTAACGATTGTTTCTCTTATTATTGTTCACAAAGTTCACCTGTTCATAATCCTAAGGTGCAGAATTTCCAAGTTGACAGTCACTGGCCATATAGCCAACACATCCACAAATCTCACATGATGAAGGTGAAGAAGAACCAACAACATTGATGCTTAATTTATCTAATTTTTGAAATAATGCATCAATTTTAGAAGTTAGATGATTAAACACATCTACTTCATACATACCTGTTAGTTTCCTTGGTTTTCTTTCACTAGACCATGAGTAATGATTCTGACCCATATCTTTAATCAGCTCATATGCCTCATCAACTATTTTATTCATAATGGCTCCTCTTGCTACAGCATCCACAGACATTCAGGTGCTGTATGCTAGTCCATTATAGAATGTATGGACTATGAGCCACTTTTATAACCTATGGTATGGACATATTTTGAGAAGTTCTTTAAATCTCTCCCAAGCTTCATACAAAGACTCCCTGTCTTTTTGAGCAAAGGTAGTGATTTGGTTCCTAAGATAGGTTGCCTTACTTGGGGGAAAGTACTTAGCTAAAAAGGCTTAAGATAATTACTGCCAAGTAGTGATGGACCTTGATGGAAGAGAGTACAACCATGCACAAGCCTTATCCCTTAAAGAGAATTGGAACAATCTTAGTCTAATGGCATAAGAGGATACTCCATTCAGTTTCAAGGTGTCACAATATTCCAAAAACACTGAAAGATGAAAATTGGGGTCTTCAGTAGGTAACTCTCCAAATTGATTTTGCTAAACTATCTGTAGAAGAAAAGTCTTCAGCTCAAAGTTGTTGGCCTCAACAACTAGTCTGAAAATGCTTGTGTTCAGGCCATACGTATCTAGGGCAGTGAAATCCTTAAGAGATGGGTCATCTCTATCTGCCATGGTAGGTGGTGTAGGATGATCCTGTTGCTGTTTTCTTCTTCTCCTTCATAAGTTACCTTCAATCTCCGGGTCAAATTTAACAAAGAATTCACGATCCCTTCGTATAAAAGAGCAACACACCTATAAAGTAAGAAGAAGGAACAAAAATCAGCAAGATAGAGTTATGAAAAAAAAATTAAAAGAAAAAGGATCTAGTCTAGCTATTTCGCAAAATATCTAATATTGACACTATCATTCCTCGGCAACGGTGCCAAAAACTTTTTGTGTTTGTTTTATAAATAACCATAAGCGTACAACGTAGTTGTAGCTAGTCCGACGAGTACAAGTTGTATCCCACAGAGAACAATGGTCAATTACTAAAATTATACGAAGCAAGCTAACTAAATTAATGCAATTCAATGAGAGAGAGTGTCACAATTAAGTAAATAAGTAATTCAATTAACAAAAGCCTAGGGTTAGTGTTTAGCACACATATGATATTCAATAATTAATATATGCCTCTAATTGTAATTATCTAGGTAATTGGGGATGGTTTATCCTTAATTAACTCGTAACCACTTTCAAGCGTTACTAATCGTACCTAGGTTAATCCAATTGCCTACTTTCAGGGTTCTTAGTTCAACCTAGGTCCATTAACTTCTATGCCAACCATAGAATGCAATTAATCAGTTTTCTTGTGATCACTAATTGATTCAATTCTAAGAGAACCTTAAACTACTTTCGTGATTAAGATATCCCTAATTAACTATTAGGTTCTGGTATTAACTTTCACCTTTCAATTCATCCGTTAATATCCTAAGAGGTGATAGATTGGTGATCAGGCATTCTACCAACTCTTATACATGTGCATAATAGTCAATCCTAATTATTCTAGAAGTAATCACAATTAGGGTTCCAACATTCAACTTAATAATTTAGTATCATTATACCATAAGTGGGTTTACCAAAACCTTAGATCAAATCTACTCAAGCATAATAGAAACAGAAACCAAAATCATATTTATTAAGTAAATCATAATAGTTCAATATAAACCAAGAGAGAATAGTAGAAGTAGAGATGGAAGTAAAGTAGAAAGATAAAACCTAGATATGTAACATCCCTAATTTCGTTTCTTTTATTGATAATTTAATTAAGGAAATAAAGTTTATTAGACAATATTTTAAATATCTAAGGAAATATAATCCCTAGAAATTCTTCACCTTATGTATATACATAGAAAATGTTTCTACCAGTAAGAGAACAAATAAAGAGGGAAAACCTAATAGGAAAAACATAAATTAGAAATAACATACTAAAGAGATGCAAAATTCTCGGATAAGGAAGATAAATTTTTAGAAACAAGTAAAGGTCTTAAAATTTCAAGAACATTGGATTAGGGTAATTTTCCTAATTCAAGAACTAGAGTTACTAAGTTTAAAACATTTACCCATACATTGGGCTTTTACCTATGGACACATCATGTAGAGTTTTTTCACTTCAAATAAGTTTCTAGCAAGCCCATTGGATAACCTAAGCAAGAAATAAAACATAGACTTGGACTAGGATATAGTAATTGGACCAATAGCCCAAAAATTATGAAAATGTGACCAAGCCCTCCAAGAAAGGTAGAATTTTATCCAAATCAAAGAAACTGGGTAGGAATTAGCCCATAATGGGTAGGAATAAGCCCAAATCCAAGAGGAAAAATAAAATAAAATAAATTAGGTGATGATATAATAATGTAATAATAATAAAGATTAGGTTACATGGCATTAAGACAAAAATTTAGCAAGCGATGTGATTCTACATTCATCATTTTGGCAAGTGGCATAATAATACAAGGCTTTAGGACAAAAACATCTATATCCTACACTCATAATTTTAGCAAGTGGTATGATAATACATGGTATTAGGACAAAACATTCCTATCCCACACAAAAAATATCAACCAAATAATGGAGATTCAAGGGCTAGAAATTTGCCACCTAAAAAGGAAAACCTTTCACAATTGTTTAAGTCAAAAGAAAATGGAAATGAATCCCTAAATCAAAGGGACCTTGTCCCTTATCTTAAGAACATATCATCATAATTTTCAAAATACAAATCTTCTTTTCTTTTGCATATCTTGACTAAGGAAGAGGAAGACAAGAACATAAGTTGTTTGTTTTCCAAAAATTCAACAAAGTGTATCCTAATTGTGATAAGGTAGACCCATGATCATGAAAGGTGAATTATTTGGTGGTTTATATAAGAAAACCCACCCTTACAACATTAGAATTTCGTCCAAGTGAGGGAGAGGAAAAATAGAAGCAAGGTAGAGTGAGGAAAGGAGAGGAAGAAAGGAAGAAAGAGAAAGGAGAAGTCTAGGGGACTAAGTGCTCCAGGTAAGTTTAACAATATTTCTTTTTGAAGAAAACTTTTGAAACTTATAATATTTATATAAGATTTTGATCTTAGAACTTTTATGATTGGTCATGATGTTGCTATATCATGTTACATATTGATCTTGCATGTCATGTATGTTTGAATACTTAGGTTGGTGTAGATAGTTCTGCATGAGTATGGCTATGGGTGGCAGAATTTTAAGCTTCGGTGTTTTAATTTCTGGGAATTATCTATATGGAACTAAAATAAATGGTTAACATAAGAATTATAGCTATGGTTGTCATGGAATGTTAGCCACTGGAATCATTCAATTTGGAGTCCATATGTGGTAGATATGGTCCGATTAGTAAGCAAAGGTCAGAAAATGGTTCATCAGGGAAGAATATGTTAGGATAGCTTCTGTTCTTTAATTTCTGGGAATTATCTGTAGGGAATTAAAATAAATGGTTAACATAAGAATTAAAGATATATGTGGCTCGGATTTTAAGCCACTGGAATCATTCAATTTGGAGTCCATATGAGGCAGATATGGTCCGATTAGTAGTCAAAGGTCAGAAAATGGTTCATCGGGGAAGAATATGTTAGGACTGCTTCTGTATTTTACTTTCTGGGAATTATCTATATGGAATTAAAATAAATGGTTAACAAAAGAATTATAGCTATGTGTGTCATGGATTTTATGCTACTGGAATCATTCAATTTGGATTCCATATGAGGAAGATATGAGCTGATTAGTAGTCAAAGGTCAGAAAATGGTTCATCCGGGAAGATTATGTTAAGACAGCTTCTGTATTTTAATTTCTGGGAATTATCTATATGGAATTAAAATAAATGGTTAACAAAAGAATTATAGCTATGTGTGTCATGGATTTTTATCTACTGGAATCATTCAATTTGGAGTCCATATGGGGAAGATATGAGCTTATTAGTAGTCAAATGTCAGAAAATGGTTCATCAGGGAAGAATATGTTAGGACTGCTTCTATATTTTAATTTCTGGGAATTATCTGTATGGCATTAAAATACATGGTTAACATAAGAATTATAGGTATGTGTGTTACGAATTTTTAGCCACTGGAATCAATCAACTTGGAGTGCATATGAGGTAGATATGGTTCGATTAGTAGGTAGAGATCAGAACCTATCCGAGAAGAAATAACCTATACATTTAGGGAGTAGTACCACCTTGATTTCTTAATATTTCGCTACAATGTTCAACATAATTGTTTTAGATAATTGTTTTATCTTGAAATGGACACCAAGATCAGCTTCATTAGAGTTAAATTAAGGGAGTTATGCTCTGATTAGTAAGAGAAGGTTAGATAGGATGAAAACCTACATCAAGAAAATAAAGAAATAAAATTAGTATTTAAAAAAGAAGTTGAATCTTAATAAATGACTAGTATAGCCATAGCCATTGCCATTGTATGAACTTCTTACCATCTTAAGTGTGAAATTCTGACATGGAAATATTTTATAAAGTGATATTTGAAATGGTTATGTTCGTGGCATGATTACCAATGATTTATGGTAATAGTTATATTTTGATGAACATACTTGTTATTGAAAGCATATTTTTGGCTATCATTGTGAAAAGAAAAGAAATGAGCACGGTCACATGGAAATCCGTGTGGTGCACCTGTAGGGGACGCCTTACTAACGGTTATGATTATGATTATGAGAAAAGAAAGAGAAAGTGTGCCATGTCGGACGGAGCAAGAAAAGCCCGTACCAGAGAGTAGAGGATACTCACCCTAACCGGGGTAGCTTGAAATGAGAATAAGTTGTTGGCCATCATATAATATTCTGAAAGTAGTTAGTCATGTCATACATATCATTACTGTATGATTCTTATGTGCATAGATGTAATGCATTCATGTGACCAAAGATATTTTCTGTAGTTTATACAGCTGAACATGACGTGATGGGCTATATTGATGATGATTTATTGTTGAACTTACTGGAATTTAATTCTCACTATATTTCCATATCATGTTCAGAAAAATTAATTTTGCAGATTTTCTATAGCTCTGGCTTTTAGTGCACATTGGATCGAGTTACTTTATGTTGGGCAGATCTCAGAATCAAATAAGATGTTTGTGGTCATGTTGGCTCAGATCCCAGTGAAGGTGCAACCACCCGCACCTGTATCTCCGGAATTGGTCAACCAAAATAAACAAGATGTAAATATCTATGTGTTTGATATGTTGCATGTACGTTTTGACTAATGACGTGTATGTGAACTCAATATTGTATAATAATAAAGAAAAAAAAGGTTGTTACATAATTGGTATCAAAGCAGGTCGATCCTAGATGGCCAGTGGGTGGATGGTTATCTGAATTGATGTTATAGTGTCTTGAGTATATTGTGGTTGTGCTGTGTAGGGGATCAGTGACTCATATAGGTAAGAAATTACTAGTGTTTCTTATCTATATGCCAAGGTGGTGTTATAACTGCTGTTAAATATTTTTTGAAACTAACTATTGGGCTTGATCACCTCAATAGCAGCATAAATTTATTTTTCCCACAGTAGAAAATGGCACCACCAAGGCGGAATCCGGCAAACAATGCGAAGGAAATCTTGCTCAACCTTGCCACAGCAATTCGAGAATTTGGTATTGATTTACTCCTTAGAACCCAACTAGTATCTATATCCCTATATAGAATGATATCGATCAAATTTAGAAAAAAAAAAGTAGTTACAAGACTTGTTAGACAAGGTATTTAAATACCCCAGTACTTTTATTCTGAGTGCTCCAGTTCTATCTGTGAAAAAGAAAGATGGATCACTATGACTATGCATAGATTATAGATAGTTGAATAAGGTGACAATGTAGAATAAAAACCCATTAACTCGTATAGATTACCTGTTTGACCAGTTATAAGGTGTTCAATATTTTTTCACAAATAGATTTGGGATATGAGTAACATTAATTAAGGATAAGAGAAGAGGATGTAGGACTTATTATGGGCATTATGAGTTTGTGGTGATGCATTTAAATTGACAAATATTTTAGCTGCATTCATAGATTTAATGAATAGTAATTAGGTCATCCCTGGATCAATTTTTTATTATATATATTGGTGATTACTAGAATATTTCAAAAGTTCAGAGGATCATAAGCAACATTCAAAGATAGTTTTACCAACTCTAAAGGAGTATGGTTGGTAAATATGGTATCCAAGTAGACTCTAAGAAAGTAAAAGTAGTACAATAATGGCTACGTTTTACTACATTTAAAGATTAAGATCCAAATCCAATTTACGCTTCTTGCGGTTATCTGCCGTCCATTCTATTTGAGTCATAGTTAGATTAGGTACATGAACATAGGCTTGTAAAGCATCAATCAACTCTTCAGCATTTGAAGCCGAGATGAGAATTTGTCGTGCTGAGTGTGGGATAAACCTCTGTTCCACAGCTTGATCTAGAAAAGATAACAGACCATCAAAGAAGTGATTAACATTTAACAAACCTATTGGTTTGTGATGCATATTCAGTTGTGCCCAAGAGACTATTTGGAAAATCTCCTCTAAAGTACCAAAACCACCTGGTAAGGCAATGAAGGCGTCAGCATTGCTCATCATTCTAGCCATGCGTTCATGCATGGAAGCTACCCTATATTCTTCCCCAATTGTTTTCCCTATGTTGCTGGATGTGGCTAGAGCAGTAGGAATAATACCTAGAACTTGGCATCCCCCTACATGTGCAGCTGTAGCCACACACCCCATTAACCCACAGTTACCTCCACCATACACTAAATGAATTTTTCTCCTAGCCAGCACCATACCCAGATTTTGTGTTGCTTTAACATACTCCTCATCTTTTCCAGGACTGGAACCACAAAAGATACAGATATTTCGAAACTAACGGAATGTGGTTCCCTCCATAATTTTTATCACATTAACTTTGAGTATAGACAAAGATACTAATGTAAGTATTTATAGAACTCAGAGAAGAGCATATTTATAATAGCTATGCAAATAGGCCGGGTATTATTAGAACAACTATGTGAGTCATTGGTGGATATCAACTAAATTAAAGGTAAAAAAAAAGATGGCAAGCATGTATATGTACAGTAGTTATGACTGTGACCCATATTTAGCACATAAAGAGAATAATGTTAGGATATCACGAGGAAATTTTATTTTTCTTGTTGTCCTTGATGAAGGAGTGATGTCTTGAGGCATGTAGAGAAGTTGTAGATGATAGGTGTCATTGTAAAAAAAATAAAAAAAAAATGAAGATGCAAACCAAATAATTAATGAAGAGGGACATTTTTCTTGTTTTCTCAATGTTTTTGCCAGTAGACTATCGGTATTATGAAATGGACTAGCTATTCTGATAAATTTTAATTTGGACTAGTTATCTTACAGTTGATTGATGACATCTATTTAGAAGCAATCAACTACACCCTTCCAATTAACTACGTATTCTTTGATTTTCACAGACTTTTATAAGCTCATAAATGTTTCTTTTTCCATGTGATATCTTTCAACTGAATACCAACGATTTAAAGTAGATTTTGACACATATATTCAAAATTTCGGCCACCGATTTTTGCTGAAATCGTAGATAGATTTTGTTTACAGATTTTCAAGAATTACGGCCACCGATTTTAATATTTTTCAATGCTTTGTCCAAATTTTTGACTTTCGCTTTTCGCACCATTCTCTATTATGCTTTCCGTCTGTTTCACTGCATTCTCCCTCATTAACGGTTGACATTAAATGCAAGGTTATTTTCCCTCATTGCAATGAAAGATAATTTATTTTCTTTGAAACTCGGTTCTAATGGTGTCTAAGTTGTTAGTAGGTTAAAGTAATGAAAAGTTTGAAAAGAATGGACGGATGATGGTCTTATGGTGTTTTGACGAATGTAATCAAGAGAATTAGTGGTGTTGAAGTTCTTGAGGAATAAAATATAGGAAGTAGGATTTAAGTTAGTCTTTGAACTCTTAATTTGGAAATATAGAGAATATTCTGAGAACCATGTCCAAAAATAATGTAAGTGATCAAGATAATTGTGTTAAAGGATTATATCATGCTAAATTGAGTCTAGTATCTAGGATGTGAATTATGTTGGAATTGAGAATTCATGTATGAGTAATTGTTAGGAAAAATCTTCTTGAAACGATTGGGTGAATTAAATGGAATTGACATAAGCTATAATGAGGTGCTTTTGGATATGATAGAAGAAATAATAGAAATTTTTGACAATGAGTTTAATGGTGTTAATAAGCTTGTATAGAATTACTGTGATGAGGTAAGTTGGAATTATTAGACATGTGTCGATGGTACATAAACGTTATTAAAGGTTTGGAGGATTTATTGCTACGTATGTTTAACATATTGATTAAAGGATTTTAGGATAAAAATAGATGATAGATTAAGATGATGATATTCAAGGGATGATGTTGATATATGAAAACCAAAAATGACTTGATAAAAGTTTGGAATAAGAAAAGATAGTTACCCAATATGAAGGTGAATATGTTCTTTTATATGTGTGTTTTCTAATATCGACCCATAGATATATCCATACGAACTAGAGGATATAAAGTGAAGAACTTATGAGTGAAAGAAGTCCTTATGGTTAAGTTATATAGCAAAATCACTAAAGTGAATAGACATATTAAAAAGTAAAGATGTTATACAAAAACAAAAGATATCCCTAATTATTTAGGTAATAAGGTTGGTAACTCTGAATAATGCCTTAATTTCATTCCCTACATGTGGTAGGATGAACTGAAATTCGGGGACCGAATTTCTTAAGGGGGGAAGAATGTAACATCCCTAATATCGTTTCTTTTATTGATAATTTAATTAAGGAAATAAAGTTTATTAGACAATATTTTAGATATCTAAGGAAATATAATCCTTAGAAATTCTTCACCTTATGTATATGCATAAAAAATGTTTCTACCATTAAGAGAACAAATAAAGAGGGAAAACCTAATAGGAAAAACATAAATTAGAAATAACATACTAAAGAGATGCAAAATTCTTGGATAAGGAAGATAAATTTTTAGAAACAAGTAAAGGTCTTAAAATTTCAAGAACATTGGATTAGGGTAATTTTTCCTAATTCAAGAACTAGAGTTACTAAGTTTAAAACATTTACCCATACATTGGGCTTTTACCTATGGACACATCATGTAGAGTTTTTCCACTTCAAATAAGTTTCAAGCAAGCCCATTGGATAACCTAAGCAAGAAATAAAACATAGACTTGGACTAGGATATAGTAATTGGACCAATAGCCCAAAAATTATGAAAATGTGACCAAGCCCTCCAAGAAAGGTAGAATTTTATCCAAAGCAAAGAAAATGGGTAGGAATTAGCCCATAATGGGTAGGAATAAGCCCAAATCCAAGAGGAAAAATAAAATAAAATAAATTAGGTGATGATATAATAATGTAATAATAATAAAGATTAGGTTACATGGCATTAAGACAAAAATTTAGCAAATTGTGTGATTCTACATTCATCATTTTGGCAAATAGCATAATAATACAAGGCTTTAGGACAAAAACATCTATATCCTACACTCATAATTTTAGCAAGTGGTATGATAATACATGGTATTAGGACAAAACATTCCTATCCCACACAAATAATATCAACCAAATAATGGAGATTCAAGGGCTAGAAATTTGCCAACTAAAAAGGAAAACCTTTCATAATTGTTTAAGACAAAAGAAAATGGAAATGAATCCCTAAATCAAAGGGACCTTATCCCTTATCTTAAGAACATATCATCATAATTTTCAAAATACAAATCTCCTTTTCCTATGCATATCTTGACTAAGGAAGAGGAAGACAAGAACATAAGTTGTTTGTTTTCCAAAAATTCAACAAAGTGTATCCTAATTGTGATAAGGTAGACCCATGATCATGAAAGGTGAATTATTTGGTGGTTTATATAAGAAAACCCACCCTTAAAACATTAGAATTTCATCCAAGTGAGGGAGAGGAAAAATAGAAGCAAGGTAGAGTGAGGAAAGGAGAGGAAGAAAGGAAGAAAAAGGAAGGAGAAGTCTAGGGGACTAAGTGCTCCAGGTAAGTTTAACAATATTTCTTTTTGAAGAAAACTTTTGAAACTTATAATATTTATATAAGATTTTGCTCTTAAAACTTTTATGATTGGTTATGATGTTGCTATATCATGTTACATATTGATCTTGCATGTCATGTATGTTTGAATACTTAGGTTGGTGTAGATAGTTCTGCATGAGTATGGCTATGGGTGGCAGAATTTTAAGTTTCGGTGTTTTAATTTTTGGGAATTATTTGTGTGGAATTAAAATAAATGGTTAACATAATAATTATAGCTATGTGTGTCATGGATTTTTAGCCACTAGAATCATTCCATTTGGAGTCCATATGTGGTAGATATGGTCCGATTAGTAAGCAAAGGTCAGAAAATGGTTCATTAGGGAAGAATATGTTAGGATAGCTTCTGTGTTTTAATTTCTGGGAATTATCTGTAGGGAATTAAAATAAATGGTTAACATAAGAATTAAAGATATATGTGTCACGGATTTTAAGCCACTAGAATCATTCAATGTGGAGTCCATATGAGGTGGATATGGTCCGATTAGTAGTCAAAGGTCAAAAAATGGTTCATCAGGGAAGAATATGTTAGGACTGCTTCTGTATTTTAATTTCTGGGAATTATCTGTATGGAATTAAAATAAATGGTTAACATAAGAAATATAGCGATGTGTGACATGGATTTTAAGCCACTGGAATCATTCAATTTGGAGTCCATATGAGGAAGATATGAGCTGATTAGTAGTCAAAGGTCAGAAAATGGTTCATCGGGGAAGATTATGTTAGGACAGCTTCTGTATTTTAATTTCTGGGAATTATCTGTATAGAATTAAAACAAATGGTTAACAAAAGAATTATAGCTATGTGTGTCATGGATTTTTATCTACTGGAATCATTCAATTTGGAGTCCATATGAGGAAGATATGAGCTTATTAGTAGTCAAAGGTCAGAAAATGGTTCATCAGGGAAGAATATGTTAGGACTGCTTCTGTATTTTAATTTCTGGGAATTATCTGTATGGAATTAAAATACATGGTTAACATATGAATTATAGGTATGTGTGTCTCGGATTATTATCCACTGGAATCAATCAAGGTGGAGTCCATATGAGGTAGATATGGTCCGATTAGTAGGTAAAGGTCAGAACCTATCCGAGAAGAAATAACCTATACATTTAGGTTGTAATATCACCTTGATCTTTTAATATTTCGCCACAATGTTCAACATAATAGTTCTAGATAATTGTTTTATCTTGAAATGGACACCAAGATCACCTACATCAGAGTTAAATTGAGGGAGTTATGCTCTGATTAGTAAGAGAAGGTTAGATAGGATGAAAACCTGCATCAAGAAAATAAAGAAATAAAATTAGTATTTAAAAAAAGAAGATGAATATTAATAAATGACTAGTATAGCCATAGCCATTGCCATTGTATGAACTTCTTACCATCTTAAGTATGAAATTCTGACATGGAAATATTTTATAAAGTGATATTTGAAATGATTATGTTCATGGCATAATTACCAATGATTTATGGTAATAGTTATATTTTGATGAACATACTTGTTATTGAAAGCATATTTTTGGTTATCATTGTGAAAAGAAAAGAAATGAGCACGGTCACATGGCAATCCGTGTGGTGCACCAGTAGGGGACGCCCTACCAACGGTTATGATTATGATTATGAGAAAAGAAAGAGAAAGTGTGCCATGTCGGACGAAGCGAGAAAAGCCCGTACCGGAGAGTAGAGGATACTCACCCTAACCGGGGTAGCTTGAAATGAGAATAAGTTGTTGGCCATCATATGATATTCTGAAAATAGTTAGTCTTGTCATACATATCATTACTGTATGATTGTTATGTGCATAAATGTAATGCATTCATGTGACCAAAGATATTTTCTGTAGTTTATACAGTTGAACATGACGTGATGGGCTATATTGATGATGATTTATTGTTGAACTTACTGGAATTTAATTCTCACTATATTTTCATATCATGTTCAGAAAAATTAGTTATGCATATTTTCTATAGCTCTGGCTTTTAGTGCACATTGGATCGAGTTACTTTATGTTGGGTAGATCTCAGAATCAAATAAGATGTTTGTGGTCGAGTTGGCTCAGATCCCAGTGAAGGTGCAACCAACCGCACCTGTATCTCCGAAATTGGTCAACCAAAATAAACAAGATGTAAATATCTATGTGTTTGATATATTGCATGTACGTTTTGATTAATGACGTGTATGTGAACTCAATATTGTATAATAATAAAGAAAAAAAAAGGTTATTACAAGATACAGTAGATGACATAGGAATACAAACTTGAATTGCTATAAATTCTACTTTAGGAACATAAATTAAACAATTGATCCTACTCTAGACCTAATCAAATGGTGTTTTCTAAGCTAAAACTGAGTCAAAGATGTCTGTATGTGTCTTGATCATCTTTGGCTGCATTTTCCTCTGAATATATATGAATTTAGCTGCTGAAAACTCTAAAAAACACGAATTGTACAAACACGAAGCACAGTCATTCTTCACGCTGGAAATCTAGGAGAAAATACGTTCTTTACACAGAGCACGGCCTGGCTGTGCTTTTTGTAACTCTAAGCACAACCTAGCTATGCTTGAGGCTGTCAAGCTCGTTTCTTGCCAATTTCTTCTAGGTTGCCTCCTTGCTTCCTCTTTAGCATGTTCCAAATCCATATGGCTCCTCATATGAGTGTTTTCTCTTGCTTATTGGCCTCTTTTGCTCTCCTACAAACATAAAACAAATCAAAGCAGTATCGAAAGCAAAGCATAACCAAAAGCAGGGAAATAATCACAAGTTTACTATTAATTAGGGGATAAAATATAACCAATAAACACTCAATTTTCCTCTTTATCAAGGACATAATAAAATGATGAACTAAAACCTTAGGAAATGTTTAGTTAGGAAATTAGATTTCAGAGTAACCAGGGAAGCTTCTACTTTTGAAATTTTGGGAAGAATCAGTTAGGAATTAAAAGAAATGGTTAACATGAAAAATGTAGATATATGTCTTGTAGATTTTTATCCACTGGAATCACCCAATTTCAAGTTCAAATGAGGTAGATATGGTCCGATTAGTAAGTAGTGGTCAGAAAATGGTTAACCAGGGAATAATCTGTTAGGTAAGCTTCTATGTTTGAAATTTTGGAAAAAATAAAATTTAATATTTAAAAAAAAAGAATCTTATAAATGAAAATAATAAATGACTAGTGTATGCCATAGCCATTGCCATTGTGTAACATCCTAAGCCTCTAATAAAGTAAGATAAATTTAAGAATAAGTAGAAAATACATATGACAAATAATTAAAATGCTTAGTTATGTGACAATAAGGCAAGTATAAAATAGGTGACATATAGTTAATCTTGAATCATATAAATAAAATTCTTAGGAACATAATGGATGGAGAGAAGACATAAATATATTTTTAAGAGATTGCTAATCTAAGATTAGTAATAAATTAATATATATATGAACAAGAATTAAAATGTTTAGTTGTTTGACAATAAAGTCTTTATAAAATATGTGGTACATTTTCATGGTTAAAAGTAATAAAAATAAAAATTTTGGAGCATAAATGAGAGGAATAGGATACAAATATATTCCTTATGATGCTACTAATTTAGGATTAGTAACATATTAAGGAAAGCAAAAGCATTACATGATGATATATATATATATATTTCCTCTCACCCCCACTATGCATATCATAATATATATACATATGCATGCACGTGAGACTTAGAACAGTAGAATCACGCCATCATTTGCTCCATAAGGCAAGCAGAAGCACTCATGCATGCACTTAAGTTATGTGACAGCATATGTTAAGGCAAGTAGAATTATTTTTCCTTTTATGTGTTTACACATATATTTTCACCCACCTCCACTATGCATATCATAATATATATATATACATATGCATGCATGTGAGACTTGGAATAGTAGAATCACGCCCCATCATTTGCTCCATAAGGCAAGCAGAAGCACTCATGCATGCACTTAAGTTATGTGGTAGCATATGTTAAGGCAAGCAGAATTGTTTTTCCTTTTACGTGTTTATACATATATTTTCACCCACCTTCACTATGTATATTATAATATATATAAATAGGCATGAACTTACGTGGAGAAGCAGCAAGAATCCTACCTCCTTGCCCTATAGAACCCAGGGAATGCCTACAAAAATAGCAGCTAGCATCATGATGTCTAGGCATGCATTTCGGTAATGGGGTAGCAGGTTCACACCACCCTTGCCTCACGAAAGCAGTAGACAAGAGAGAGGGAAGGCAACCAAAAACCTTAAGAGACAAGAGGAAGAAAGAGAGAGAGAGCATCCAGAAAAAAAAATTGAGAGAGGAGGAAGAGAAAGACAGCAACCAAAAAATATTGAGAGTTCCTTCTTCTTCCTTCCCTCACCATAAGGCAGTGAGAGTGAGAGTGAGTGCTGAAATTTGAAGCTTTGCTCACCCCATATTTTGTGCAAAAAATGTAGCTGAGTTGCAAGGGAAACCAAGAGGAGAAGCAAGCTAAAAATTGAGAGACATAGGAGTAGGTTTGCACAAGGTAAGTTTGTCTTCTTGTAAAAATCTGGTTTAGAGTTTATTAGGCTAACTTTAGGTTCTATATGGACGAATTTTTGGCTAATAATTATATAAAATATGAAAACATGTTCAAAATAGAAGTTGTAGCCCTATGTCTCATATTTTCATAGCCTTTTAAATCACATCAATCGGATTTAATATGAAATATTTATGCTCTAGGGAGTGATGAGAGGTCAGAATTGGGTTTGGAATTTAGAATGGTGAGAATAGCTTCGTTTTAGAATTTTTGGGACTACCCTATAAGGAATATGAAGACAAGGTTAACATGAATAGTGTAGATATAATTCGCATAGTTAAATAGCCATTGGAATCACCCAATTTGGAGTTCCTATGAGTGAGTTATGATCTAATTAGTGAGTAAAGGTCATAGAGCACAGAAGGGTTAGGTTTGAGAAAACAGAAACCTTTTTGTACCTAAAAATATTGGCTCAGTAAATTGAGTAAATGGCCTTTAAATTCTATAATTTTTGGTGAGAAAAGTCTTAAAATGTTCATAATCAATTTTGAAAATTTTCGTGATTTTTGAGAACCTGCAACTAGGCCTTTTGCAATCAAAACAGTGCTGAGAAAAAATCTACAGGACAGCTTAGGTTGTTGATGAAAATACTAAACATTGAAGGGGTTAGAGGTTGAAGCTTTATATGAGAATTTTATGACATGTTAAAGGGATCCTAATTAAGGTCTCACCAAATTTTAGTGAATTCTGAGTAGTTTAAGGCATATAATAAAATATATAAATTCTGTAGAACAGGAAGTGAGTCAGAACAGACCATAATTGGGGACAACCTTTAAACCTTGGATTATTCAATGGGTCAAATGAATTATTTTTTACTTGAAATTTTTATGGTGATTATATAATATATCTAGGATGCTTCATATAAAATATCACTAATTTGGAAGAAGTTATACCAATCTAAAGGAATGCAAAATAGAATAGAAATGAAATTGAAACCAATCTGCATTGTTTTGGGTTACGGAGGTAGTTCTTGGGGTTGAATGGAAGGATTAAGGGCTGAGAGAACCACAAAATAAAATCCACATGTTATGGTACCTCCATTAAAAAAATTTAGAATTTTTAGAGAACTTTTTTCATATTTAATAATAACCCCAAATCTCAATAGAATTACAGTTTTGTTTTGGGGAGCAGAAGCTCTTAAACTAGAGAATTATGATTTTAGATTTTAGTTTGAGTTGCTAGTAGTAAACTTGGAAGCCTTGGAAAGGAAGTGATTGTGCTGGAATTGAGGTAGCAAACGTTTCCTTAAAACACTCTTTATGTTTATGAACTTGAATTTATCAATTTCACTGGTTGCCTAACTTTTATGCTATGATGAATGATGGTCTAAAGATATGTAATGTAATGTATGCATTCTCAGGAATTAAGGGGTGCACAAAGTGTGCCAAGTAAGCCACATTTCCCCCACGATTGGCCAATAATAGGATATGCATAGCCCTTTGCAGGTATGGCTGTATGTGACTGCATTGGGTAAGTTGACCAAAATGTTATGGATCCTTAGTGTGACCAAGATGATGTATGTATGTATGGTCAGTGCTTATGTTTTAGTGAAATAAATTGAGATGTTTTAAGGAATGGAATGTATACTATTTTTTTGAAAATTTTGCTAGCTATTGAGATTGTCATCTCATCTTTTTATGTCCACATAATCACATTCCAGGTACTTCAGTAAGAAGTGAGCAACAGGGGTCTCAAGGTTGATTCATCTGAATATGGATAAGGATTTTATTTTTTTTCTTGTGTAATATATATGGAATGGATTAGTAGAGTGCTAAGTCCCTTTTAGACAACTCATAATGTGATGTAAAATAAGTTATGGACTGTACACTTTTCTTTATGGCATGATAGCCTTTTTGTTGTAAGTAATGTATATCATGCCTAGTTAGTTGCCTATAAGGAAATGAGATTTGAAAATGCTTGGAATAGCTTAAAGTACTTGTATGCTTATCCAAGAAAGATAACTAACAATATAAGTGAAGAAGTGAATTTAAGGGCTAGGTAGACATTGCTAGAAATTTACAGATAAGAAAAAAAAAATACTAAAAGGTAGTTTGGGGAATATTCTATGATGTAGATGTATGAAATAAGATGCTAGTTAGTAGGGTGTTGACACATTGCATGAACTCTTTACCATCTTAAGTGTGTGGTTTTGACATGAAAATATTTTATAAAGTGATATTTGAAAATGATTATGTTCATGGAAAGATTGTATTTTACCATTAATTTTTGGTAATTATTATGCTTTGATGATAAATTATGGCATGTGAGTATAATAAACATACTTGTTATTGAAATCATATTTTTGGCTATTAACATGAAAAGAAAAAAAACGAGCACGGTCACATGTTGGTCTGTGTAGTGCACCAGTGAGGGACACCCTACTCACGGCTATGATTATGTTAATGGGAAAAGAAAGAGAAAGTGTACCATGTCAAACAGAGCGAAAAAAGCCCATAGCAGAAAGTAGAAAGTACTCACCATGACCGGGGTAGTTTGATATGAAAATAAGTTGATTGCCATCATATGATATTCTAATGATAGTTATCCATGACATACATATTATTATTGCACGATTTTCATGTGCATAGATAAAGTGTGTAACATCCTTAATTTTGTTTCTTTTATTGATAAAGGTACATAAAAAATTAATTAAGGAAATAAAATTTATTAGACAATATTTTAGATATCTAAGGAAATATAGTCCTTAGAAATTCTTCACCTTATGTATATGCATAGAAAATGTTTCTAACATTAAGAGAATAAATAAAGAAGGAAAATCTAATAGGAAAGAAATTAGAAATAACATACTAAAGAGATGCAAAATTCTTGGATAAGGAAGATAAATTTTTAGAAACAAGTAAAGGTCTTAAAATTTCAAGAACATTGAATTAGGGTAATTTTTTCTAATTCAAGAACTATAGTTACTAAGTTTAAAATCTTTACCCATACATTGGGCTTTTACCTATGGACACTTCATATAGAGTTTTTCCACTTCACATAAGTTTCTAACAAGCCCATTGGATAACCTAAACAAGAAATTAAACATAGACTTGGACTAGGATATAGTAATTGCACCAATAGCCCAAAAATTATGAAAATGTGACCAAGCCCACCAAGAAAGGAAGAATTTTATCCAAAGCAAAGAAAATGGGTAGGACAAGCCCATAATGGGTAGGAATAAGCCCAAATCCAAGAGGAAAAATAAAATAAAATAAATTAGATGATGATATAATAATAAGAATAAAGATTAGGTTACATGGCATTAAGACAAAAATTTAGCAAGTGGTGTGATTCTACATTCATCATTTAGGCAAGTGGCATGATAATACAAGGCTTTAGGACAAAAATATCTATATCCTACACTCATAATTTTAGCAAGTGGTATGATAATACATGGTATTAGGACAAAACATTCATAGCCCACACAAATAATATCAACCAAATAATGGAGATTCAAGGGCTAGAAATTTGCTACCTAAAAAGGAAAACCTATCATACTTGTTTAAGACAAAAGAAAATGGAAATGAATCCCTAAATCAAAGGGACCTTGTCCCTTATCTTAAGAACATATCATCATAATTTTCAAAATACAAATCTCCTTTTCCTATGCATATCTTGACTAAGGAAGAGGAAGACAATAACATAAGTTGTTTGTTTTCCAAAAATTCAACAAAGTGTATCTTAATTGTGATAAGGTAGACCCATGATCATGAAAGGTGAATTATTTGATGGTCTATATAAGAAAACCCACCCTTACAACATTAGAATTTCGTCCAAGTGAGGGAGAAGAAAAATAGAAGCAAGGTAGAGTGAGGAAAGGAGAGGAAGAAAGGAAGAAAGAGGAAGGAGAAGTCTAGGGGACTAAGTGCTCCAGGTAAGTTTAACAATATTTCTTTTTGAAGAAAACTTTTGAAACTTATAATATTTATATGAAATTTTGATCTTAGAAATTTTATGATTGGTCATGATGTTGCTATATCATGTTACATATTGATCTTGCATGTGATGTATGTTTGAATACTTAGGTTGGTGTAGATAGTTCTGCATGGTTATGGCTATGGGTGGCAGAATTTTAAGTTTCGGTATTTTAATTTCTGGGAATAATCTATAAGGAATTAAAATAAATGGTTAACATAAGAATTAAATATATATGTGTCATGGATATTTAGGCGCTGGAATCATTCAGTTTGGAGTCCATATAAGGGAGATATGAGCCGATTAGTAGACAAAGGTCAGAAAATGGGTCATCAGGGAAAAATATGTTAGGATAGCTTCGGTATTTTAATTTCTGGGAACAATCTATAAGGAATTAAAATAAATGGTTAACATAAGAATTAAAGAAATATGTGTCATGGATATTTAGGCACTGGAATCATTCAATTTGGAGTCCATATAAGGGAGATATGAGCTGATTAGTAGACAAAGGTCAGAAAATGGGTCATCAGGGAAAAATATGTTAGGATAGCTTCGGTATTTTAATTTTTGGGAAGTATCTGTAAATAATTAAAATAGCGCGCCAACATAACAATTATAGATATATGGCTCATGGAATTTTACCAATTGGAATAACTCAATTTGGAGTTCATATGAGGTAGATATGATCCGATTAGTAAACAGAGGTCAGAAAATGTTTATTCAGGGAAGAGTATGTTATTAAAGCTTTAGTTTTTGAATTTCTGGGAATATTTTGTAGGGAATTAAAATAGCGCGCCAACATAACAATTATAGATATTTGGCTCATGGAATTTTACCAACTGGAATAACTCAATTTGGAGTTCAAATTTGAGAGATATGGTTTAATTAGTCAGTAAAGGTCAGAACCTACACGAGAAGAAATAATACTAAATTTAAAGGAGTAATAACACCACAATATCATAGTATTTTGTTGATATGATTAACATAATAGTTTTAGATAATTGTCTTAGCTTTTCATAGACACTAAGATCATCTTAATTGGAGTTAAAATGAGAGAGTTATGCTCTGATTGGTAAGCAAATGCTGTGTTAAAAGTTAGTAACACCTATTTTCAATATTTTTTTTACCCTAGATGAATTTTTAAGGTAATAGTAGAAATCAATTTGAGGAAAAATGCTCTATAAAATTTGTAAGAACATGTGTTGGAAATGATATAAGTAGAAATAAAATGACTAAATGCCTAGACATAAAGAAAATGAAAAGATGAAAATAATATTCAAGAAAGAAGAGGAATTTTATAAATGAAAATAATAAATGCCTAGTGTATGCCCTAGCTATTGCCATTGCATGAACTTACTACCATTTTAAGTGTGTAATTTTTAACATAGAATTTACCATAGTACTCATATAAATTTCCAAGAAGTTTTGAAAGTGCCGGTTTTATTTGAAAAAAATCTTAGTATGCTCCGTGGTTGCAGTATTTCCACATCAGAAAAGAATTATTCTAGTTACTGAAAAAAAATTGTGATTTGTGAAAAGTGCATGTCTAAGGAAAGCTCTGGCAAGGAAAGACTTAGTACTTAAGCGTGTCCATTAGTGACCCACCTCTCTTTTCTGGAAACTTTCCTGGTGCGCTATTTATATACTACAATTACTATCCAGTTATCGAGGTATTAGTGTGGAATTTTGACATGGAAATATTTTATAAAGTGAAAATTAGAAAATGATTATATTCATGGCATAATTTCAGTTTACCAATGAATTTTGAGAATGATTATGTTTTGATACATTATGGCATGAGAATATAATGAACATACTTGTTATTGGAATCATATTTTCGGCTATTAATATGAAAAGAAAAGAAATGAGCAGGGTCACATGGCAATCCATGTGGTGCACCAGTAGGGGACGCCCTACCAACGGTTATGATTATATTCATGAGAAAAGAAAGAGAAAGTGTGCCATGTCGGACGGAGCGAGATAAGCCCGTATCGAAAAGTAGAGAATACTCACCCTGACCGGGGTAGCTTGAAGTAAGAATAAGTTGATAGCCATCATATGAAATTCGAAAAAATAGTTATTCATGCCATACATGTCATAACTGTATAATTTTCATGTGCATGATAAAGTGCATTCATGTGACCTAAAGATATTTTCTGTAGTTTATACAGCTGAACATTACGTGATGAACTATATTGATAATGAATTATTGTTGAACATACTGGGATTTAATTCTCACTATATTTCCATATCATGTTCAGAAAATTAGCTATGCAGTTGTTTTCAATGAGACTTATTATTGCCGTACGTATGATCGAGGTGCCCTATCTTGGGCAAATACCTATTATTGCGGATATTTCAGTTGTTGAAGTGACTGAGATTCCGGCGGAGGTGCCACCACCCAAACCAGTGGCCCCGAAAATAGTCTATGTGGAAGATTAGGGCTTATATGTACATGTATGTCTTGTACAAATGTTTGTATTAATGATGTGAGTGTAAACTTAGTATTGTATAATTAAATAAATGTTATTGTGAGTTAAGTTGAGGTAATAACTTCATGATGTTAAATATAAAAAAAAAATTGTTACATAAATGGAGCTATTGCAAAGTGCATTCATGTCACCTAAGATATTTGCTGGAGCTTATATAGATGAATATAACGTGATGAGCATTATCGATGATGATTATGATTTATTGTTGAACCTACTGGGATTTGATTCTCACTAAATTTCTATATCATGTTCAGAAAACTAGTTATGCAGATTTTTCTTTGGCTTTGGCTCTTAGTATACGTTGGATCGAGTTACTTTAGTTTGGGCAAATCCCATAAATTAATAAGGTGTTTGTGATCGAGTTGGCTAAGATCTCGTTGAAGGTGGAACCACCTGCACTCGTATCACCGGAATTGGTCAACATGGATGAATAAGATGTAGATATTTATGTGTTTGATTTTTCTATAGATGTTTTGATTAATGATGTGTATGTAAACTTATAATTGTATCAGTGTTAATGGTATACCTTAAACCTTAATTATGCTTGGTTAAATTCATTGAATGTTATTATGAGTTAAGTAATAAGTAAAGAAGTAATAACTTTATGGGACTTTACAAATATGTATTTTAAATATATATATATATATATATATATAAAAAAAAAAAAAAATAGAGTTATTACAAGTAGTGGTTGGAATGGCTCACATTGCTATATTTTAGGGATATGTGAGTAGCAGGGGGAATGGCTCACATTATCCTGTGATGTTGTGCTATGTGAGTAGCGGGGGGAATGACTCACATTATCCTGTGATGTTGTGCTATGTGAGTAGCGGGGGAGAATGGCTCACATTGCTGTGTTTTGGTGATATGTGAGTAGCGGGGGGGATTGGCTCACATTATCTTGTGTTGGTTGTAATATCCTGTAGTTTTCAAATAATAATGTTTTACTATAAACAAGTATATTTTTAAATGATTATGCATATTTTGCTAAAAGAAAATATACTTTAATATAAATTTTTAGAAATATTCTTTCTTTTATTATGCATAAAGATATTTTATTTTGTGTTTTGTGTTCTTAAAATTTTTATCAAGAAAAGTCATGATTTATGAGTGCAACTAAAGTTTCGCAATAATATAATTTTTTAGCAAATTTTGAGATGCTTTAGGATGAAAAATAATAATTATATGTATATAATTAAAGAATAAATTTCAAATATTTAATTATTAACTAATAATAAGTAAAAAAAAGGAAAGGAGGAAGGAAACTAGAGGCAAAACAAACGGATGGAAGTAGGGGGCACATAATTTTTCTTCCTCTTTCTCTCTCTAAGCTCTACATTTTCTCTAGGATTTCTCCCAATATATGCATCCAATTGAGATACCGGAGGTACCGGTGGACTCGTGGCGACGAGAGCTTCAAAACCCACCGATCAATTTCGGCAGAAGCTCGCCACAAAATATGAATAGTAATGCATAGGTAATATTTCAAAAGTGCTAGATTTTTTATGGTTTTTCAAGCTTCCAAGTTAAGGGTTTTGTTAAGGATATAGAGTATGGGTTGTATGATAAAATTCACAGTGAAACAACGTGATTTAGTGCTCTAATTTTACAAATTATTCTTCGGTGAACAATTCAACTAATTTGTAGTAGTGGGAGTAAGGGTTGATCCCACAGAGACTGGTATTACCTTATGTGATTAGAAAAAGGGGGATTGATAATCACAAATTGAGTAAAGTAAACAATAATAAAAATAATTAAGAAAGTAATTAATGAGAAAGGCGTTGGTTTTGGTTGATATCCACCATCAAGGGATTGCATTGATCATTGACAACATAATCAATCTGTAATTGAATATTTATCATTGGGTTTCTAACCCTGTTCCTCCTAAAGTCTAGTAAATTAATGACAATCACACCAATTAAACCCTAATTAATAAGCAACCCTTTAGCACATCGGTAAAGCATAGCTTATTAATCGCATGAAGAACTAGAGAAACTGACAGAGCTAAACAAATATAAACACATCGGCTATATCTAATTTAGTTAATTATTCATCATAGGTTTAATGATTTATAATCCAAAATCCTCAAACCTATATGCCTCATGAATCACAGAATTGAAGACTTTGTTCAAAACATAATTCAGTGGTAGATTAAAACAGACAATATACTAGTAGGCCTCCTAGCAATCATATGAATAATCATTGAGAAGAAGAGCAGATGAATAATCAATACTCAATTAAATTGAAATAATAAAATCAAATCCAAATCTCACAATGCATGAAGATCCCTTGAGGTTTCAATCTACCTCTACCAACTAAAAGTAACTAGCCATGCAGGGCCATAAGAAACTCTAAAGAAGAATTGAAGAATGTAATTAAGAACTTGGATGATTAATTGAATGACTTCTCTACTTGCTTTCCTCCTTTTTATAGATTCCTTCCTCTTAATCGAAGTAGGAGTGTTTCTAGGTCAAATCCCAACCCATCGGGATTTAATTGGAGTCAAGAAGACCTAAAAATCTCAAATTCAGCAATCTGGTGCGGCGCTTGATTTCGTGTTGGGGCACTCTGGTTCTGACGCTCGGGCGCTGGGGCTCAAGCGCCGCAGTACCCGATGTTTCTGGGTAGCCAATGCCGCGGCGCGCTAGGGAGCGCCACAGCCCTCCAAATCTACAATGACGCCGCGCCACGGCACCTAGAAAATTCTAGAATTTGCCAAAGTGCCAAACACAAAAGTTATATCTCTATGTCTCTTATTTCTATAGCCACTAGAATCACCTTAATCAGATCTAAATTGAAGGAGATATGCTAATGTTAGTGACCAAAGGTCATAATTCATCCTGCTGCATTGTGATTTTGATTTATGAGCTCTGTAACGCTATTAAATCTCCCGAATTGGACTAGTGTTCAACATAAAAGTTGTAGATAATTGTGTTATCATTTCACAACCACTTGAATCACTTTGATTAGAGTTCATAAGAGGGAGATATGCTTAAACAGTGCTGAAAGGTCTGGAATCGCTGCAATGTAGCATTTTTTCATGAATTTCTTATCTTTTTCTTCTCTTTTCTTCTTCCTTTGTTCCTATAACACAAAAACACAAAACTAAACTAATTCCTAATTATATTTTACTTAAACCAAACAAAAAGTAAGTTTAGAGGTATTAATATCATGCTTAATTAAGATCACATCAACAATAATTGTGAACAATGTTTTTATCTGCGTGAACATTGTCCAAACAGTGTGTGAACAGTGTTTTAGCTAGCATGAATAGTATTTCAGCCAATGTGAATAGTATTTCTGGCATGAATAGTACCCACCCATCGGTTGACTAGTGTTGACTAACTCTTGGAGTCATTCCCTAGATTTTTGGACCTTTGTAACTTGCTTTTTAGGTCTATTTGGTCACACTTAGATTGAAAAAAGTGCATTTTAAGGCTGTCTCATATGGGGCCCTTACCCTGTGAGTATATAATTCTTTCTATGACTTACCATATGCTCTTCTTCAACTTTAAATGTATAATTGATTCTATTTATAAGTTATTTATACTTTTATAGGTCTCTGAAATGAATTAAATTACCTGATTTGTTTACAATCTGGCATATAGTTCAAGAAGAGTATGGTTTTGAAAATGGAGTTTTGAACTTATTGAATATATGACTTTAAATTTATTTCTCATTATATGGTAAAGAAAATATACTGTGTACGTGGCATTGATATGTAAAACTATAAGGTTGCCTTAGAAAAAGGCATGTATATGTGATTACCTTGATTAGGAAGTTTCTGATAGAAGAATTATACTGAGACTAAAAAATTTATATTATACTGAAACCTTTATTTTGAAGGAAATGACATATGTGCAAATATGATTTCTGTAGAGGAATCCTATTAAAAATCTTATTTGCTAACAACAGATGATGTTAGCCCTGGTGCACCTTGAAACCTCAGCTAGCAGGGTGGTGCTAGCCTTTTATGATGGCCAACACACAGGATATGATATGTGAAGAAGAGCAGGATGCATCCTATCTAAGCGAGATTCCGACTATATGATATGTGATTTACCCTCCCTTGCTGTGTGCTTGGGAAATGCCCATATTAGAGTCCCTTCGCATGTCCTCTTAAATAGTGGTAAGGCAAACTTTAACTGGGATGCTAAGTTTAGGCAAATCCTACACCATCAAAGTACGAAAAGGCTTGAACTTTAATATGGTGGTTTTGATATAGGATCCTCCTAATTTTTTCATCTGAAATATTTTGATGCATAATAACATTTGTTTAATGATCATACAGCACAATATATGGTTTTGGATATCTAAATATCCTTTTATTTGAGAATATTTGAAATACGGGTCCTATATGGATGTAATTTTGAACTGTAATTTTCTACATGATAAATTTTCAAATATGAGTATATCCATATGTTGACTTAAGAGGTCATGGGAGGTATTATCTACTCACTGAGTTGTCAAACTCACTACATGATATTTCTACATTTTTTAGATTAGAATATAGAGTTTAGTCATTTCCCTTCAGATAGGTGATTAGCTAAGCGACATATTCTCTGGTGAGCTTATTTTGTTTCTAGGGCTCATAGATTTTGATTTATAATGTACTTGTACTCTAGAGTATACTCTGAATACCACAAGTAAGATCATTATTTCTGCTGTTACTTTGATATTTATAGACTTGGTCTGTATATTGTGTTTACATGGGAATACCTATATGTAAATGTTTTCAATGATAAAGGAGTGTATTATACATGTTATAGAAAATATATGTTTGTAAAGCATGTGTTTCACGTGCCCTTAAATTGGGATGTGAAAAGTTGGTATCAAAGCAATAGGTTTCATAGTGGCTATCGGAGTAAGGATTCTGTAGTAGGACTTTAAGTATGGGTATATAACTGCGAACATATTTATACTCATGGTGCTGTTATGAAATTCTATAGGGTGTCATCCTTTTCTTCCTTCTGAATCTTATCCTTAAGTATGTGATGTATAAGTATCAATGCGTATATCCTAGATGGTGCCTCTTGAGTATGGACTACCAGTTCAGTTTTTGAACTCGTTTTGATGAACAGTGATAAAAAGAACCCTCTTGGGAACAAAGAAAAATAATTAGCTAAAAATAAGAAGATTCCATCCGAACACAAAGGTAATGACTTGTTTGGATGTCAAGAAGGTTTGAATTGGTTGTTTGATTTACTTATGTGAATCAATATGATGAATGACTAATACAATATTGATAGTGGGTTATGATGTAATCGAGGTTGTTAACTCTAAGATAACGGTTTGTAATAAAGTGAGTGTTTTGGAAATAGATATAAATCTCTTTTTGGATGTATGAGTTGAAACTTGCACATATAATTGGAATTTACAAGCTGTGGGTTGGATTGAATTTAAAAACAGGGAATCTATAAAGATAATGTTTTCAATGATAGATTTTGTTGATATAAAGGATTTAAAAACATTTTGATTTTCAATAATATTATGTGCAAGCATTATAAGAAAGGAAGGTTTGCCTATGGAAATTTAAAATTTAAGGTATGCAAAATGGGTAATTCATGTGAAGGACTCTTGGATAGACATAAGCTTTTCATGATTGATTGTTAAGACATTGCATAAGCATGTTAAAGAATAAAGTCAAAATGGGTTAACCTTTTTTAAGTGTTTTTGAAGTGCGTTCTAACTGATACAGTATGAAGATGTCATCAATAGCATAAAAAGTTAGTAAAGGAGTTGCAAGTAGTGAACAATTAGTGAAAGCATGTACCCAATAATTTAAATTCAACTTTAGCAGCCCATAAGTTATTACAAAAAGGGTGCCAAGGATATTTGGCAATGGTGAGAGATATTGATATAAAGTATACCAATGTAGATCAGGTTCCAGTAATTAGGGAATTTCTTGATGTATTCCCAAAAAAATTGCCTAGATTACCCTGAAATGAGAAATATAATTTGATATTGATTTATTTCCTAGAACCCAACTAGTATCTATATCCCTATATAGAATGATATCGACTGAACATAAGGAACTAAAAAAAATTAATTTTAGATCTGGATATAATCAATTAAGGATAAAAGAAGAGGATATTCCGAAAATAGCTTTCAGGACTTAGTATAAGCACTATGAGTTCTTAGTGATGTCATTTGGTTTGACAAATGCCCCAGCTGCATTTATGGACTTTATGAATAGAATACTTAAGCCATTCTTGGATCAACTTGTTACTGTATTTATTGATGATATACTAGTATATTCCAAGTTCAAAAGACAATAAACAACATTTGCAGATAGTTTTACAAACTCAAAGGGAACATCAGCTATATGCTAAGCATTTAAAATATGAATTCTTGCTTACTTGTATTACTTTCTTAGGGCATGTGGTTAACAAGGATAGTATTCAATTAGACCTTAAGAAAGTAGAAGCAGTATATCAATGTCTTACTACAGCTATAGATGAAGATCTAAGTCTAACTTGCACTTTCTGTGGTTGTTTGTCTTCCAATCTATTTGAACCATAGTTGGATAAGGAACATGAACAAATGCTTGTAAAGCATCAATCAACTCCTCAGCATTTGAAGCTGAGATGAGAATTTGTTGTGTTGAGTATGAGATAAACCTTTGTTCCACAGCTTGATCAAGAAAACACAACAGACCACCAAAGAAATGGTTAACATTTAATAAACCTATCAGTTTGTGATGGATATTCAGTTGTGCCTAGGAGACTACTTGAAAAATTTGTTCTAAAATACTAAAACCCCTTGGTAAGGTAATGAAAGCATCATAATTGCTCAGCATTCTAGCCATGCGCTCATGCATGGACGCTACCCTAAATTCTTCCCCAATTGTCCTCCCTATGATGTTTGATGTAGGTAGAGCTGTAAGAATAATACCTAGAACTTGACATCCTCCTATTTGTGCAGTTGTAAACACACACCTTATTAACCCACGGTTACCTCCACCATAGACTAAATGAATTTTTCTCCTGGCCAGCACCATACCCAGATTTTGTGTTGCTTTAACATACTCTCCATCGTTTCTAGGACTAGAACCATAAAAGACACAAATATTTTGAAACTGATGGAATGTGATTCCCTTTATAACTGCACTCACCCTAACTTTGAGTATGAAGGTAAAGATACTAATGTATGCATTTATAGAACTCAGAGAAGGGCATACTTATAATAGCTATGTGAGTGACTGATGACTATCAGCTAAATTGAAGGAGAATTTAGAAAATAACGGCCTGCATACATATGTACAGTAATCATGACTGTGACCCATATTAAGCATATAAAGAGAATAAGATTAAGGTATCGCCAGAAATTTTCTTTTCCTTATTGTCCTTGATGAAGCATTGATATCTTGATTTTTGTTGGAAAAGTTGTAAGTGATAGACGTCATTGAAAAAAAGAGAGTGAAAATGCTAACTAATTAAATGTTGAAGAGAGACAATTAAATGATTTATCTTGTTTTCCCAATGTTCTTGCTAGTCGACTATCGGTATTATTAAGTGGACCAGTTATTTTAGAAATTTTTAATTTGGATTGATTTATTTTATAGTTGATTAATTACATCTATTTTGAAGTAACCAATTGCATCCTACCAATTAACTACGTGCTCTTTATTTTTCACAAACTTTTATAAGCTCAGAAATAATTCTTTTCCATTTGTTATTCTGCCACTAAATAACAATAACTTTGAAGTAGATTTTAGCACATAAATTCAAAACTTGCAGCCACCGATTTTAATTTTCTTTCAATGCTTTGTCCAAACTTCTGACTAATTGCATTTTGGGGCTGTCTAATATGGGGCCTTTACTCTATGAGTAGATAATTCTTTCTATGACTTACCCTATGCTCTTCTTAAACTTTAAATGTATAATTCATTCTGTTTACAAGCTATTTATACTTTTATGTCTCTGAAATGGATTAAATTATCTGATTTGATTACAATCTGGAATATAGTTCAAGAAGAGTATGGTTTTGAAAATGAAGTTTTGAACTCATTGGATATATTATTTTAAATGTATTTCTCATTATATGGTAAAGAAAATATATTGTATACGTGGCATTGATATGTAAAACTATAAGGTTGCCTTAGAAAAAGGCATGTATATGTGATTACCCTAATTGAAAAGTTTTTAACAGAGGAATTATACTGAGATTGAAAATTATGTATTATATTGAAACCTCTATTTTAAATGATATGGCGTATGAGTAAATACGATTTCTGTAGAGGAATCCTATTAGAAACATTATTTGCTAACAGTAGGTGATGTTAGCCCTAGTACACCTTGATGTAACACCCTTAATTTCTATTAAGTATCTTCACAAAATAGGATGTTGAGAAGGATTAAACAAGATTAAATGGGGGTAATTATAAGGAAATAATTATGAATATTAAATAAGAAATTTCTCATTTTTGAAGGAAATAATCAAAGACAGAATAGTACTTTCTTTGCCTCCAGGACCAAAAATGGGCAACACAAATAGGGATAAGGAACTATGAAGAGAGTTGCACACAAAGCCATAGGAATACACCTCAAGAGGAGATTAAACACTTGGCAAATTTCTAACTCACCAAACAAGGCCTGGCTAAAGGTTAGTCCCAAAGTAATGGCATGCCATTTTTGTAATACTTGGAGATTTAGAGTACCTTGGTTAAGGGAGAAGTTTCTCCCAGAAGCTTGTAATATTTTATTGTTTCCCTTGACTTGATGAGTAAGTTGCCAGCTACCCAAGGAGAAGAAACACTAATGGCAAAGAGAGAAGAGGAAAAAGGAGAAAAGAGAAAGAAAAGAAGAGAGAGATAGAAAAGGGGAAGAGGGGAAGAAAGCTGAAATCAAAAGGGGAAAAGGTAAGTTTTGGACTCTTTGATCTTCCCTAACCTTGTGTGTGCCTATGAACTTTCATGGAAATATAATGTTGGAGAAAAATCTACAGTTTGGTGGTGGAATCTAGTGAGAGAAACAACTTTGGTGGTGTAAAAAAGTAAGATCAACACCCTATTTATGAGCTTTCTTGGTTGATTGTTTTGATAGGTGTCTTATATGCATTCATGGAAGCATGACCGTATGGTAGATGATATGAGCATGGCTAACGAATGGAAATAGAGTGCAGGTTGTCTTCAAGTTCCACTTGGATCTATTAGAAGAGTTTGGGCTAAAAGATTCAAAGAAGAACTTAATGGTTTAATTCTAGCGGCCTATCAAGGAGATACATGCATTACTACAAAAGAAAAGCCCAAAACTAGTACATTTCATTGAAACCCACTTAAATATGGGTCAAGACCAGCCAATCTGAATATGGACCTAAAGTGCAAGAAGATTGAAGGGTAAAAACTGAATATAGGTCCAAAATAATGGATTTATTTAATGGCCTAATTTAAGCTACGTTTTTTCTTATTTATTTACTTTTAATGTTTTGTTTATTTGACTAGAAAAGTTTTCTATTTGATAGCTTCTAGAACAGTTTCCTATTTCTAATTTTCCTTGTCGTATAGGAGTTTCCTATGTAGTTTTCCTTGTTAGTTTAGGATATTGGCCTAAAAATAAGCATGTATGCTCATGAACAATTCAGATTATCATTTATATTATTGAGAGTATTTTCTCTTTAGTTCTTTAAAGAAATTTTTTAAACTTATCAAGATTTTTCTTGTGGCATTCAAGCAAGACTTATCAATCACAATCTTCTTCTCTTTTCTTGAGTGTGGCATCTTCAATATTTTCTTATACCTTTGGTTCTTATCTATATAGATAACGGTCATGGTGATTTTCTTTTAATTTATTTTGTTATAAATCTGATTAGAACATGATCCTTCTAATTGAATCCCATATTGATTTCGGGTCTCACTGCTCTTGTTGAGGTTCATATCAGGGGTTCACATCATTTGGTATCAGAGATAAGTTCTAAATCAGGTTTGATCTATCCTATTTATTTGTTTTCTTGTTATTATTTCATCTTTCTATCTTGTGATCCTTTTATGTTCTTCTTGCTTCTTATCTTCTTTTGATTTCTTGTGTTCTTCGGTTCACATACATATCTAAAAAAAAATCCAAAAAAAATTTAGAAAAAAAATAATTCAGAATTAAAAAAAAAAGAGTGCATAATTTCAAAATATAAAAAGAAAAGGAGAAATTCGAAAAAAGAGAGGTTAGAATTCAGTATTGTTGAAATTCAAATTTGTACCTATTTTGTGCAATCAACCAAAAAAGGAAAAAAAAAAGAACGAATAATGTTATTTACATCAATTTTTTTTCTTGCTTTGATCTTTAATTCGTTTACTTATCTTACTTTGATTTTTTTTTCTATCTCAATTTTTTCTTTCCTCTAGTCATTGATTTCTTTCTATTTTAGTTGCTTCTTGTTCTGATTTTCTTATTCCTTATCTTGTCTTTAATTTTTCCTAAAGTTCTATTGCTTTGTTCCTTTACTTCTTAAAATTTTGTTTGTTTTTCTTCCTTTGCTTCTTAAAATTCTGTTTGTTTTTTTCTTCATTTGCTCTTTGTACTCTATTAGTTGAGTTTAGATTGTTGCAAGATGACTTTTGTGTGAGTTTGTTTGAGTTCAATAAAGAACTGAAAGAGGGGACTAAGAGAGGCAAAAGGCAAGAGAGTGTGAGCTCATAAGAGGGAAAAAACCAAAATTTGAGTAAACACGAGTGTGAGTGCCATTAATCTTAAGAGAAACACATGAGCTAGTGTTGTGAGAATTTGTTTTACTCTAACATTGTTTTGCAGGAAATCATGTCACACAACAACGACAAAAATACTTCCGAATGTATGTCGGGAATGGTGGATCCAAAGTTGATGATAAAAGCTTTAGTGAGTGAGATGAGGCAAGTTTTGAAAGAGGAGATAGAACAAGTTCATGAACAATTAGATCCAGTAGAGAATTCACAAAATACTCCCAATATGCATAGGAGAGAGATAGTTCAACCGAGGAAAGTGATTTTTGAAGGTAAAGAGTATTATAAAGATGATTTTGATGAAATTGAGAGGGATTTGAGTAGAAGATATGGTGGGAGGTTTAGAGAAGTTAGAAATTGGGAAAATAATAACTTGGGTAGTTTTAAGATGAAGGTTTCATTGTTTCAAGGCAAAAATGACCTCGAAGCTTATCTAAATTGGGAGAGAAGGATGGAGTTGTTGTTTGGTTGTCACAACTATTTTGAGTTGAAAATGGTAAAGTTAGCTATCATAGGATTTACTGACTATGCTATTATTTGGTGGGATCAATTGATTTTAAGCAGGAGACAAAATGGAGAAAGGTCTATTGAGACATTGGAGGATATGAAAACAGTTATAAGGAAGCGATTTATTCAAAGTCACTATCATAGGGACTTATTTAAGAAGTTGTAAAGCCCTACTCAAGGTTCTAAAAGTGTTAGAGATGATCAAGTGAGGTTACAAAAGAAAGAGAGCGAAGAAAAGAAAATGAGTGAAAGAATTAAGAGAGAAAAAGAGAGAGATGTTGAGAAAATTATGAGAGAAAAAGAGATAAAGGCCAAAAAATATCAGATAGAAAAAGAAAGAGAGGTTGAGAAAATTATGAAAGAAAAAGAGATAAAGGCCGAAAAAATTAAGAGATAAAATGAGAGAGAGGTTGAGAAAATTGATGGAGAAATTAAGAGAACAAATTTGATCATTGAAAGAAAAATTGAGAGAAAACAAATGAATTTGTATGCAAGAGAACGTAAGATCAAAAAAGGTTTTCTTTTCAAATATGTCAATAATTGTACTAATGTGCTTCACTCTTATTTACCCAATATTGAAGTTTCTCTTTTGCAGGGTAATGTTCTCAATACATATGAGAAAGTGGCATTTGATAAGTTATTTGAGCATAATGAATTTTTGTTTAGAGAAAACAAATTGTTTATGCCTAAATATTCATTGCATGACTTGCTTGTTAAGGAAGCACAAGGAGGTAGTTTGATGAGGAATTTTTACGTATCTAAGACTTTAGATGATTTTCATATGAAACATGATGTGGAACGAATATATAAGTAGTTTATCACTTGTAGATAAGCTAAGTCTAAAATGAAGCCTAATGGATTATATAATTCTTTCCATATACCTAGTGAACCTTGGATTGACTTATCTACAATTTTTTTGTTGAGTTTACCTAGGTAAAAATGGGGTAGAGATTCTATATATGCGGTTGTTGACAAATTTTCTAAAATGACACATATCATACCATGTCATAAAACCGATGATGTACCACATATTGGTAATTTGTTTTTCAAGAAAGTTGTGAGATTGCATGGAATGCCTAGGAGTATTGAGTCTAATTTGTTTTTGAAACATGTCAAGTTTGTATATAATAACAGTGTGCATTTTGTAACTAAGTTTTCACATTTCAAAATTGTGCATGGTTTTGATCCATTAACTCCTTTAGATTTAATTCCTTTACCAATGGATGATTATGTTAACCTAGATGAAAAGAAGAAAGTTGATATTGTTAAGCAAATCTATAAGAAGGCAAGACAAAACATTAAGAGAAAAATTGAACTATATGCCAATCAAGCTAAAAAAGGACACAAAAGAATTGTATTTGACCCGGGCAATTGGGTTTGGTTGCATACGAGGAAGAAAACATTTCTAGATCAAAAGTGTTTTAAACCACCTCAAAGAAGATATGGTTTGCCTGAAGTGAATGAAAGAATCAATGACAATGCCTACAAGCAAGATCTTTTAGTTAAGTATAATGAGAGTGTGTGTTTCAAAGTTATTGATTTAAATTTGTTTATGTAGGAGCTAATTTGAGGACAAATCATTTTCAAGAGGAGGGGACTGATGTGACCACGGTTAACGAATGGAAATGAAGTGCAGGCTATCTTCAAGTTCCACTTGGATCTATTAGAAGAGTTTGGGCTAAAAGATTCAAAGAAGAACTTAATGGTTTAATTCTAGAGGTCCATCAAGGAGATACATGCATTACTACAAAATAAGAGCCCAAAACCGGTCCATGTCATTAAAACCCACTTAAATATGGGTCAAGACCAGCCAATCTGAATATGGACCTAAAGTGCAAGGAGATTGAAGGCTAAAAATTGAATATAGGCCAAAAATAATGAATTTATTTAATGGCCCAATTTAAGCTACGTTTTTATTTATTTATTTAATTTTAATGTTTTGTTTATTTGACTAGGAAAGTTTTCTATTTGATAGTTTCTAGAAGAGTTTCCTATTTGTATTTTTCCTTACCCTATAGGAGTTTCTTATTTGATAGATTCTAGAATAGTTTCCTATTTCTAACTTTCCTTGTCCTATAGGAGTTTCCTATGTAGTTTTCCTTGTTAGTTTAGGTTATTGGCCTAAAAATAAGCATGTATGCTCATGAACAATTCAGATTATCATTTATATTATTGAGAGTGTTTTCTCTTTAGTTCTTCAAAGAACTTTTCTGAACTTATCAAGATTTTTCTTGTGGCGTTCAAGCAAGACTTATCACTCACAATCTTCTTCTCTTTTCTTAAGTGTGGCGTCTTCAATATTTTCTTATACCTTTAGTTCTTATCTCTTTATAGATAACGGGTCAAGGTCATTTTCTTTGAATTTATTTTGTTATAAATTTGATTAGAACACAATCCTTCTAATCGAATCCCATATTGATTTCAGGTCTCACTGCTCTTGCTGAGGTTCATATCAGTAGATGAAAACATTGATGATGTATTTATAGTGTTGATGGCTGACTTTTATATATGTGCATTATGTGGTAATTTGTGTGAAATTGTTGTGGATACATTTTGAAGTTTAATCCATGATTTTAAAGGTTATGTGTTATGGATAATATGGATTTTTCATGCTTAAAATGTTAGTATCGATGTTTACTAGTTTATTGGCTAGTTTTGGGAGAAAAAGGATAATTTTTTGGAGTTTCGCACAAGCCGTGCTCTGGGCTAGTTTTGGAAAATGCATAATATGGGCATGAAGCATAGGCATGCTTGGTGACACGGTCAAGCTGTGCTATGTGCTGGTTTTTGGGAAACACAAGCATGATGTGGGGAGTACGTGGAGGAAGTATGAGCATAAAGCACAATTGTACTTGGTGACAGGGTCAGGCCATGCTTCATGTTGTTTTGCTCTTTTTGTTTCTTTCTTGTTTCCTTTTTGAATCCTAACCAAGAACCAATGTTTATGAAATGATAATTAGAGTTTATGAGTCATATATATCAAAAGAAAATTTAGTATTTAAATTAGTTATGTGATATCTTTTGAATTAACTATGAATGCATGAAGGAATAATGTATGAATGATATAATTCAATGCCATAAATCACTTTTATGTGCAACCAAGAAGGGGTAAATGATATATGAATCTGATGGAAAGATGCAAGAGTATGTATGATGGCTATCAATTTATTCTCATATCAAGCTACCCTGATCAGGATGAGTATTTTTTACTCTCTAATACAGGCTTTTCTCGCTTCGTCCAACATGGCATACTTTCTCTTTCTTTTCTCATTAACAAAATCATAATCGTTGGTAAGGAGTCCTCTACTGGTGCACCACACGAATAGCCATGTGACCATGCTCATTTCTTTTCTTTTCACAATAATAGCCAAAAATATGATTTCAATAACATGTATGTTCATTAAATTCACATCAAAATATAATTATTACCAAAAATCATTGGTAATCATGCCAAGAACATAGCCGTTTCTAATATCACTTTATAAATGATTTCCATGTCAAAATTATATACTTAAGATGATAAGAAGTTCATGCAATGGAAATGACTATGGCATATACTAGTGATTTATTATTTTCATTAATAAGATTCTTCTTTTTTTAAATATTATTTTTATCTCTTTAATTTCTTGATGCAGGTTTTTATCCTATCTAACTTTCTCTTAATAATTAGAGTATAAATCCCTCATTTTAACTCTGATTTAGGTGATCTTAGTGTCCATTTAAAGATAGAACAATTATCTAAAACTATTATGTTGAATAGTTTAGCCAAATATAAAAGATTCTTGGTGATATTACTCCCTCAAGTGACAGGTTATTCCTTCTCGGGTAGGTTCTGATCTCTACTTACTAATCTATCCATATTTCTCTCATGAGAATTCCAAATTGAGTGATTCCAGTGGTTACAATTCCATGACACATATATCTATAATTTTTATGTTAATCATTTTTTTAATTCCTTGCAGAATATTCCCAAACATTCAAACACAAAAGCTTTCCTCACATATTCTTCCTTGATTAATCATTTTCTTACCACTGCTTACTAATCAAACCATATCTACCTCATATGGACTCCAAATTGAGTGATTGCAGTGGCTAAAAGTCCGTTAGACATATATCTAAATTTTTCATGTTAACAAGTTATTTTAATTCTTTACCGATTCTTCCCAAAATTTTACAAAACAGAAACTTAAAAGTTTGCCACCCATAGCCATACCTATGCAGAACTATCTACACCATCCTAAGTATTCAAACATACATCATATGCAAGATCAATATGTAACATGATATAGCAACATCCATGACCAAGCATCAAAGTTCTAATATCAAAATCACATATAAATGTTACAAATTTCAACACTTTTCAAAAAGAAATATTGTTAAACCTACCTAAGCATCTCCCTAGCTTACTTAGTGAATTCATTTTCTTGTTTCCTGTTAAAAGAAGTAGCAAGATTCCTCCCTTCCCTTACCTTTTCTAGCAGCTTGAGTACATAGTCCTCTAGACTTCTCCTTCTTCTTCCATCCTTTCTTCTCCTCTATTTCTCTCCTTTCCTCACTCTACCTTGCTTTTATTTTTTTTTCTCTCCCTCACTTGGACGAAATTATAATGTTATAGGGGTGGGTTTGCTTAAATAGAATATTAAATAGTTCGCCTTTCATGATTATAGGTCTACCTTATCACAATTAAGATGCACTTGGTTGATTTTTAGAAAACAAACAACTCATGTTCTTGTCTTCCTCTTCTTTAGTCAAGATATGTATAGCAAAAGGAGATTTGTATTTTGAAAATTATGATAATATGTTCTTAAGACAAGGGACAAAGTCCCTTTGATTTAGGGATTCATTTCCTTTTTCTTTTGTCTTAATTAAGTATGATAGGTTTGCCTTTCTAAGTGACAAGTTTCTAGCCCTTGAATCTCCCTTTCTTGGATGAAATTATGTGTGTAGGATAGGAATGTTTTGTCCTAATGCCATGTATTATTATCCACTTGCTAAAATTATAAGTGTAGGATATAGATGTTTTGTCCTAATGCCATGTATTATCATACCACTTGCTAAAATTATGAATGTAGGATACCACACCACTTGCTGAATTTTTGTCTTAATGCCATGTAACCTAATCTTTATTATTATTACACTATTATTTCATCACATGAATTATTTTATTTTATTTTTCCTCTTAGATTTGAGCTCATTCCAACCCATTTCCTTTGCTTTGGATAAAATTCTACCTTTCTTGGAGGGTTTGGTCACATTTTCATAATTTTTAAACTATCGGTCCAACTACTATATCCTAGTCCAAGTCTATGTTTTATTTCTTGCTTAAGTTATCCAATGGGCTTGTTAGAAACTTATGTGAAGTGTAAAAACTCTATATGAAGTGTCCATAGGTGAAAACTCAATTTATGGGTGGAGATGTTAAACTTAGAAATTTCTAACTCTTGAATTAGGAAAAATTACCCTAATCCAATCTTCTTAAAATTTTAAGACCTTTACTTACTTCACAAAAATTTATCTTCCTTACCAAAGAATTTTGACCCTCTTTAGTATGTTATTTTTAATTTTTCCTATTAGGTTTTCTCTCTTTACTTGTTCTCTTAATGTTAGAAACATTTTCTATGCATACGCATAAGGTGAAAAATTTCTAAGGATTATATTTCCTTAGATATATAAAAAAATTCTATTAAATTTTATTTCCTTAATTAAATATTTATGTACCTTTAAAGAAACAAAATTAAGGATGTTATAAGAAAGCTCATAAATAGGGTGTTGATCTTACTTTTTTACATCACTAAAGTTGTTTCTCTCACTTGATGGCTGGTTTTTCTCACTAGCTTCCACCACCAAGCTGTAGATTTTTCTCCACCATTAGATTTCCATGAAAGCTCATGGGCACACACAAGGTTAGGGAAGATCAATGAGTCCAAAACTTACCTTTTCCCCTTTAGATTTTAGCTTTCTTCCTCCTCTTCCCCTTTCCTCTCTCTCTCTCTCTTCTTCTTTCTCTCTTTTCTCATTTTTCCTCTTCTTTCTTTGCCGTGAGTGTTTCTTCTCCTTGGGCTGGCTGGCAACTTGCTCATCAAGTCAAGGGAAATAATAAAATATTACAAGCTTCTTGGAGAAGCTTTTTTGGCCTTAACCAAAGCCCTCCAAATCTCCAAGTGTTACAAAAATGCCATGCCATTACTTTAGGGCTAACCATTAGCTAAGGCCTTGTTTGGTGAATTGGAAATTTTCCAAGTGTTTAATCTCCTCTTAAGATGTATTCCAAGGGCTTTTTGTGCAAATCTCTTCATAGCTCTTTATCCCTATTAGTGTTGCCTATTTCTGGTCCTGTAGGCAAAGAAAATACTATTTTGTCCTTGATTATTTCCTTCAAAAATGAGAAATTCTTTATTTAATATTCATAATTATTTCCTTATAATTACCCTATTTAATCCTTTTTAATCCTTCTCAACATCCTATTTTGTAAAGATACTTAATAGAAATTTAAGGTGTTACAAGAAATATGGTAGCAGGTAAGAAACCTTTGGCCTTGGGGCCTAGACCTTCGATGCAAAATGCTATCAAAAATGAATACAGGACATATGGGCGACATCATAGGAATAGACCCTGTCTTCATAATTCAATTACTTGCTTCTGATGTGGTCAAAAAGGGCATATAGCTCGCCGATATCCTCTAGAAGATGGAAGAAAGGTCGAGCAGACTCAACTAGTTAAAGGAAGAGTTTTTATGTTGAGTGAGGCTGAAGCAAAGAAAAGCTCCTGATATGATTCAAGGTACGTGTTATCTTCTTGGCTATCCTCTTATTATGCTTTTTGATTCGGGTGCCAATCATTCTTTTATATCATCTTCTTATGTAGAGAAACTGCTTTGTCCTATGTCTGAATTGACATTTGAGTTGATAATATTAACCCCTACAGGAGGAAAAGTGAGTACCTCTTCGGCATATCCTTTATTATGGATCTAATTTGTTTACCCCTAGAGGATATATATATATATATATATATATATATATATATATATATATATATATATATATATATATATATATATATATATATATATGATTTTGGGGATGGACTAGCTCAGTCGTAACCAGATCCTTTTGGACTGCTACACAAAGACTCTTGTTTTTCCTTCCATATCTAATAAGGAATCCAAAGGTAAAGATGACCGGGCCAATAAACTCTAGAAAGAGTTAGTTGATGAGGATTCAAACTGTACTTTTTTATACGCTCTTGACCCGAGAGCCGAGCAAGAACTGGTTAAGATTTTGATAGTTCGTGATTTCCTGGAAGTCTTTCCTTCAGAAATTACTAAATCCGGGAAATTACTAAACAGCCACCTAAGCGAGAAGTGAAATTTTCCATTGATCTGGTGCCAAGAGTGACTCCTATTTCTATCACCCTGTATAGGATGGCTCTTGGAAAAGAATTTTATCCGACCTAGTGTTTCGTCTTAGGGAGCTTCGGTGCTATTTGTGAAGAAGAAAGATGGAAGTCTACAATTATGTATTGACTACACGCAGCTCAACAAAGTGACTATCAAGAATAAATATCTGTTGACGATGATAGATGACTTGTTAGATCAACTAAAAGGGGCAACTATTTTCTCCAAAATAGATCTAAGATCAGGATATCATCTAATTTGAGTAAAATAAGAAGATATTCCTAAGACATCCTTCGGATCTAGATATAGGCATCATGAGTTCCTAGTCATGCCGTTTAGAGTTACTAATGCACCTGTAGTCTTTATGGATTATATGAATCGAATCTTCTGACCCCTACCTGGATCAATTTGTAGTAGTCTTCATGGACGACTTTCTAATTTACTCAAAGGATATAGAGGAGCATGAACGTCATCTTCAATCAGTGCTTCAAGTCCTAAAAGAAAAGAAACTCTGCTAAATTGGAGAAATGCGAGTTTTGGATACAATAAGTGAAGTTTCTAGGGCATGTGGTGTCAAAAGATGGGGTATTGATGGATCTTACCAAAATATAAGCGATACTCAAGTAGGAAAGACTAAAGATAGTGACCAAAATTAGAAGCTTTCTAGGTTTAGCTGGATATTACAGAAGATTCATACAGGTTTTTCGCAAATAGTGTTACCCTTAACTAGATTGACTCGAAAAGGAAGTTTAATCAAATGGACTCCAGAATGTGAGAGGAGTTTCTTGGAGCTTAAGACTCAGCTTACTACACCTTTAGTTTTGATTCTCCTGGATCCTTCGGGATGTTTTGAAGTTTATACGGATGCTTCCAAGAAGGGACTAGGGTGTGTTTTGATGCAATAAGGCAGGGTAGTTGCCTATGCCTCCAGACAACTGAGGTTGCATGAAGAAAATTATCCCACTCACGATCTGGAGTTGTCTGCTATAGTTTTCACCTTAAAGATTTGGCAGCATTATCTATACAGCGCAGTGTTTGAAGTATACAACGATCACAAAAGTCTAAAAAATCTTTTCAATCAAAAGGAATTGAACATGAGACAGATAAGGTGGATGGAATTCATTGATGATTATAAATTTGAACTAAAGTATCACCCAGGGAAAACAAATGTGGTAGCATATGCGTTAAGCAAAAAATCCATGCATTTGAGTCATATGCTAATGAAAGAGATGAGCTTGATTGAAGAATTCAGGAATTTAAGGTTATCAGTGGTAACTACACCTAAAAATTTACTTGTTTGTGAGTTGCGGGTGGAATGTGATTTGAAGACAAAAATTAAAGAAACGCGAGTGCAAGATCCTTTTCTTCAAAGTACACATATTGCACCAGACTTCACGAAGTCGGAAGAAGGAATCATCTTGTATCGAGGAAGAATGTGTGTGCCACAGGAAGAGGACCTAAAGATAAAAATTCTGGAGGAAGGACATCAAAGTAAATATGTTATCCATCCGGGAGCCAGAAAGATGTATCAAGATTTAAAGAGATCCTTTCAGTCGCTAGTAATGAAGAAAGATATAGCAAAATATGTAGCAAGGTGCCTAACTTGTCAGAAAGTCAAAATTGAACATCAGAGGCCTTATGGAACCCTACAATCCTTGGAGATTCCCGAGTGGAAATGGGATCGCATTGCCATGGATTTTGTCGAAGTTTTTCCAAGACTCAGGCTGGTCATGATGTTGTTTGGGTGATGTGGATAGATTGACAAAATCTGCACACTTTCTACCTATAAGAATTAACTACTCGCTGGATAAACTGGCACACCTTTATATGAAGAAGGTTGTTCGAGTGCATGGGATTCCAAGTAGCATCATTTGATATCGAGACCCTAGATTTACCTCTAGATTTTGGAAGGTTTTACAGGAGGCTTTCGGTACTAAATTATGGTTTAGTAATGCATATCATCCACAAATAGACGGTCAAACCGAAAGGACAATTCAAATGATGGAAGATATGTTACGAGCATGTACCTTAGATCAAGGAAAAGAATAGGATAAGTATCTCACTTTAGTGGAGTTTGCTTATAATAACAGTTCCCATGCAAGTATTGGGATGGCACCATACGAAGCTTTATATGGTAGAAGGTGCAAATCACCTCTGTGTTGGTATGAAGTGAGTGAGAGGAAGTTGTTAGGTCCTGGGTTAGTTCAGTGTACTATAGAAGAAATATGAATGATTCAAGATAGGATACGAACTACCCAGAGTTGACAGAAAAGTTAATATGACCAAAATAGGAAGCCCTTGCATTTTTAGGAAGGGGAACACATATTCCTGAAGATCTCTTCGACTACTGGAATTGGTCGAGCTATGAAGGTTAAGAAATTAAGCCCATGTTATATAGGACCTTACCAGATACTCAAGAAAGTTAGGCCATCGGCATATCAAATATCCTTACCCCCAAGACTATCAAACCTACACAATGTATTTCATGTTTCTCAACTTCAGAAATATCTGTCGGATCCATCGCATGTGATTAAGGAGGAAGAAGTAACAGTAAAAGAGAACTTTACTTTTTAATTAAACCTGATTGAGATTCTGGACATAAGTATAAAGAAACTACATAGTAAAAATGTTCCATTGGTGAAGATGTTGTGGAAAGGACTGTCCAAGGAAGAAGCTATATGGGAGAGAGAGGAAGATATGAGGCACTCTCATCCACAACTTCTTGAGGATAGGTAAATTCTTGAATTTTGAGGACAAAATTCCATTTAAAGGGGGAAAAGTGTAACACCTTGAATTTTTATTAAGTATCTTCACAAAATAGGATGTTGAGAAGGATTAAAAAGGATTAAAAAGGATAATTATAAGGAAATGATTATGAATATTAAATAAGGAATTTCTCATTTTTGAAGGAAATAATCAAAGATAAAATAGTAATTTCTTTGCCTGCATGACCAAAAAAGGGCAACACTAACAAGGATAAGGAGCTATAAAAAGAGTTGCACAAAAAACCAACGGAATACACCTCAAGAGGAGATTAAACACTTGGCAAATTTCTAACTCACAAGACAAGACCCTAGCTAATGGTTAGTCCCAAAGTAATGGCATGGCATTTTTTGTAATACTTGGAGATTTGGAGGATCTTGGTTAAGGGAGAAAAGCTTCTCCAAGAAGCTTGTAATATTTTATTGTTTCCCTTGACTTGATGAGCAAGTCGCCAACTAGCCCAAGGAGAAGAAACACTCATGGCAAAGAGAGAAGATGAAAAATGAGAAAAGAGAAAGAAAATAACAGAGAGAGTATGTTGTGTGTGTTTTATAAATAACTGCAAGCGCACGGCATAGATGTAGCTAGTCCGGCAAGTACGGGTCATATCCCACAGAGAACAATGGTTAATTACTAGACCTCTACAAAATATGCCATATAAATCAATACAATTCGATGAGAAAGTGTGTCGTAAATAAGTAAATAAGTAATTCAATTAACAAAAGCCTATGGTTAGAGTTTACCACACTTATGATATTCAACAATCAATATGTACCTCTAATTGCAATTATCTAGGTAATTGGGGATGGTTTAGCCTTAATTAACTAATAACATCTTTCAAGCGTTACAAATCGTACCTAAGTTAATCCAATTACCTACTTTCGTGGTTCTTAGTTCAACCTAGGTCCATTAAGTTCTATGCTAACCATAGAATGCAATTAATTAGTTTTCTCGTGCCCACTAACTGATTCAATTCCTAGAAAACCTTAAACTACTTTCATAATTAAGATATCCCTACTTAACTATTAAGTTCTGGTATTAACTTTCATCTTTCCATTCATCGGTTAATAACCTAAGACGTGACAGATTGGTAATCAGGCATTCTATCAACTCTTAAACATGCACATAATAGTTCATCTTAATTAATCCAAAAATAATCACAATTAGGGTTCCACAATTCAATTATCATAATATCATCAAATCATAAGTGGGTTCATCGAAACCCTATATCAATATCTACTCACGAATCATGGAAATATAAATCATAATCCAATTCATTGAATAACTCATAAGTGTTCAATACAATCAAAGAGAAAGAATAGAAGTAGAAGTAAAGATGGAAAGATAAAACCTAGTTGCAGAATGTATTGAATACAAACTTCAATCAATGTAAATTATACTCTAGATGCATAAAGTAATCACTAATCCTACTCTAAACCTAATCTAATGGTGTTTTCTAAGCTTAAAACTGAGTAAAAGTAAGTCTGTATATGTCTGAATAATCCTGGCTGCATTTCCCCATGAATTTATATAACTTTGGCTGCTAAAAACTCTAAAAAAACACGGACTGTAAGAACATGAAGCACGACCGTACTTCGTGTTGGAAATTTGGGAAAAACCACGTTCTTTGCACAGAGCATAGCTTGGCCGTGTTTTGGGCTACCAAGCTCATTTCTTGCCAATTTCTTCTGGGTTGCGTCCTTGCTTCCTTCTCAACATGTTCCAAGTCCATAGGCTCCTTACATAAGTGTTTTCTCTTACTTCTTAGCCTCTTTTGCTAACCTACAAACATAAAAAAAATCAAAGTAGTATCCAAAGCAAAGCATAACCAAAAGTAGGGAAATAATCACAAATTTACTATTAATTAGGGGATAAAATATAACCATTTAACACTCAATTTTCCCCTTTATCAGAGAGGAAAGGGGAATAGAAGGAAGAAAGTTAAAATCTAAAGAGGAAAAGGTAAGTTTTGGACTCTTTGATCTTCCCTAACCTTGTGTGTGCCCATGAACTTTCATGGAAATCTAATGGTGGAGAACAATCTGTAGCTTGGTGGTGGAATAGTGAGAGAAACCAGCCGTCTAGTGAGAGAAACAAATTTGGTGGTGTACAAAGGTAAGATTAACACCCTATTTATGAGCTTTCTTAGTTGATGGTTTGATTGGTGTCTTATATGCATTAATGGAAGCATAATGGTAGGGTAGATGAAAACATTCATGATGTATTTGTGGATTTGATGACTGACTTTCATATATGTGCATGATGTGGTAATTTGTGAGAAATTGTTGTGGATAGATTTTGAAGTTTAATCCATGATTTTGAAGGTTATGTGTTGTGAATAATCTACATTTTTCATGCTTAAAATGTTGGTATGGATGTTTGTTGGTTTATTGGCTGGTTTGGGAGAAAAAGGAGAATTTTTTTGAGTTTCGCACCCAGAGCACGACCGTGCTCTGGGCTGGTTTTGGAAAATGTAGAACATGGGCACTGATAAAGGAGAATTTTGAGTACTTAATGGCTATATTTTATCCTCTAATTTATAGTAAACTTGTTGTTATTTCCTTGCTTTTGGTTATACGTTGTTCTGGATACTGCTTTGATTTGTTTTATGTTTATAGGAGAGCAAAAGAGGCCAAGAAGCAAAGGAAAACACTCATGAGAAGTGCCATATGGACTTGGAACAACATGAGGAGGAAGTAAGGAGGCAACACACCAAAATTTGGCAAGAAATGAGCATGGCATCCCCCAACACGGCTTGGCCGTGCTTGGTGGCATGGAGCACGGCTAGGCCGTGCTCTGGGCAAAAAGTGCAGAAAAACCCCAGAAACCAGCCCGAAGCACAGCCAAGCCATGTCATGAACCACGGTCGTGCTTCGGGTCCGTACACATCGTCTTTTTTAGGGTTTTGAGCCGCCAAAGTCATATATATTGAATAGAAAATGCAGAGGCAGATATTCAAACACAGGGAGACCTTCTTTTACTCAATTTTAGGCTTAGGACAGACCATTAGATTAGTTTTAGAGTAGGATTAGTGCTTACTTTCATGTTCTTAGCTTAGATTTGAGATTAATTCAGCATTGTATTTCATCTTTGCATTCAGTAATCTAGGTTTTATCTTTTCATCTTTGCTTCTACTTCTATTTCTACTTCTTCCTTTTACATTGTATTGTATATTGATGATTTACTTAATGATTATGCCTTTGATTTATCTTTGTATCATGTTTGAGTAGATTTGATCTAGGGTTTCGGTGAACCCACTTATGATGTGATGATACATTGTGCTAATTGAATCATTGGAACCCTAATTGTGTTATCCATGGTTAATTAGGATTAGCTATTATGCATTGACTATATGAGTTGATGAATGTCTGGCCAACGTTTTATCACGTCATAGGATATTAGTTGATGGACTGAAAGATGAAGATTAATACCGGAACCTAATAGTTAATTAGGGATATCTTAATCACGAAAGTAATTTAAGATTTTCTAGGATTGAATCAATTAATAGGCAAGGGAAAATCGATTAATTGTATTCCATGGTTGGCATAGAACTTAATGGACCTAGGTTGAACTAAGAACCACGAAAGTAGGTAATTAGATTAACCTAGGTACGATTAGTAACGCTTGAAAGAGGTTGCTAGTTAATTAAGGCTAAACCATCTCCAATAACCTAGATAATTGCAATTAGAGGTACATATTAGTTGTTGAGTATCATAAGTGTGTTGAACCGTAACCCTAGGCTTTGTTTAATTGATTATCTTTACTTATTTAATTGTGACAAACTTTCATCAGATTACATCGATTTAGATAGATCGTTTTGTATAATTCTAGTAATTGACATTGTTCTCTGTGGGATACGACCCATACTTGCCGAACTAGCTACAGCTACACTGTGCGCTTGCAGTAATTAGTAAAACAGACACAACAAGTTTTTGGCGCCGTTGCCGGGAAACAATCAACAATATTATATATCTGCGAAATAGCTAGACTAGATCACTTTCTTTTTATTTTTCTGCATAATTTAATCTTGCTGATTTTTGCTTCTTTTCTTCCTTTATAGGTGTGTTTCTCTTTTATGCGAAGAGAACGTGAAATTGTTGCTGAATTTGACCTAGAAATTGAACGCACACTACGAAGGATAAGAAGGAGACAGCAGCAAGAAAATTCTGCAGCTACTATGAGAGAGAGAGATAACCGATCTCTAAAGTATTTTATCGCCCCGGACACTCATGGCCTGAATCCCAGCATAGTCAGGCCAGTTGTTGAAGCTAACAACTTTGAGCTGAAGCCTTCTCTCTTGTAGATGGTTCTGCAGAATCAATTTGGAGGGTCACCTACGGAAGACCCAAATCTCCATCTTTCAGTGTTTTTGGAGTACTGTGACATACTGAAGCTGAATGGAGTATCTTCTGATGCCATCAGACTAAGACTGTTCCCCCTGTGCAAGGTTGCATTCTCTTCCATTAGGGTCCATCACCACTTGACAACAGCTTTCTCAAGCTTTCCTGGCCAAGTACTTCCCACCGAGCAAGACGACCCATCTTAGGAATCATATCACTACTTTTGCTCAGAAGGATGGGGAGTCATTATATGAAGCTTGGGAGTGATTTAAAGAACTCGTCATAATATGCCCACACCATGGGTTGGAGAAGTGGCTGATAGTCTATACATTCTATAATAGACTGATTTACAGCACCCGTATGTTTGTAGATGCTGCAGCTGGAGGAGCTTTGATGAATAAAACAGTTGATGAGGCATATGAGCTGATAGAAGATATGGCTCAAAATCATTACTCATGGTCTAGTGAGAGGCAACCAAGAAAATCAGCAGGTATGTATGAAGTAGATGCGTTTAATCATCTAACTTCTAAGGTTGATGCATTGTTTTAGAAGTTGGATAAGTTAAGCATCAACAATGTTGGTTCCTCTTCATCATCTTCTACTTGTGAAATTTGTGGTTGCATAGGTCATGTGGCCAATGAATGCCAGCTTGGGAACTCTGCACCTCAAGATTGTGAGCAAGTAAGTTTTGTGAACCACAATCAAAGAAACAATCAATACAGCAACACATATAACCCAGGCTGAAAGAATCACCCGAATCTCTCTTACAAGCCGAATTCAAATCAGCAGCCTCCGAATAATTTTAGGCAACCTCCAGGCTTTCAGAATCAGAGGTCATTCAACCCAACTCCTCAACCAAAGTCAAATATGGAGGCTCTAATGGAGAATTTCATCATTACACAGAGTAAGCAGAATGATGAATTCAGAGCCCAGAACTATTCTATGAATGAGGCTAGGAAAGATTTAGCCTCCAAGGTAGACTCACTTGCTACTCATAGCAAGATGCTACAAACTCAGATAGCACAGCAGGCAAGTCTATCTAATAGGAACTTTGGCAGACTTCCAGGCCAGACTGAGAACCCCAGAGAACATTGCAATGCCATTACTTTGAGAAGTTGTAAACAATTGGCTGAATCTAAGAGAAGTGAGAAGGTAAAGAAAAATGAACCTCAAGCTATATCTGAGAAGAGAAGAGAAGATGAACCATAAAAAGAGGAAAAGAAGGAAGAAGAGCCAAAATATGTGGCTCCTGAACCATACAAGCCACCAATCCCTTTTCCTCAAAGATTGGTTAAGGCCAAGTTAGAGAAGCAGTTTGGGAGATTTCTGGATGTGCTGAAAAAGTTTAATATTAACATTCTATTCCTAGAAGCTATCTCCCAAATGCCATCCTATACGAAGTTCCTGAAAGAGATCCTCTCAAACAAGAAGAAATTGAAGAGCATGCTGTGGTGGCACTGACAGAGGGATCAAGTGCATTAATTCAGAATAAGATTCCTCAAAAGCTTAAGGATCCTGGAAGCTTCTCAATCCCTTGCTTTATTGGTGAGATGATAATAGAGAGAGCCCTATGTGACCTTGGAGTAAGTGTAAGTCTTATGCCTCTTTTGGTTTGCCAAAAGATTCAGATGGGTGACTTGAAGCCTACCACCCTTGCTCTTCATTTGGCTGACTGATCCATTGAGCATCCAGTAGGTATATTAGAGGATGTTCCTCTAAAGGTAGAAAAATTTTATATACCGGTTGATTTTGTTATTTTAGAGATGGAGGAAGACGACAAAATCCCCATCATTCTTGGAAGGCCTTTCCTAGCTATGGCTGGTGCAAATATAAATATGAGAGATAGAAAGCTTTCTTTGAATGCAGGGGATGAAAAAGTAGAATTTAATTTGAATGATGTTATGCACCCTCCATCTCTAGGTAAATCTTGCTATAGATTGGCTTAACTGAACCTAATGTGAATGATAATGCCATGAATTTTTCTCCTTTTGACCCACTTAAGTTATGCTCTGTGGAAAGTTCTTGTGTTTATGTCAAACAGGGGGAAGAAAAGCAAGAAATTGAAGAGGAAGTAAAAGATACAAAGCTTGAACCCAAACCACCTCCTCAAAGCTTGAATGAAGCAAAGGAAGAAAGGAATAAGCCAAAAATATCTTTGAAGGCCATTGGACAAAGACTCAAGAACCATACGAAGAGACAATGGATAGCAAGGAGAGTTATTCAAACTCTCTTAATGCCTCCTTGAGTGGAAAGCATGGAAAAGGAGTCGAGCTAATGACTTAAAACAAGCGCTTTGTGGGAGGTAACCCACATTTTAATTTCTAAGTTTCTTTTTTTTTTTTCTTGCTTTAAGATTTAGTTTTCATCTTTAATTTAGCTAATTTCTTAGGTTAGAAGTTTAATGAGTGTTTTCTTTTGATTTTCAGGTCCATTCCCATGTCCCCAAGATGATATAAAAGGCTAAAATTTAAAGGAAATCAAGGAGAATAAAAAACTGAGGCAAAATTCGAAGATTTAAAGGTTCCAGCCAGCGACACGGGCTGGCCGTGCCCCAAGACTAGCCCAAGCACCCCTTGCCCGTGTTGGTTAACACGGGCCAAATCCAGAGTTTTTGGATTTCCAACGCCAAGCATGAGTAGGCCGTACTGTGAAGCATGGCCGTGCTCCAAGTAAAAAAAAGAGGGAAAATAGGAAAAGAGCCATCTGCTATTGGCATCACCATTATAGCTTCCCTCTAGGTATAATTTTAACCTTTGCTTTGCGCCTAATTTCTTTTATCTAGATTGGACTTCCTTGATGGTTGGACTGGATTATTCCTCAAGATTGAACTAGATTGGTTTATATATCTGATTATATATTTTATTCTGCAACTGTGGATTTATTAGCATGGTTTTGGGAATTTCTGCATAATTGGGACTGAATCTATACTGAATTCTCTAGTTGTTTTCTGAATGGTTTTATCTAAATATGGATTTTTTGATAACTATTACTTGCTAATTTGCTGATCTTGCCATTGATTTGAAGTTAGAATTTGACATTGGCTTTACATGTTGCTAATGCGAGCCAAATACATTTAGCACCAGAGTCAAAACCCTCCACCACCTCTTTCAGAAGACCAGTGAGCACGTAAGTTCCTTCTCCCTTTTGCTTGTACTTTAATTTATACTGACATTGAGGACAATGTAAAGTTTAAGCATGGGGGAGTAGCTTTAGGCTTGTTGTAACAACCCTTTTTTTTATTATTTATTATACAATATAGAGTTCACATACATGTCACTAATCAAACACATAAATAACTACATCTTATTTATTCTGGTTGACCAATTCCGAAGATATAGGTGCAGGTGGTTACAACTTCACCGGGATCTGAACCAACTCGACCACAAACATATTATTTGATTCTGGGATCTGCCCAACATAAAGTAACTCGATCCAACGTACACTAAAAGCCAAAGCCATAGAAAAATCTGTATAACTAATTTTCTGAACATGATATAGAAATATAGTGAGAATTAAATCCTAGTAAGTTCAACAATAAATCATCATCAATATAGCTCATCATGTCATGTTCAGCTGTATAAACTACAGTAAATATCTTTGGTCACATGAATGCACTATATCCATGCATATGAGAATCGTACAGTAATGACATGTATGACAGGATTAATTATTTTTATAATATCATATGATGACTATCAATTTATTCTCATATCAAGCTACCCCCGTCAGGGTGAGTATTTTCTACTCTCTGGTACGGGCTTTTCTCGCTCCGTTCGACATGACCCACTTTCTCTTTCTTTTCTCATTAACATGATCATAACCATTGGTAGGGCATCCCCTATTGGTGCACCACACAGATTTCCATGTGACCGTGCTCATTTCTTTTCTTTTCACAATGATAGCCAAAAATATGCTTTCAATAACAAGTATGTTCATCAAAATATAACTATTACCAAAAATCATTGGTAATTATGCCATGAACATAACCATTTCAAATATCACTTTATAAAATATTTCCATGTCAAAATTTCACACTTAAGATGGTAATAAGTTCATAAAATGGCGATGGCTATGGCATATACTAGTCATTTATTATTTTCATTTATAAGATTCTTTTTTTTTAAATATTAATTTTATTTCTTTATTTTCATGATGCAGGTTTTCATCCTATCTAACCTTCTCTTACTAATCAGAGCATAACTTCCTCAATTTAACTCCGATGTAGGTGCTATTAGTGTTAATTTCAAGATAAAACAATTATCTAAAACTATTATGTTGATTAGTTTTGCGAAATATTAAGAACTCAAGGTGATATTACTCCCTCAAAGTACAGGTTATTTCTTCTCGGATATGTTCTGACCTCTATCTACTAATCTATCCATATCTCCCTCATAAGAATTCCAAATTAAGTTATTCCAGTGGCTAAAAATCCGTGACACATATAAAAATAATTTTTATTTTAATCATTTGTTTTAATTCCCTACAAAATGTGCCCAGAAATTAAAACACAGAAACTATCCTAAAATATTCTTCCCTGATTAACCAATTTCTGACCACTGCATACTAATCGGACCATATCTACCTCATACAAACTCTAAATTGAGTGATTCTAGTAGCTAACATTCCGTGACACATATATATATATAACTCTTATGTTAACCATTTATTTTAATTCCCTACAAACAATTCCCAGAAATTAAAATACAGAAGTTATTCTAACATATTCTTCCTTGAATAACCATTTTCTGACCACTGTTTACTAATCGGACCATATCTACATCATATGAACTCCAAATTGAGTGATTCCAGTGGCTAAAAATCCATGAGACATAGAATCTTAAAGTTTAAAAGTTTTTCATCCATAGCCATACCTATGCAGAACTATCTACACTAGCCAAAGTATTCAAACATACATAATATGTAACATGATATAGCAACATCCATGACCAATCATCAAAGTTCTAAGATCAAAATCTCATATAAATATTATAAGTTTCAAAATTTTTCTTCAAAAAGAAATATTGTTAAACTTACCTGGCGCACTTAGTCCTCTAGACTTCTCCTTCCTCTCCTTTCCTCACTATACCTTGCTTCTATTTTTCCTTTTCCTCACTTGGACGAAAATTCTAATGTTATAGAGGTGGGTTTTGCTTAAATAGACCACCAAATAATTCATCTTTCATGATCATAGGTCTACCTTATCACAATTAGGATACACTTGGTTGAATTTTTTGGAAAACAAACAAGTTATGTTCTTGTCTTCCTCTTCCTTAGTAAAGATATGCATAGCAAAAGGAGATTTGTATTTTGAAAATTATGATAATATGTTTCTAAGATAAGGGACAAGGTCCCTTTGATTTAGGGATTCATTTCTTTTTCTTTTTTCTTAATCAATTATGATAGGTTTGCTTTTTTAGGTGGCAAATTTTCAACCCTTGAATCTTCCTTGCTTAACTAAAATTATTTGTGTAGGATAATGATGTTTTGTCATAATGCTATGTATTATTACCCACTTGCTAAAATTATAAGTGTAGGATATAGATGTTTTGTCCTAATTCCATGTATTATCATACCACTTGCTAAAATTATGAATGTAGGATATCACACCACTTGCTAAATTTTTGTCTTAATGCCAAGTCACCTAATCTTGATTACACCATTATTTCATCACTTTATTTTATTTTTGTTTTTATTTTTCCTCTTGGGTTTGGGCTCATTCTAGCCCATTTTCTTTACTTTGGATAAAATTCTACCTTTCATAATGGGCTTAGTCACATTTTCATGATTTTTGGGCTACCAGTCCAATTTCTATATCTTAGTCCAAGTCTATGTTTTATTTCTTCCTTGGGCTATCCTATTGGCTTGCTAAAAATTCATGTGAAGTAGAAAAAGTCTATATGAAGTGTCCATAGGTGAAAGCCCAATTTATGGGTGGAGATACTAAACTTAGTAACTTTAACTCTTAAATTAGGAAAAATTACCCTAATCCAATCTTCTTAAAATTTTAATACCTTTATTTACTTCACAAAAATTTATCTTCCTTACCCAAGAATTTCACCTTTCTTTAGTATATTTATTTCTTATTTTTTCTCTTAGGTTTTCTCTCTTTACCTATTTCATTAATGTTAGAACATTTCTATGCATACACGTAAGGTGAAGAATTTTTAAGGATTATATTTCCTTAGATATCTAAAAATTGTCTAATAAATTTTATTTTCTTATGGGATGTTACACTTGTGATTTCCTCTAATTAGATATTATTGGCTGAATATCTCATGTTACAATGTAAAATCACATAGTTTACTATTTCAGAGATAGATTGATGCAATATAGGTTGATTTTAGCTCATGAACATGTGATGCACAATAGGATATGAAATAGGTACTTATAATTTTAGTCTCTCTCTTCTAGGATTAAACCTCTAATTTTTTTGAAAAATATCTCTCTATTGTGCTGTGAATTGTATGCTATTTTTTATTGTAACACTATGAGAGTGTGAAGGAAGGGAGAGGTGAAAAATGAGGGAATGTGCACCCCAAAAATTTCACTCTAAGTACCCGTTCAAGGCACAAAAAAGGCCTTAGTATGAGTACCTATATACCTTTACCCTAGTGAGATGAAGCATAAAATGCACTCACTGCATGTTTCTATAAAAAAATGAAGAATGAATGAAAAAGAGAAAAGAAAGAAAAAGAAAGTAAGAAATAAAAGAGTATGAACGAAAAAAAAAAGAAAAAAAAAAGAGTGATAATATAAATAAGGGTAAAGCAACATAGGGAGATCTAAAGGTTGAGGTGGCCTACTTGAGTGTACAAAAATCAATTTGATGCATACAACCAATGGTAACAATAAAAGTAGATATATAATAGAAGAATTTGCGTTTAGTTTTAGAAGAACAGAGACTATCTAGTAAATGTCTATTCATATATCTATTATGTTCACATTAATTGAGTGACAAATTACCTGTATTGCACTTTTCTATCTTCTGGAATCTGATTGCATATTTCCCCCTTCCTGATATGACATGTTATTTGCTTGAGGACAAGCAAAGGTTTAAGCATGGGGGAGTTGATAAAGGGGAATTTTGAGTACTTAATGGCTATATTTTATCCTTTAATTTATAGTAAACTTATGGTTATTTCCTTGCTTTTGGTTATACTTTGTTCTGGATACTGCTTTGGTTTGTTTTATGTTTATAGGAGAGCAAAAGAGGCCAAGAAGCAAAGGAAAACACTCATGAGAAGTGCCAAATGGACTTGGAACAAGATGAGGAGGAAGCAAGGAGGCAACACACCAAAATTTGGCAAGAAAGGAGCATGGTAGCCCCTAACATGGCCTGGCCATGCTTGGTGGCATAAAGCACGGCCAGACCGTTCTCTGGGCAAGAAGTGCAGAAAAACCCCAAAAACCACCCTAAAGCACGACCAGGGCGTGTCATGAAGCACGGCCATGCTTCAGGTCTGTACACATTGTCTTTTTTAGGGTTTTGAGCTGCCAAAGTCATATATATTGAATGGAAAACGCAAAGGCAGATATTCAAACGCAAGGAGACCTTCTTTTACTCAATTTTAGGCTTAGGAAAGACCATTAAATTAGTTTTAGAGTAGGATTAGTGCTTACTTTCATGTTCTTAGCTTAGATTTGAGATTGATTCAGCATTGTATTTCATCTTTGCATTCAGCAATCTAGGTTTTATCTTTTCATCTTTGCTTCTACTTTTATTTCTACTTCTTCCTTTTACATTGTATTGGATATTGATGATTTACTTAATGATTATGCCTTTGATTTATCTTTGTATCATGTTTGAGTAGATTTGATCTAGGGTTTCGATGAACTAACTTATGATGTGATGATACATTGTGCTAATTGAATCATTGGAACCCTGATTATGTTATCCATGGTTAATTAGGATTAGCTATTTTGCATTGACTATATGAGTTGATGAATGTCTGGCCAACATTTTATCACGTCATAGGATATTAGTTGATGGACTGAAAGGTGAAGATTAATACCAGAACCTAATAGTTAATTAGGGATATCTTAATCACAAAAGTAATTTAAGATTCTCTAGGATTGAATCAATTAATGGGCAAGGGAAAACTGATTAATTGTATTCCTTGGTTGGCATAGAACTTAATGGACCTAGGTTGAACTAAGAACCATGAAAGTAGGTAATTGGATTAATCTAGGTACGATTAGTAATGCTTGAAAGAGGTTGCTAGTTAATTAAGGCTAAACCATCCCCAATAACCTAGATAATTGCAATTAAAGGTACATATTAGTTGTTGAGTATCATAAGTATGGTGAACCGTAACCCTAGGCTTTGTTTAATTGATTATCTTTACTTATTTAATTGTGAAAAACTTTCATCGAATTACATCGATTTAGATAGTTCATTTTGTATAATTCTAGTAATTGACATTGTTCTTTGTAGGATACGACCCGTACTTGCCGAACTAGCTACAGCTACGTCGTACGCTTGCAGTATTTAGTAAAACAGACACAACAGGCACAAAGCACGACCGTGCTTGGTGACATAGCCATGCCGTTCTCTGTGCTGGTTTTTGGGAAACATGAGAATGATGTGGGGAGCATAGGGAGGAAGCTTGGATATGACGCATGGCTATGCTTGGTGACACAGCCAGGCCGTGCTTCATGCTGTTTTTCTTATTTTGTTGCTTTCTTGTTTCCTTTTTGAATCCTAACCAATAACCAATGTTTATGAAATGATAATTGGAGTTTATGAGTCATATATATCAAAGATAAATTTTTGTATTTAAATTGGTTGTGTGATATCTTTTGAATTAACTATGAGTGCATGAAGGAATAATGTATGAATGCTATGTTTGACTACCATAAATCACTTTTATGTTCAACCAAGAAGGGGTAAATGATATGTGAATGTTATGGAAAGATGCAAGAGTATGTATGCTTTACTTTATATGATATGATGAGTTATTATAGCATGCATGAGAGCAAATGTTGACTATGCTCATGATAATTAGTATGTATGTTCTTCATTGAAACAAGTGGCTAAAAAAATATATAAAAGACATAAGCTGGTCAGGAGTACCCTCTCTGAAGCAGGGTGGCCTAGCAACAGGTTTCGACTTGTTGTATTGAGGTGACTGACGGTCAGAATAATCTTTTCTAAAGCAGGATGGCCTGGCAACAGGTGTCACCTTTGCTGTATTGAGGAGACTGACAAGTTCAGGATGACCCTTACCCAATTTAGGTGACCTAGTGACATGTGGCACCTTATGAAGGTAAGATGACTAAAGGGTCATGGTTGTGATATGGTACCAGAATAGGGGATGCCCTATACCCTAGAGTTGTCAATGTAGGAAGGATCGCTTCGACCAAGGAACTCAGTGGTGGGTGAGTAGTAGGAGGGGTAAGGACTCACGCCACACTTTGCTTTGAAAATTGAGAAATTATCAGATGATGAACCACTATCAGCAATGTACAGGTACTTTATTAATACATGGTTTGTTATGTTTGCAAGATATTGATGCATAACCTGTATAAAGACTGTATATGTATACTATATCTTTATTGTACAAAAGAGAAAAATGTTTTCTATAGTTTATATAGCTAAACATAACACGTAAGTTTTCTATTATGCTTCTATTTTCTAGATGTTGATCTTGTTGGGATTTTATATCTCACTATATTTGTGGTGTTATGTTCATATCATTAGCATGTCATTTGTGGTGATGATTATTTTGCTTGAGCTTCAGACTGTGTACATTCCTTACTTGGGATAGTTCATAGTAGTGGTGAACATACTGGTTATCAACGTGGTAAAAGTACCTGCACCTGGGCCCCCTCCTCCACCAGTAGTACCCCAAGGGTGATGGCCACAAGGGCAGTAGGATAATAGTTATGTATATATGTTGTTAATGTAAATGGGCTAACCCCATTGTTTTGGGTGTAACCACAATGTACTTCACCTTTTGGATGTATGCTTAGTACCTAGGGTTACACGTGTATATACCGCTAATCTTTGATGTTATGTAAACTTCTGCTTATGCATATATATATATATATATATATATATATATATATAAGATGCATATCTTATGGATGTTTATTTTATCTGTTGTGTTAATCACCTAAAAAAACCGATCGTTACACTTGACACCTCAGCTAGAAGGGTTGGTGCTAACCTCGTGTGATGGCCAACACATGAGATATAATATGTGAAAGATAGTGAGATGCCTTCTATTTAGGTGAGATGCCAACTATATGAAATGTGATTTGCCCTCCCTTGCTGTGTGCTTGAAAAATGCCCATATTAGAGTCCATTCGCGTGTCTTCTTGAATAATGATAGGGCAAACCTTAGCTGGGATGCTAAGTTTAGGCAAATTCTACATCACTAAAGTACGAAAGGGCTTGAACTTTGATATGGTGGTTTTGATATAGGATCCTCCTAATGTTTTATGTGAAATATTTTGATGCATAATAACATTTGCTTAATGATCATACAATACAGTATATGGTTTTGGATATCTGAATATTCTTTGATTTGAGAATATTTGAAATACGGGTCTTATATGGATGTAATTTTGAACTGTAATTTTCTACGTGATAAATTTTAAAATATGAATATATCCATATGTTGACCTAAGAGGTCATAGGAGGTATTATTTGCTCACTAAGTTGTCAAACTCACTACAAGATATTTCTACATTTTTCATATAAGAATACATAATTTGATCATTTCCCTTTAGATAGGTGATCAACTAAACGAAATACTCTCTATTGAGCCTATTTTGTTTCTAGGGCTCGTAGATTTTGATTTATAATATACTTATACTTTAGAGTATGCTCTGAATGCCACAGGTAGGATCCCTGTTTCTGATGTTACTTTGATATTTATAGACTTTGTTTGTATATTATGTTTACATGGGAATACCTATATGTAAATATTTTCAATGATAAATGAGTGTATTATATATGTTATGGCAAATATATGTTTGTAAAGCATGTGTTTCATGTGCCCTTAAATAAAGGCGTGACATTGGTGTGCTATGTGAGTAATGGGGGGAATGGCTCACATTACAATATTTTTGGGGATATGCAAGTAGCAAGGGGGAATGGCTCACATTATCCTATGATGTTGTGCTATATGAGTAGTGTGGGAAATGGCTTACATTTCTATATTTTGGGGATATATGAGTAAGGGGAATGGCTCACATTATCTTGTGTTGTTGTACTATGTGAGCACTAGGGGGAATGGCTCACATTGTAGTGTTTTTGGGGTAATTGTCCAGCGAGGGGAATGGCTTACATTACCTTGTTATTGTGCTATGTGAGCTGTAACATCCCTAATTTCATTTCATGTATTAATAAAAGTACAAAAATATTCAAAGTAACATCTCTAATTTCTTTTCTTTTATTAATAAAGGTACATAAATATTTAATTAAGGAAATAAAATTTATTAGACAATTTTTTAAATATCTAAGGAAATATAATCCTTAGAAATTCTTCACCTTATGTATGCATAGAAATGTTCTAACATTAATGGAATAGGTAAAGAGAGAAAACTTAAGAGGAAATATTAGAAATAAATATACTAAAGAAAGGTGAAATTCTTAGGTAAGGAAGATAAAATTTTGTCAAAGTATTAAAATTTCAAGAAGATTAGATTAGGGTAATTTTTCCTAATTTAAGAGTTAAAGTTACTAAGTTTAGTATCTCCACCCATAAATTGGGCTTTCAACTATGGACACTTCATATAGAATCTTTCTACCTCACATAAATTTTTAGCAAGCCAATAGGATAGCCCAAGGAAGAAATAAAACATAGACTTGGACTAGGATATAGAAATTGGACCGGTAGCCCAAAAATCATGAAAATGTGACCAAGCCCATTATAAAAGGTAGAATTTTAACCAAAGTAAAGAAAATGTGCAAAAATGAGCCCAAACCCAAGAGGAAAAATAAAAATAAAAATAAAGTGATGAAATAATGGTGTAATCAAGATTAGGTGACAAGGCATTAGGACAAAACATCTATATCCTACACTCATAATTTTAGCAAGTGGAATGATAATACATGGCATTAGGACAAAACATCTATATCCTACACTCATAATTTTAGCAAGTGGTATGATAATACATGGCATTAGAATAAAACATTCTAATCCCACACAAATAATTTCAGCCAAATAATGGAAATTCAAGGGCTAGAAATTTGCCACCCAAAAAGAAAAACCTATCATACTTGATTAAGACAAAAGAAAATAGAAATGAATCCCTAAATCAAAGGGACCTTGTCCCTTATCTTAAGCACATATCATTATAATTTTCAAAATACAAATCTCCTTTTGCTATGCATATCTTGACTAAGGAAGAGGAAGACAAGAACATAAGTTGTTTGCTTTCCAAAAATTCAACCAAGTGTATCCTAATTTTGATAAGGTAGACCCATGATCATGAAAGATGAATTATTTGATGGTCTATTTAAGCAAAACCCACCCTTATAACATTTTAATTTCGTCCAAGTGAGGAAGAGAGATAAATAGAAGCAAGGTAGAGAGAGGAAAGGAGATAAAGAGAGGAGAAGAAAGGAAGGAAGAAAAAGGAGAAGTCTAGAGGGCTAAGTACTCAAGGTAAGTTAACTTAATCTCCACTTGAATCCATTTTTCTTCTTCATCCGTGAGGTTCAAAAACTCACCCTCCTTTTCTTATTTAAGCTGCTAGAAAAGCTAAGGGAGGGAGGAATCTTGATACTTCTTTCAAGGGGAAACAAGAAAACAAATTCACTAAGTGAGTTAGGGAGATTCTTAGGTAGGTTTAACAATATTTCTTTTTGAAGAAAAGTTTTGAAATTTGTAACATTTATATGGGATTTTGATCTTAAGAACTTTGATGATTGGTCATGGATATTGCTTTATCATGTTACATATTATTCTTGCATGTGATGTATGTTTGAATACTTAGGCTGGTGTAGATAGTTCTGCATAGGTATGTCTATGGGTGGCAAAAATTGTATCTTCTGTTTTTGAAATTTTGGGAACATTCTGTAGGGAATTAAAATAACTTGTTAACATAACAATTATAGATATATGTCTCACAGATTTTTATCAACTTGAGTCACTTATTTTGGAGTCCATATGAGGTAGAAATGGTCTGCTTAGTAAGCAGTGTTCAGAAAATGGTTAATCAAGAAAGATCATGTTAGTAAAGCTTCTATTTTTGAATTTCTGGAAATAATTTATAGGGAATTTAAATAACTTGTTAACATAAGAATTATAGATATATGTGTCACGGAATTTTGGCCACTGGAATAATTCAATTTGGAGTCCATATGAGGTAGATATGGTCTGATTAGTAAGTAGTGTTCAGAAAATGGTTAATCAGGAAAGAACATGTTAAGATAGCTTCTGTGTTTTAATTTCTGGGAACATCCTGTAGGGAATTAAAATAAATGGTTAACAAAAGAATTATAGATATATGTGTCATGGAATTGTAGCCACTAGAATTACGTAATTTGGAGTTCACAATAGGTAGATATGGTTTGATTAGTAAGCAGTGGTCAGAAAATGGTTAATCAGGGACGAATATGCTAGGATAGCTTCTGTGTTTTAATTTCTGGGAACATTATGTAAGGAATTAAAATAAATGGTTAACATAAGAATTATAGATATATGTGTCATAGAATTTTAAGCACAGGAAGCACTTAATTTAGAATTTTTTTGAGAGAGATATGGACATATTAGTAGGTAGAGGTCAGAAACTACCTAAGAAGAAATAACTTGTCATTTGAGGGACTAATATCACCTTGATTTCTTAATATTTCGCTAAACTATTCAACATACTAATTTTAGATAATTGTTTTGTCTTTAAATTGACACCAAGAACACTTACATTGGAGTTAAATTGAGGGAGTTATACTCTGATTAGTAAGAGAATGTTAGATAGGATGAAAACCTGCATCAAGAAAATAAAGAAATAAAATTAATATTTAAAAAAGAAGAAGAATCTTATAAATAAAAATAATAAATAACTAATATATGCCATACCCATTTCCATTGTATGAACTTCTTACCATCTTAAGTGTAAAATTTTGACATGGAAATATTTTATAAAGTGATATTTGAAAAGGTTATGTTGCACGATTATCAATGATTTTTTTGGTAATAGTTATATACTTGTTATTGAAAACATATTTTTGGCTATCATTGTGAAAAGAAAAGAAATAAGCACGGTCACATGGCAATCCATGTGGTGCACCAATAGGGGACACCCTACCAACGGTTATGATCATGTTAATAAGAAAAGAAAGAGAAAGTAAGCCATGTCGGACGGAGCGAGAAAAGCCCGTACCGGAAAGTAGAAAATACTCACCCTGACCGGGGTAGTTTGATATGAGAATAAATTGATAGTTATCATATGATATCCTGAAAAATAGTATTTATGCCATACATGTCATAATTTTACAATTTTCATGTGCATGGATAAAGTGCATTCATGTGACCTAAAGATATTTTCTGTAGTTTATACAGATGGACATGACATGATAAACAATATTGATGGTAAATTATGATTTATTGTTGAACCTATTGGGATTTAATTCTCACTATATTTCCATATCATGTTCAAAAAAATAATTATGCAGATTTTCTCCATGACACTTATTATTTCCGTACGTTGGATTGAGATGCCCTACCTTGGGCAACTACCAGTTATATCAGATATATCTGTAGTAGATGTGATTGAGATTCCGCTGGAGGTGCCACTACCCGCACCAGTGTCCCCGGAAGTAGTCGATGTAGATGATTAGGGCTAATATGTATCTTTGTACACATGTTTGTAAAATAATGGTTTGTATGGAAACTCAGTATTGTATAACTGTTAATAACAATTATGCTTGATTAAAGTAATTATTATTACGAGTTAAGTGGTTAGAATTAAAGCAGTAATAACTTCATGGAATTTTACAAATATAAAAAAAAATTGTTACATTTACATAAATGGAGTTGTTACATAATTGGTATCAAAGCAGGTCGATCTTAGATGGCCAGTGGGTGGATGGTTATCTGAATCGATCTTGTAGTGTCTTGAGTATGTTGTGGTTGTGCTGTGTAGGGGATCAGTGATTCATATCGGTAAGAAATTACTAGTGTTTCCTATTTATATGCCGAGGTGGTGTTATGACTATTATTAAATATTTTTGAACTAACTATTGGGCTTGATCACCTCAATAGCAGCATAACTTTGTTTTTGCCACAGTAGGAAATGGCACCAACAAGGAGGAATCCAGCAACCAATGCAGAGGAAACCCTGCACAACCTGGCCACGGCAATTCGAGACCAAGTCATGACCATCAACCAAATTTTACAATATCTCCAGAATGCTAATACCGGATGGCTAGAAAAGATAATGGCATATTCGAGTTCTTGAGGACTAGACCACCTTGTTTCCAAGGTGGCTAAGACCCAACGATAGCCGAAAGGTGGATAAGGGAATTAGAGAAAATCTATGAAGTAATGGGTTGTACTGAAGAGCAGCAAGTTTTTTTTGCTGAATATATGTTAAAGGATGCAGTAGAATACTGGTGGCGTGGAGCTAGAGAACTTTTAGCTCATCAGGGAAGACAGATCACCTGGCAAGTGTTCAAGGACATTTTTTTGAAAAGTACTTTCCAAGTACTGTACGGGCAGAGAAAGAAATCAAATTTCTCTAACTCAGGCAAGGCAGCATGACCGTGGACCAGTATATTGCAAGGTTCGAGAAGCTGTCTAAGTTCTCCTCTTATCTGCGATATAACCCAGATGAAGCATGGAAGGCGGTTAAGTTCGAAGCGGGACTAAACCCAGAGATAAAGAATGTTGTTATAGCTATAGAAATCAGGGAGTTTGTACCTCTGATAAATAAATACAGACTCCTGGAAAAGAGTTTAAAGGCAGTGAAGGACGAGAAGCAAAGGCGAAACCTATGGAAGAGGAAGAAAAATTTTCCCAACCCTAGAAAAAACGTGAGAAGAAGTGGATATGGAGCTGGTAAAAGGCCATTAACTGCGGGTCCTAGACCTTTTCAACAAGACCTTGCCCCAGTCAAGTATGCTAAGTGCGGACGCATGCATAGTAACCGGCCATGCTACATGGGACAAGATGTCTGCTTTAATTGCGGACAGAAGCGACATTTTGTGAGAAACTGCCCACCAAATGTGGGAAAGCAGCCGGAACAGAGGCCTCAACTGAAAGGAAGGGTTTTCACCCTGAGCGGCTAAAAGGCAGCTCAATTTTCTGAAATGATTCAAGGTACATGCTATATCTATGTATTTGCTCTTATGGTGTTGTTTGACTCTGGTGCTAGTCATTCATTTATATCAGAAGAATGTATTAGTAAGTTTCAGTTTCCTATTTCTAAAACTCCCTATGAGCTATCCGTGGTGACCCCCACGGGGGAAAGGGTATTAACTTCCTCTATATGTAAGGATTGTCAAGTCACCATCCAGGAGAAAAAATTTTCTGTAGACCTTGTCTGTTTACCTTTAAAAGATATTGAGGTCATTCTAGGGTTAGACTGGATGTCTAGAAATCGGGTCTTGCTATGTTACACCAAGACCGTTAAATTTTTATTTCCTACTCCACAAGAGGAGATGCAGTTATTAATGCTTAATGCCAACCAAGTCAATCGGGAGATAAAGAATGGAGTACTTAGATACATTCTTCTATATTTATCAAACCTAGAAGTCGAATCGAAGCTTGATGAAATCCCAATAGCCAACGAGTTCCCTGAAGTATTTCCATCAGATATTCTAGGCTTACCGCCTAAGAGAGAGATAGAGTTCTCTATTGATCTCTTACTTGGGACAAGGCCTATCTCTATTACACCTTATAGAATGGCCTCGAAGGAACTACAAGAACTCAAGAAACAGTTAGAGGAACTGTTTGACAAGCAATACATTAGACCTAGTGTATCACCTTGGGGAGCTCCTGTGTTGTTTGTTAAGAAGAAAGATGGGAGCTCGAGACTATGCATAGATTACATACAGCTGAATAAGGTGACTATCAAAAACAAGTACCCTCTCCCTAGGATAGATGACTTATTTGACCAATTGAAGGGAGCCTCCATTTTTTCTAAAATTGACTTGAGGTCGGGATACCATCAGATTAGGATCAAGGAGGAGGATGTACCAAAAACTGCCTTTAGGACTAGGTATAGGCACTATGAGTTTCTCATAATGCCCTTCGGATTGACAAATGCACCTACAATTTTCATGGATTACATAAATCACATTTTTCGACCCTACCTAGATCAATTTGTTGTAGTGTTCATTGATGACATCTTGATATATTCTAAGAGTGAGAAAGAACATGAACAGCATCTCAGAATCGTGCTACAAGTGCTAAAAGAGAAAAAGTTATATGCCAAATTGAAGAAGTGTGAATTTTGGCTGTCAGAGGTAAAGTTTCTTGGATATGTCATCTCTAATAGAGGGGTAGTCGTAGAACCTAGCAAGACGAAAGCATTGATTGAGTGGGAGAGACCAAAGACGGTCACAGAAGTCAGAAGTTTCCTAGGTTTGGCAGGATACTACAGAAAGTTTATGCAAAACTTCTCCCGTATAGCCTTGCCATTGACTAAATTGACCAGGAAGGAAAGTCTTTTCAAATGGACTGATCAATGTAAAACTAGTTTCCAGGAGCTTAAGACTAGATTAACCACTCCTCCTGTTTTAGTTATTCCAAATCCCACAAGACATTTTGAAGTGTATAGTGATGCTTCAAAGAAAGGGCTAGGGTGTGTGCTGATGCAAGACAAGAGAGTAGTTGCTTACACTTCTAGGCAACTGAGACCCCACGAAGAAAACTACCCAACACATGATCTTGAATTGGCAGCGGTGGTGTTTGCCTTAAAGATTTGGCGACACTATTTGTACAGGGCAACCTTTGAAGTATATTGTGATCATAAGAGTCTTAAATACCTCTTTGATCAGAAAGAGTTAAACATGAGGCAACGAAAATGGGTAGAATTTCTCAATGACTACAAGTTTGAGATAAAGTATCATCTAAGAAAGGCGAATGTTGTAGTTGATGCCTTGAGTCAAATATCTCTACACATGGGTCAGATGATGGTGTATAAAATGCAGATGCTAGAGGAGTTTTGAAATTTAAAGCTGGCCACTACTCTTACCCCAAATAAGCTAATCATCAATGGGTTAAGTATAGAGTGTGACCTTAGAACCCAGATTAAAGAGGCTCAAGGCCACGACCAATACTTACGGGATCATAATGATCAGGATGATTTTTCTGTTTCAAAAGATGGAGTAATCATGTACCAAGGAAGGGTCTGTGTTCCTCAAGACCAAGAGTTGAGGACTAAGATCCTATAGGAAGCGCATCAGAGCAAATACTCAATCCATCTTGGATCCACTAAAATGTACCAAGACTTAAAGAGGATGTATTGGTGGCCAGGGATGAAAAAGGACATTGCTGAGTTCGTGGCAAAATGTTTAATTTGTCAAAAGGTGAAAGTGGAACATCAAAAGCCAGCAGGATTTCCTCGACCTCTAAAGATTCCTAAATGGAAATGGGACAGTATTTCGATGGAATTTGTTGTGGGTTTACCTAAAACTTCAGTTGAACATGACTCTATCTGGGTAATAGTTTATAGATTAACTAAATCTGCTCACTTTCTGCCCATAAAAATTAACTATTCACTGGACAAATTGGCCCAGTTGTATGTTCAAGAAATAGTTAGACTATATGGGATTCCCTTAAATATCGTTTCTGATATAGATTCGAGGTTCACGTCGAGGATTTGGAAGGCGTTACAAGAAGCTTTTGGAACCCAGTTGCGGTTCAGTACTGCCTACCATCCTCAGACTGACAGGCAGACAGAACAGACTATTCAAACTCTAGAAGATATGTTGAGGTCCTAAGTGATAGAGCAAGGTAAAGGATGGGATAAATACCTACCTTTAGTAGAGTTTGCTTATAATAATAGCTATCACTCTAGTATTAAGATGGCCCCCTACGAAGCTTTATACGGTAGGAAGTGCCGATCTCCACTATGTTGGTTTCAGGTAGGAGAAAAGAACATCCTGGGTCCTTATCTAGTTCAACAAACCACTGAACAAATCAGGATGATATGAGACAAAATACTTACGGCTCAGAGTCGGCAAAAGAGTTACTATGATAAGAGACATAGACCTCTAGAATTTGAGGAAGGAGACCATGTGTAACAACTCCATTTAAGTATCAATTTTTTTTTTAAAATACCATGAAGTTATTACCTCGTTACAACTTAACTCAATATAACATTTATTTAATTTATACAATACAGAGTTCACATACATGTCCATAATCAAAACATACGTACAACATATCAAACACATAAAATCTACATCTTATTTATTCTGGTTGACCAATTCCGGAGATACAGGTGCGGGTGGTTGCAACTTCACTGGGATCTAAGCCAACTTGACCACAAACATTTTATTTGCTTCTGGGATCTGCCCAACATAAAGTACTCAATCCAACGTGCACTAAAAGTCAGAGCTATAGAAAAATCTGCATAACTAATTTTCTGAACATGATATGGAAATATAGTGAGAATTAAATCCCAATAAGTTCAACAATAAATCATCATCAATATAGCTCATCACATCATGCTCAGCTGTATAAACTATAGAAAATATCTTTGGTCTCATAATGCATTATATCTATGCACATAAGAATCATGTTATAATGATATGTATGACAGGATTAACTATTTTCAAAATATCATATGATGGCCATCAACTTATTCTCATTTCAAGCTACCCCGGTCAGGGTGAGTATCCTATACTCTCCAGTACGGGTTTTGTCGCTCCGTTCGACATGGCCCACTTTCTCTTTCTTTTCTCATTAACATGATCATAACCGTTGGTAGGGCGTCCCCTACTGGTGCACCACATGGATTGCCATGTGACCGTGCTCATTTCTTTTCTTTTCACAATGATAGCCAAAAATATGCTTTCAATAACAAGTATGTTCATCAAAATATAATTATTACCAAAAATCATTGATAATCATGCCATGAACATAACAATTTCAAATATCACTTTATAAAATATTTCTATGTCAAAATTTCACACTTAAGACGGTAAGAAGTTCATACAATGGCAATGGCTGTGGCTATATTAGTCATTTATTAAGATTCATCTTCTTTTTTTAAATACTAATTTTATTTCTTTATTTTCTTGATGGAGGTTTTCATCCTATCTAACCTTCTCTAACTAATCAGAGCATAACTCCCTCAATTTAACTCTTATCTAGGTGATCTTGGTGTCAATTTCAAGATAAAACAATTATCTAAAACTATTATGTTGAACATTGTAGCGAAATATTAAGAAATTAAGGTGATATTACTCCCTAAATGTATAGGTTATTTCTTCTTGGATAGGTTCTGATCTCTACCTACTAATCAGAACATATTTACCTCATATGGACTCCAACTTGAGTGATTCTAGTGGCTAAAAATCCGTGACAAACATATCTATAATTCTTATGTTCATCATTTATTTTAATTCCATATAGATAATTCCCAGAAATTAAAATACAGAAGCTATCCTAACATATTCTTCCCTGATGAACCATTTTCTGACCTTTGCTTACTAATCAGAAGATATAAACCTCATATGGACTCCAAATTGAATGATTCCAGTGGCTAAAAATCCGTGACACATATATATTTAATTCTTATGTTAACCATTTATTTTAATTCCCCACAGATAAGTCCCAGAAATTAAAATATTGAAGCAATCCTAACATATTCTTCCCTGATAAACCATTTTCTGACCTTTGCTTACTAATCAGACCAACCTAACATATTCTTCCCTGATACACCAACCTAAGTATTCAAACATACATCACATGCAAGATCAATATGTAACATGATATAGCAACATCATGACCAATCATAAAAGTTCTAAGATCAAAATCTCATATAAATATTATAAGTTTCAAAAGTTTTCTTCAAAAAGAAATATTGTTAAACTTACCTGGAGCACTTAGTCCCCTAGACTTCTCCTTCCTCTTTCTTCCTTTCTTCCTCTCCTTTCCTCACTCTACCTTGCTTCTATTTTTCCTCTCCCTCACTTGGACGAAATTATAATGTTGTAAGGGTGGGTTTTCTTATATAGACCACCAAATAATTCACCTTTCATGATCATAGGTCTACCTTATCACAATTAAGATACACTTTGTTGAATTTTTGGAAAACAAACAACTTATGTTCTTGTCTTCCTCTTCCTTATTCAAGATATGCATAGGAAAAGGAGATTTGTATTTTGAAAATTATGATGATATGTTCTTAAGATATGGGACAAGGTCCCTTTGATTTAGGGATTCATTTCCATTTTCTTTTGGCTTAAACAAGTATGATAGGTTTGCCTTTTTAGGTGGCAAATTTCTAGCCCTTGAATCTCCATTATTTGGTTGATATTATTTATGTGGGCTATGAATGTTTTGTCCTAATACCATGTATTATCATACCACTTGCTAAAATTATGAGTGTAGGATATAGATGTTTTTGTCCTAAAGCCTTGTATTATCATGCCACTTGCCTAAATGATGAATGTAGAATCACACCACTTGCTAAATTTTTGTTTTAATGCCATGTAACCTAATCTTTATTATTATTATTATATCATCATCTAATTTATTTTATTTTATTTTTCCTCTTGGATTTGGGCTTATTTCTACCCATTATGGGCTTATTCCTACCCATTTTCTTTGCTTTGGATAAAATTCTACCTTTCTTGGAGGGCTTGGTCATATTTTCATAATTTTTGGGCTATTAGTTCAATTACTATATCCTAGTCTAAGTCTATGTTTTATTTCTTGCTTAGTTTATCCAATGGCATGCTAGAAACTTATGTGAAGTGGAAAAACTCTATATGAAGTGTCCATAGGTAAAAGCCCAATGTATGGGTAAAGATTTTAAACTTAGTAACTCTAGTTCTTGAATTAGGAAAAATTACCCTAATTCAATGTTCTTGAAATTTTAAGACCTTTACTTGTTTCTAAAAAATTTCCTTCCTCATCCAAGAATTTTGCATCTCTTTATTATGTTATTTCTAATTTCTTTCCTATTAGGTTTTCCTTCTTTATTTGTTCTCTTAATGTTAGAAACATTTTCTATGCATATACATAAGGTGAAGAATTTCTAAGGACTATATTTCCTTAGATATCTAAAATATTGTCTAATAAATTTTATTTCCTTATTAAATTTTTTATGTACCTTTATCAATAAAAGAAACGAAATTAGGGATGTTACATTTCTCTCCCCCAAAAAGAAATTTTGTCCTCAAAATTTTAGAAATTACCTTATAAGAACTATTTCGGATATTTCTTCCTCATGACTTCTTCCAGCTCCCAAGTTGCTTCTTCCGGAGTCAAACCTTCCCATAACACCTTAACTAGGGGAATGGTTTTATTTCTCAATTGCTTCACGTCAGTGTCCAATATGGATGCAGGTACTAGCTGGTATGTCATGTTCTCCTTTATTTGGATTGGTTCATCCTGTATTACATGTGATGAATCTGGAAGATACTTTCGCAGCTGTGATACGTGGAAAACATTATACAGGTTGGACAAATTAGGTGGGAGAGCAACTTAATATGCTGATGTCCCTACTTTCTTCAGAATTTGGTAGGGTCCCAAAAATCGCGAACTTAGCTTTCTTGTTTTGAGAGACCTACCAACTCCAGTAGTCGGGGAAAGTTTCAGAAATACATGGTCTCCTTCCTCAAACTCTAGAGGTCTATGTCTCTTATCGTAGTAACTCTTTTGCTGACTCTGAGCTGTAAGTATTTTGTTTCGTATCATCCTGATTTGTTCAGTGGTTTGTTGAACTAGATCAGGACCCAACAAGTTCTTTTCTCCTACCTCAAACCAACATAGTGGAGATCGACACTTTCTACCGTATAAAGCTTCATAGGGGGCCATCTTAATACTAGAGTGATAGCTATTATTATAAGAAAACTCTACTAAAGGTAGGTACTTATCCCATCCTTTACCTTGCTCTATCGCACAGGCCCTCAACATATCTTCTAGGGTTTGAATGGTCCATTCTGTCTGCCCGTCAGTCTGAGGATGGTAGGCAGTACTGAACCGCAACTGAGTACCAAAAGCTTCTTGCAATGCCTTCCAAAACCTCGACGTGAACCTCGGATCTCTATCAGAAACAATATTTAAGGGAATCCCATGGAGTCTAACTATTTCCTGAACGTATAATTGGGCCAATTTATCTAGTGAGAAGTTAATTTTTATGGGCAAAAAGTGAGCAGATTTGGTTAATCTGTCAACTATTACCCAAATAGAGTCATGTCCCACTAAAGTCTTAGGTAAACCTACAACAAAGTCCATCGAGATACTATCCCATTTCCATTTAGGGATCTCAAGAGGTTGTAGAAATCCCGCTGGCTTTTGATGCTCCACCTTCACTTTTTGACAAATGAGACATTTCGCCACAAACTCAGCAATGTCCTTTTTCATCCCTGGCCACCAATACATCCTTTTTAAATCCTGGTACATTTTAGTGCATCCAGGATGGACTGTGTATTTACTCTGATGCTCTTCATGTAGGATCTTAGTCCTCAACTCTCGTTCTTGAGGGACACAAATCCTTCCCTGATACATGATTGCTCCATCTTCCATGACAGAAAAATTACCTTGGTCTTTATGATCCTGTAAGTATTGGTCGTGAGCTTGAGCCTCGTTGATCAGGGCTCTATGGTCACACCCTATACTTAAACCATTAATGGTTAGCATCTTTGAGGAAAAAGTAGTGTCCAGCTTTAAATTCCGAAACTCCTCTAGCATTTGCATCTCATACAACATCATCTGGCCCATGTGTAGAGATTTTCGACTTAAGGCATCAGCTACAACATTCGCCTTTCCTGGATGATACTTTATCTCAAACTTGTAGTCATTGAGAAATTCCACCCATCTTCGTTGCCTCATATTTAACTCCTTTTGATCAAAGAGATATTTAAGACTCTTGTGATCGCAATATACTTCAAAGGTTGCTCCGTATAAGTAATGTTGCCAAATCTTTAAAGCAAACACCACCGCCGCCAATTCAAGATCATGGGTTGGATAGTTTCCTTCGTGGGGTCTTAGTTGTCTAGAGGCGTAAGCAACTACTCTCTTGTCTTGCATTAGCACACACCCTAGCCCTTTCTTTGAAGCATCACTATACACTTCAAAATGTCCTGTTGGGCTGGAATAATTAAAACTGGAGGAGTGGTCAGTCTTGTCTTAAGCTCCTGAAAACTAGCTTCACATTGATCAGTCCATTTGAAAGGACTTCCCTTCCTGGTCAATTTAGTCAATGGCAAGGCTATACGAGAGAAATTTTGTATAAACCTCCTGTAGTATCCTGCCAAAACTAAGAAACTTCTGACTTCCGTAACCGTCTTTGGTCTCTCCCACTGAATCACTGCTTCCGTCTTGCTAGGATCTACGGCTACCCCACTAATAGAGATGACATGTCTGAGAAACTTCACCTCTGTCAGTCAAAATTCACACTTCTCCAATTTGGCATATAACTTTTTCTCTTTCAGCACTTGCAGCATGATTCGGAGATGTTGTTCATGTTCTTTCTCACTCTTAGAGTATATCAAGATGTCATCAATGAACACTACAACAAATTGATCTAGGTAGGGTTGAAATATGCGATTCATGTAATCCATGAAAAGTGCAGGTGCATTCGTCAACCCGAAGGGCATTACGAGAAACTCATAGTGCCCATACCTAGTCCTGAATCCTAATCTGATGATATCCTGACCTCAAGTCAATTTTAGAAAAGATGGAGGCACCCTTCAATTGATCAAATAAGTCATCTATCCTAGGGAGAGGGTACTTGTTTTTTATAGTCACCTTATTCAGCTGTCTGTAATCTATGCATAGTCTCAAACTCCCGTCTTTCTTCTTAACAAATAATACAGGAGCTCCGCAAGGTGATACACTCGGTCTAATGAATTTCTTGTCTAATAGTTCCTCCAACTGCTTCTTTAGTTCTTGTAGTTCCTTCGAGGCCATTCGATATGGTGCAATAGAGATAGGCCCTGTCCCAGGTAGGAGATCAATAGAGAACTCTATCTCTCTCTTGGGAGGTTTGCCTGGAATATCTTATGGAAATACTTCAGGAAACTCATTGGCTATTGGGATTTCATCAAGTTTCAATTCGACTTCTAGGTTTGATAAATACAAGAGAATGTATCCAAGTACTCCATTCTTTAACTCCCTATTAACTTGATTGGCATTTAGCATCAATAACTGGACCTCCTCTTCCGGAGTAGAAGGTAGAAATTCAACGGTCTTGTTACAATAATTCAACAAGACTCAATTTCTAGACATCCAGTCTAACCCTAGAATGACCTCAATACCTCTTAAAGGTAAACAGACGAGGTCTATAGAAAAAGTTCTCTCCTGGATGGTGACTTGACAGTCCTTACATACAGAGGAAGTTAATACCCGTTCCCCTGTAGGGGTTACTATGGATAGCTCATAGGGAGTTTCAGAAATAGGAAACTGAAACTTCCTAATACATTCTTCTAATGTAAATGAATGACTAGCACCAGAGTCAAATAACACCATAAGAGCAAATCCATAGATATAGCATGTACCTTGAATCATTTCAGAAGATTGGGCTGCCTCTTGGCCGCTCAGGTTGAAAACCCTTCCTTTCACCTGAGGCCTCTGTTCCCCACATTCTGTGGGCAATTTTTTGCAAAATGTCCCTTTTGTCCGCAATTGAAGCAGACATCTTGTCCCATGTAGCATGGCCGGTTACCATGCATGCGTCCGTACTTAGTGCACTTGACTGAGGCAAGGTTTTGTTGAAAAGGCCTAGGACCCACAATTAATGGCCTCTTACCAGCTCCATATCCACTTCTTCTCACATTCTTTCCAGGGTTAGGAATATTTTTCTTCCTTTTCCATAGGTTTCGCCTTTGCTTTTCGTCCTCCACTTCCTTTAAACTCTTTTCCAGGAGTCTGCATTTATTTATCAGAGGTACAAACTCCTTGATCTCCATAGCTATAACAGCATTCTTTATCTCCGGGTTTAGTCCCACTTCAAACTTAACCGCCTTCCATGCTTCATCTGGATTATATCGCAAATAAGAGGAGAACTTAGACAGCTCCTCGAACCTTGCGATATACTGGTCCACGGTCATGCTGCCTTGCCTGAGTTGGAGAAATTCGATCTCTTTCTCTGCCCGTACAGTACTTGGAAAGTACTTTTCAAAAAAAATGTCCTTGAACACTTGCCAGGTGATCTATCTTCCCTGATGAGCTAAAAGTTCTCTAGCTCCACGCCACCAGTATTCTGCTTCATCCTTTAACATATATGTAGCAAAAATAATTTACTGCTCTTCAGTACATCCCATCACTTCAAAGATTTTCTTTAATTCCCTAATCCACCTTTCGGCTACCGTTGGGTCATAGCCACCTTGGAAACAAGGTGGTCTAGTCCTCAGGAACTCAGATATGCCTTTATCTTTTCCAGCCATCCGGTTGTTAGCACCATTCTCAACATTTTTGTTATTAGCATTCTGGAGATGTTGTAAAATTTGGTTGGTGGTCATGACTTGGTCTCGAATTGCCGTGGCCAGGTTGTGCAGGGTTTTCTCTACATTGGTTGCTGGATTCCTCCTTGGTGGTGCCATTTCCTACTATGGCAAAAACAAAGTTATGCTGCTATTGAGGTGATCAAGCTCAATAGTTAGTTCAAAAATATTTAATAGCAGTCATAACACCACCTCGGCATATAGATAGCAAACACTAGTAATTTCTTACCTATATGAATCACTGATCCCCTACACAACACAACCACAACATACTCAAGACACTATAAGATCGATTCAGATAACCATCCACCTACTGGCCATCTAGGATTGACCTGCTCTGATACCAATTGTGTAACAACTCCATTTAAGTATCAATTTTTTTTAAAAATACCATGAAGTTATTACCTCGTTACAACTTAACTCAATATAACATTTATTTAATTTATACAATATAGAGTTCACATACATGTCCTTAATCAAAACATACGTACAACATATCAAACACATAAAATCTACATCTTATTTATTCTGGTTGACCAATTCCAGAGATACAGGTGCGGGTGGTTGCACCTTCACTGGGATCTAAGCCAACTTGACCACAAACATTTTATTTGCTTCTGGGATCTGCCCAACATAAAGTACTCGATCCAACGTGCACTAAAATCCAAAGCTATAGAAAAATCTGCATAACTAATTTTCTGAACATGATATGAAAATATAGTGAGAATTAAATCCCAGTAAGTTCAACAATAAATCATCAATATAGCTCAACACATCATGTTCAGATGTATAAACTACATAAAATATCTTTGGTCTCATAATGCATTATATCAATGCACATAAGAATCATGCTGTAATGATATGTATGACAGGATTAACTATTTTCAAAATATCATATGATGGCCATCAACTTATTCTCATTTCAAGCTACCCTGGTTAGGGTGAGTATCCTATACTCTCCGGTACGGGATTTTCTCGCTCTGTCCGACATGGCCCACTTTCTCTTTCTTTTCTCATTAACATGATCATAACCGTTGGTAGGGCGTCCCCTACTGGTGCACCACATGGATTGCCATGTGACTGTCCTCATTTCTTTTCTTTTCACAATGATAGCCAAAAATATGCTTTCAATAACAAGTATGTTCATCAAAATATAATTATTACCAAAAATCATTGATAATCATGCCATGAACATAACAATTTCAAATATCACTTTATAAAATATTTCCATGTCAAAATTTCACACTTAAGACGGTAAGAAGTTCATACAATGGCAATGGCTATGGCTATACTAGTCATTTATTAAGATTCATCTTCTTTTTTTAAATACTAATTTTATTTCTTTATTTTCTTGATGGAGGTTTTCATCCTATCTAACATTCTCTTACTAATCAGAGCATAACTCCCTCAATTTAACTCTTATGTAGGTGATCTGGGTGTCACTTTCAACATAAAACAATTATCTAAAACTATTATGTTGAATATTGTAGTGAAATATTAAGAAATTAAGGTGATATTACTCCCTAAATGTATAGGTTATTTCTTCTTGGATAGGTTCTGATCTCTACCTACTAATCAGAACATATCTACCTTATATGGACTACAACTTAAGTGATTCCAGTGGCTAAAAATCCGTGACACACATATCTATAATTCTTATGTTAACCATTTATTTTAATTCCATACAGATAATTCCCAGAAATTAAAATACAGAAGCTATCCTAACATATTCTTCCCTGATGAACCATTTTCTGACCTTTGCTTACTAATCAGAAGATATATACCTCATATGGACTCCAAATTGAATGATTCCAGTGGCTAAAAATCCGTGACACATATATATTTAATTCTTATGTTAACCATTTATTTTAATTCCCCACAGATAAGTCCTAAAAATTAAAATATTGAAGCAATCCTAACATATTCTTCCCTAATAAACCATTTTCTGACCTTTGCTTACTAATCAGAACATATCTACCTCATATGGACTCCAAATGGAATGATTCCAGTGGCTACAAATCCGTGAGAAATATATCTATAATTCATATGTTAACCATTTATTTTAATTCCTTATAGGTTATTCCCAGAAATTAAAACACCGAAACTAATAATTCTGCCACCCATAGCCATAACCATGCAGAACTGTCTACACCAACCTAAGTATTCAAACATACATCACATGCAGGATCAATATGTAACATGATATAGCAACATCATGACCAATCATAAAAGTTCTAAGATCAAAATCTCATATAAATATTATAAGTTTCAAAAGTTTTCTTCAAAAAGAAATATTGTTAAACTTACCTGGAGCACTTAGTCCCCTAGACTTCTCCTTCCTCTTTCTTCCTTTCTTCCTCTCCTTTCCTCACTCTACCTTGCTTCTATTTTTCCTTTCCCTCACTTGGACGAAATTATAATGTTGTAAGGGTGGGTTTTCTTATATAGACCACCAAATAATTCACCTTTCATGATCATAGGTCTACCTTATCACAATTAAGATACACTTTGTTGAATTTTTGGAAAACAAACAACTTATGTTCTTGTCTTCCTCTTCCTTAGTCAAGATATGCATAGGAAAAGGAGATTTGTATTTTGAAAATTATGATGATATGTTCTTAAGATATAGGACAAGGTCCCTTCGATTTAGGGATTCATTTCCATTTTCTTTTCTCTTAAACAAGTATGATAGGTTTGCCTTTTTAGGTGGCAAATTTCTAGCCCTTGAATCTCCATTATTTGGTTGATATTATTTGTGTGGGATAGGAAAGTTTTGTCCTAATGCCATGTATTTTCATACCACTTGCTAAAATTGTGAGTGTAGGATATAGATGTTTTTGTCCTAAAGCCTTGGATTATCATGCCACTTGCCTAAATGATGAATGTAGAATCACACCACTTGCGAAATTTTTGTCTTAATGCCATGTAACCTAATCTTTATTCTTATTATTATATCATCATCTAATTTATTTTATTTTATTTTTCCTCTTGGATTTGGGCTTATTTCTACCCATTATGGGCTTATTCCTACCCATTTTCTTTGCTTTGGATAAAATTCTACCTTTCTTGGAGAGCTTGGTCACATTTTCATAATTTTTGGGCTATTGGTCCAATTACTATATCCTAGTCCAGATCTATGTTTTATTTCTTGCTTAGGTCATCCAATGGCTTGCTAGAAACTTATGTGAAGTGGAAAAACTCTATATGAAGTGTCCATAGGTAAAAGCCCAATGTATGGATAAAGATTTTAAACTTAGTAACTCTAGTTCTTGAATTAGGGAAAATTACCCTAATTCAATGTTCTTGAAATTTTAAGACATTTACTTGTTTCTAAAAATTTATCTTCCTCATCCAAGAATTTTGCATCTCTTTAGTATGTTATTTCTAATTTCTTTCCTATTAGGTTTTCCTTCTTTGTTTGTTCTCTTAATGTTAGAAACATTTTCTATGCATATACATAAGGTGAAGAATTTCTAAGGACTATATTTCCTTAGATATCTAAAATATTGTCTAATAAATTTTATTTCCTTATAAATTTTTTTATGTACCTTTATCAATAAAAGAAACAAAATTAAGGATGTTACAAAAGTGATTAAATGGCAAGCTCATGACAAGTTGCTTAATAGTTATATATTGTATTTGATGAATATGAATTTATATATATATATATATATATATATATATATATATATATATATATATATATATATATACATTTATATGTATGGATGAATATCGACGGGTTTGTATGGCTTGAGATGGTACCGAGTAGGGGACGCCCTATTAGCCTGAGTGAGCCAAGGGAGGGCTGCTCCAACCAGGTGACAATGGTAATGTGTGGGGGCAGGAGGGTGATGTACTCACATTCCCTAATCACTTATTGTGACTGTAGTCAATCGATCACTATGCATATAGCAATTGAGTAAATTAAAAGCCGTGATATGGCTGAGCATTATAAAATCAAAAATGGATTTTTAGTGCATATATAGTATGATAATTATGCATAAACAAAAGTTATGATTTTATCTCAAAATCTTGATTTTTTTTGTAGCTTATACAGCTGAACATAACTCATGTTTTCTCATCATATTTTATTTATGTTAAGTCTACTGAGAACCTCTGTTCTCACTATTATTATGGTGTTATGTTCAGATAAAAAGAAATGATAAATGACTGAAAATGGCGTTACTGATAGAGATCTCGATGTTAGGACCACCTCCTCACCCTTTGTATTTCAAGGGTGAAGTGCTGTATAGAGACTCTTATTTAAGTACTGAAATATTGTATTGTATAAATATAACATGAGTGAGGTTTGTAATATATATGTAAACACATATATTGTGTTTTGAAATGTTGTATTGTATAATTATAACATGTATGAGGTCTGTAATAAATATGTATACATATATATTGTGTTTATACATATGACGTATTTAAAATGTGTAATGTGAAAAAAAAATAAAGTAAATTGGATCTTACAAAGTTGCTATAATAATAATAATTAAATTTTTAAAAAAACGGACGTTACAAGGATTATAGCTCTAAAGCTTGTAGTAGAGAGAGACACTTTTAATGTGATTAGTGTATATGCACCACAAGTTGGATTAGAGGAGTATCACAAGATAAATTTTTGGGAGGATCTAGAAGTTTTGGATCAGAAAATACCTTTGGGAGAAAAAAATTTCCTATGAAGGGATCTAAATGGGCATGTAGGGAATGAATCTAAAGGATCTGATGGTATACATGGAGCATTTTAGTTAGGGGAAGCAAATTAAGAAGGTAAAACTATCTTGGATTTTTCTTTAGCCTTTAATTTTAAAATAACAAATACTTGGTTTAAGAAGCAGGTAGAACATCTTATCACGTACAAGAGTGGGGAGCAAGTACTCGAATAGATTTCTTCTTGGTAAGGAAATTATATATAAAAGTTTTACATAGATTAAAGAGCCATACCCGGAGAGAGCTTGGCTACCTAACACAGAGTTTAAGTTATGGACATAAGAATTAAAAGAAGATTTGAATGAAAGAGTAAGAAAAAGGTTCTGAGAATTAGGTGATGGCATTTAAAGAATAAACAACAAAGGAGATTTCAAAGAAAGGTGGAGGAAAAGGGTTTTTGGGAGGTACAGGGAAATGCTAACGATATGTAGGATGAGGCAGTCAAATAGATTGGAAAAATAGCAAGAGAGAAACTTGGAGAATCAAGATGCATTTAACCAAAGGGTAAAGAATCTTGGCGGTAGGATATAGAGGTGCAAGATATGATTAAGGTTAAAAGGGAGTGTTATAAACCGTGGCACTTATGTAAAGATAATGAAAATTGAGAAAAATATAAAGTTGCTAAGAAAGATGCTAAGACGGCTATGAGTGAAGCAAGATCTAGAGCTTTTGAAGGGGTATATTAATCCTTAAGAACAAAGAATGGGGAAAGAAAATTTTTCAGGCTCGCTGTTGTATGTGTTTCACTAATTAACCGACCAAAGATCAATTAATAAAGTTTCATGAAATAATCTATCTAAATCAATGTAATTTGAAGGAAAGATATCACAATTAAGCAAATAAGATAATTAATTAATAAAAGCCTAGGGTTAGGGTTTGTTGCACTTATGATATTCAACAATCAAAATGTACCTCTAATTACAATTATCTAGGTAATTAGGGATGGTTTAGTCTTAATTAATTAACAACCTCTTTCAAGCGTTACTAATTGTACCTATGTTAATCTAATTTCCTACTTTCGTGGTTCTTAGTTCAACCTAAGTCCATTAAGTTCCATGCCTACAACATGATTCAACTAATAGGGGTTCTCGTGCCGACCAATTGATTCAATTCTTAGAGAACCTTAAACTACTTTTTTGATTAAGATATCCCTAATTAACTATTAAGTTTCAGTATTAACTTTCACCTTTCAATTCATCAGTTAATAACCTAGGACGTGATAAACATTGGCCAAACATTCATCAATATGAATACATGCATAATAGTTAATCCTAATTAACCACAGACAATCACAATTAGGGTTTCACAAATTCTAATCAATGTAATATCATTATACCATAAGTGGGTTTACCGAAACCATAGATTAAATCTACTCACACATAATTGAAAGAGAAACTATAATCCAATACATTAAATAAATCATCAATGTTCAATACAAACTAAGAGAAAGGAGTAGAAGTAGAGATAGGTGTAGAGATAGAGAGATAAAACTTGAATTACAGAAATTAATGAACTAGGTATACAAAACTTCAATCAAACTCAATTCTACTCTAAGAACATAAATTAAATAATGATTCTATTAAAAACCTAATCTAATAGTGGTTCCTAAGCCTAAACTGAGTTTCTCTAGATCTAAATACGTCTATATATCTTTACCCACGCTTCTCCATGTATTTATAGCACTTTGGCTGCTTAAAACCCTAAAAAATACAAAGTGTACAGACACGAAGCACGACCGTACTTTAGGCTGGAATTTAGGATTTGTCTTTATTTTTTGCACAGAACATGGCCTAGCAATACTCCAAGTACACCAAGCATGACCAAGCCATGTTAGAGGCTATCAAGCCCAATTCTTGCCAATTTTTTCTATGTTTCCTCTTTGCATCCTCCTCGGCTTGTTCCAAGTCCATATAGCTTTTTATATGAATGTTTTCTCTTGATTCTTGGCCTCTTTTCCTCACCTGCAAATAGAAAACAAACCAAAACAGTATTCAGAGCAAGAAAAACAAAACAAAACCAAATAAGGGAAATAATCACAAGTTCCATATGAAATAAGGGATAAAACATAACCATTAAACACACAATTTTCCCCTTTATCAACTCTCTCATGCTTAAACCTTTGCTTTTTCTCAAGAAAATAACATGACATAACATCAAGAAAGGGGAAGATCAATACAAATTCCAGATGCCAGAAAAATGCAATACAGATAACTCTTTTCTCAATCAAATTGAACACAACAGATATATGAATAAACATTTATAAGATAGTCTCCATTCTTCTAAAACTAAACCTAAATTCTTTTATTATATACCTACTTCTATTGTAACTATTGATTGTATGCACCAAATTGATTTTTAGACACTCAAGTAGGCCACCTCATCCTTTAGAACTCCCTATGTTGGCTTACCCCTTATTTCTATTTTTCTCACTAAAATTCTTTTACTTCTCAATTTTTCCTTCTTTCTTTTCTCTTTTGCTTCCATTTTTTTATAGAAATATATAGTAAGTGCATTTTATGCTCTATCTCACTTAGGTATAGGCAATTAGGTACTTACACTAAGGCCTTTTTGGTGCCTTGAAAGGGTACTCAAAGTGAAAATTTTTTGAATTTCATATTCTCTCATTTTCACCTCTCCCTACCTTCACACTCTCATAGTGTTAAAATCAAAAAGAGACATACAATTTACAGTGCAATAAGAGAGATATTTTTGAAAAAAATTAGAGGTTCAATGCTAGAAGAAAGAGACTTAAATGATAACTGTAACATCCTTAATTTTATTTCTTTTATTAATAAAGGTACATAAATATTTAATTAAGAAAATAAAATCTATTAAACAATTTTTTAGATATCCAAGGAAATATAAGCATTAAAAATTATTCACCTTATGTGTATGCATAGAAAATGCTTCTAACATTAAGGGAATAAGTAAAGAGAGAAAACCAAATAGGAAAAATTAGAAATAACATACTAAAGAGAGGCGAAATTCTTGTGTAAGGAAGATAAATTTTTGAGAAGTGAAGGTCTTAAAATTTCAAGAAGATTGGATTCAGGTAATTTTTCCTAATTCAAGAGCTAGAGTTACTAAGTTTAATATCTCCACCTATACATTGGCCTTTACCTATGGACACTTCATATAGAGTTTTTTTCAACTTCACATGAGTTTTTAGCAAGCCAATTGGATAGCCCAAGGAAGAAATAAAACATACACTTGGACTAGGATATAGAAGTTGGATCAATAGCCCAAAAATTATGAAAATGTGACGAAACCCTCCATGAAAGGTAGAATTTTAGCCAAAGCAAAGGAAATGGGCAATAATGAGCGCAAATCCAAGAGAAAAAAATAAGAACCATGTGACGAAATAGTAGTGTAATAATAATAAAGATTAGGTCACATCATCTATATTCTACATTCATAATTTCAACAAGTAGGTAATAATACATGTCATTAGGACAAAACATCTATATCCTACATTCATAATTTCAACAAGTAGGTAATAATACATGGCATTATGACAAAACATCATTATCCTACACAAATAATTTCAGCCAAGCAAAGGAGACTTAAGGGCTAGAATTTTGCCACCTAAAAAGGCAAATCTATCATACTTGAGTGAAATAAAAGAAAAAGGAAATGAATCCTTAAATCAAAGGGACCTTGTCCCTTGTCTTAAGAAAATTTTATCATGATTTTTAAAATAAAAATCTCCTTTTACTATGGATATCTTGACTAAGGGAGAGGAAGACAAGAATATGAGTTGTCTTCCCCCAAAACACAACCAAGTGCATCCTAATTGTGATACGGTAGACCCATGATTATGAAATATGAACCCCTTAATAGTTTATTTAAGCAAAAAACACCCTTATAACATTATAATTTCGTCCAAGTGAGGGAGAGAAAAAACATAAGCAAGGTAGAGGAGGAAAGGAGAGAAAGAGAGGAAAAGAGAGAAAGGAAGAGGAAGGAGAAGTCTAAAGGACTAACTACTCAAGGTAAGTTAGCTTAATCTTCACTTGAATTCATCTTTTCTCTTCATCCTTGGGGTTCAAAACTCACTCTCTTTATCTTATTTAAGCTGCTAGAAAAGCTAAGATAAGGAAAGAATCTTGTTACTTTCTTCAAGAGGAAACAAGAAAAATAATTCACTAAGTGAGCTAGGGAGATCTTTAGGTAGGTTTAACAATATCTCTTTTTGAAGAAAAGCTTTGAAATTTATAACATTTATATAGGATTATGATCTTAGAACTTTGATGAAATTTACAGTATTTTCTACTTTAATGATTCATCATGGATGTTGCCATATCATGTTACATGTTATCTTGCATATGATGGATGTTTTGAATATTTCAGTTGGTATGAAAAGTTCTGCATAGGTATGCCTATGGGTGGCAAACTTATAGGATTTATAGGCTATTATTTTGTATATTTGAATGTGGTAAAAAAATTGATGGAATATGATTAGATGTAAATTAGGAAGAAAATAGAAGATGATGTAATAAAATGATGAACTAAAACCTTAGGAAAGTTTGGTTAGGAAACTGGATCTCGGAGTAACCAGGCAAACTTTTGTTTTTGAAATTCTAGGAAGAATTGATTTGGAATTAAAAGAAATGGTTAACATAAAAAAGGTATATATATGTCTCACGAATTTTTAGCGACTGGAATCACTTAATTTGGAGTCCAAATGAAGGAAATATTGTTTGATTTTGTTTACCAGGGAAGAATTTGTTAGGTAAGCTTCTGTGCTTGAATTTTTAGAAAAACTCTATAGGAAACTAAAATAAATAGTTAACATGCAATATATGTGTGTGTGTGTGTGTGTGTGTGTGTCTCAAGAATTTTTAGCCACTAGAATCATTTAATTTTGAATCTATATTAGGAAGATATGGTCATATTAGTAAGCAGTGATCAGAAACTAGCTAACTAGGGAAGAATCTGTTAAGTATGCTTCTATGTTTGAATTTTTGGGTAAAATATATAGGTAATTAAAGGACATTGTTAACATAATAAATATAGATATATGTATCACGGATCTATAGGCTCTGAAATCACTTAATTTGGAGTCTATATGAGGGAAATATGGCTGATTAATGTGTACAGGTCAGAATTAGTCTAGAATCCAGGGTGGTAAATGTAATCATTTTTGTTTTCTATTTTTTGGGAATAATTCATAAAGAATATGAAGAAATGATAAACATGAAAGTTGTATATAAGTGTCGTAGCTTTTTATAGACTTTGGAATCAACTCAATTGGAGTTTGTATAAGGGACATATGGTCAAATTAGTAAGTAGAGATCTGAACCTACCCGAGAAAAATAACATTGAATTTGAGGGAGTAGTAACACCACGATTTCTTAAGATTTCACTAAAATGTTTAACATAAGGGTTTTATAGGATTGTCTTATCTTTCAATTGACACTAAGATCACCTCAATTTAAAATGAGGGTGTTATGCTCTGTTTAGTGAGAGAAAAAAATATTATTTTAAAAAAGAAGAAGAATCTTATAAATGAAAATAATAAATGACTAGTGTATGCCATAACCACTGCCATTGCATGAACTTCTTACCATCTTAAGTGTATAATTTTGACATAGAAATATTTTATAAAGTGATATTTGAAAATGATTATGTTCATGGAAAGATTGTATTTTACCAATGATTTTTGGTAATTATTATGTTTTTATGATAAATTATGGCATGTGAGTATAATGAACATACTTGTTATTGAAATTATATTTTTGGCTATTAACGTGAAAAGAAAAAAGAGAAGCACGGGCATATGGCGATCTATGTGGTACACCAGTAGGGGACGACTTACTCACAGCTATGATTATGTTAATGAGACAAGAAAGAGAAAGTGTGCCATGTCGAATGGAGCAAGAAAAGCCTGTACCGGAGAAAGTACTCACCTTGACCAAGGTAGCTTAATATGAAAATAAGTTGATAGCCATCATATGATATTCTGAATATAGTTATCCATGACATACATATCATTATTGCACGATTTTCATGTGCATAGATAAAGTGCATTCATGTGAACTAAGATATTTGTTGTAGCTTATACCGATGAACATTATGTGATGAGCATTATTGATGATGATTATTATTTATTGTTGAACCTACTGGGATTTAATTCTCACCATATTTTTATATCATGTTCAAAAAACTAGTTATGCAGCTTTTTCTTTGACTCTAGCTCTTAGTGTACATTGGATCAAGTTACTCTATGTTGGGCAGATGCCAGAAATTAATAAGGTGTTTGTGGTCGAATTGGCTAAGATCCCAGTGAAGGTGCAACCACCCACACCCGTATCTCCAGAATTGGTCAACATGGATGAATAAGATGTAGATATTTATGTGTTTGATTTTTGTACAGATGTTTTGATTAATGATGTGTATATGAACTCAGACTTGTATCAGTGTTAATGGTAGACCTTAAACCTTGATTATGCTTGGTTAAATTAATTGAATGTTATTATGAGTTAAGTAATTAGAAGTAAAGAAGAATGACTTTATGGGACTTTACAAATATGTACATTAAAAAAAATAGAGTTGTTACAATAACTACCTATTTCATATTCTGTTGTGCATTCCAATTTCATGAGCTAAAATTAACTTATAATACATCAACCTATTTCTATAATATAAAACTGTGATCATGAAATGAAACAAGAGAGATTCAATTTATACATGCAAGAGAAATATTTAATCAGCTAGTGACAATCATAAATTCAGCTAGTGAAAACCAAAAATTCAGCCAGTGAAAACCAAAAACCTAAAGTCTACTCCCCTATGCTTAAACTTGACATTGTCCTTAATGTCAATAGCATATAATGTACAAGCAAGGGAAAGAAGTAACTTATTTGCTTATTGGTCTTCTAGAGGTGGTGGTGGTGGGTTCTAGTCAGGTACCAATTATACAATACTTTCATCATTCCTTGCATGCTTTGGATTGTGTCATTCATTGCATGCAAGGTAGCCCTTTGAGACAATTACTCCTCCTCTATTTGGCGAAGCTGTGAGGAGATGGAGTTTTGATCCTCCTCTGGTGGTACATATGATAGACCTACACTATTAGTATAATAGGAAGGGGCTAGGGGTGGTAAAGCCAAAAGTGGCTCAAGGGGGAAGTCATCCCCCTCAAGAACATTATCCCCCTCTCTACCCTCTTCTAGAGGATAGATCCAATTCTCCTCATTAGTAACTGCAATCCTAATAGGGTTAGGAAGACAAAAAATATGATGGTGATGGGAATTTTTAAAATAAAAATGAACGTCATGAAGAAAAAGCAACTAAATGAAAGATAATAGTGAATGAAACCTAGCCACCTCAGGTTGGCTGAATTCATGGAGTTTAGGTATGGAATTTTGATTAATTTGTTAGTGTTGTGTATGATGGAAAATTTTGTTAATATATTGCATGGGAAGAGTAGATATATAAGAGTGTAGTGATTTTAAGATTTTAGAAATAGAGGATATTAATTGGAATTTTATTTATGATGATGATGAATAGTTAGTATATAATGGAAGTAATGAGGAAATGGTAGTTAAATAAAGAGGAAAGTGATTTAAAAATATAATATCTAGGGTAGCCGAATCTATGAAGCCATAAACTAGAAATGACTATGATTAATTTTAAGTATTACATGTGATGAAAACTTGATTTATAAAAGGCAAGAAATAAGTCAACATATAAGTATGATGATATAAGATAGGTGAACATGAAGTATATATGTATGAAGCTAATGAGATGGTGGGTTAGATAGTTAAATTATATGATGACTTTGAAATTTGAAATAGGTAAAACTTGATATGGAAAATGATTAGAAATATTGGGTAATTTATTAATACCTTATCAACATCATGAAACATGTGTCAATAGGAAAGGAATAAGGATAACGATGTTGAAAGGGACTAAATTCAAGGAGGGGAAAGGAACATAAAATTACCAAATGAATAGTGTTAAATGACCAAAATGAATAGTAACTTTTCTATTTGGTAATGCTAAAGTAAAATTAATTGCTAATTGGAAGGTATTGCTAATATTTCAAGAGAGAAAGATTTCCAAGATTAAACTAAGGTAAAATTTGTGACAAAGAAATAAGTGAGGTTAGATTGGTGAATAAAAGCATAATGATAATAATATTACTTGTAGTATACTAAGGGAGACAAAGGGATAATCTTGTAAATAAAAAGAGTTGCATTGTATAAGTAACCTTTAGAATGAAGTCAATTTTTTTACTATGTCACGGCACCAAAAGTACCCAATTACATTTAGTGGTAATAAGGATACTTAATTGGACTTAGCATATGTGATTACTTTAATCATTCAAGTTACAACTAATTAATTAAGTATAAAAAATAAGAATTCATGAGCACCCATTAGAAAATAGAATTTAGCCCATAACCAACTTTTGATCTAATTAAATTAATAGCTGAAAATGAAGAAAGTAAAGAAGTGATGTGACAAAATAATAATAAATAGTAATAATTCATATAAGGAAGGTTAAGTAAAAGGGAAATGCATGAATTGTAATTTTTTTTCTAGACTTGGCCAAGATGGTGGGTTAAGGGAAACCTATAGCATAAATTCATTACCATTCAATGCATATCAATTAACATGATATTATGGATGCCACATATAATGTTAATGACTTTGATATACAACTTGTGGCAATATGGATGTTACATTGTTATATGCATACATATGGAATAGTTGTAACATCCTTAATTTCGTTTCTTTTATTAATAAAGATACATAAATATTTAATATAACATCCCTAATTTTGTTTCTTTAAAGGTACATAAATATTTAATTAAGGAAATAAAATTTATTAGACAATTTTTATATATCTAAGGAAATATAATCCTTAGAAAATTTTTACCTTATGTGTATGCATAGAAAATGTTTCTAACATTAAAAGAACAAGTAAAAAGAGAAAACCTAATAGAAAAAAATTAGAAATAACATACTAAAGAAAGGCGAAATTCTTTGGTAAGAAAGGTAAATTTTTGTGAAGTAAGTAAAGGTTATAAAATTTTAAGAAGATTGGATTAGGATAATTTTTCCTAATTCAAGAGTTATAAATTTCTAAGTTTAACATCTCTACCTATAAATTGGGCTTTCACCTATGGACACTTCATATAGGGTTTTTCACTTCACATAAGTTTCTAGCAAGCCCATTGGATAACCTAAGCAAGAAATAAAACATAGACTTGGACTAAGATATAGAAGTTGGACCGATAGCCCAAAAATTATAAAAATGTGATCAAGCCCTCCAAGAAAGGTAGAATTTTATCCAAAGCAAAGGAAATGGGTAGGAATGAGCCCAAATCCAAGAGAAAAAATAAAATAAAATAAATCATGTGATGAAATAATAGTGTAATAATAATAAAGATTAGGTTACATAGCATTAAGACAAAAATTTAGCAAGTAGTATGATAATACATGGCATTAGGACAAAACATCTATATCCTACCCTAATAATTTTAGCAAGTGGTATCATAATACATGGCATTAGGACAAAATATTCCTATCCTACACAAATATTTTTAGCCAAGAAAGGGAGATTCAAGGGCTAGAAACTTGCCACTTAGAAAGGTAAACCTATCATACTTGATTAAGACAAAAGAAAAAGGAAATGTATCCCTAAATCAAAGAGACCTTGTCCCTTATCTTCAGAACATATTATCATAATTTTCAAAATACTAATCTCCTTTTGCTATGCATATCTTGACTAAGGAAGAGGAAGAGAAGAACATGAGTTGTTTGTTTTCCAAAAATCAACCAAGTGCATCTTAATTGTGATAAGGTAGACCCATGATCGTGAATTATTTGATAGTCTATTTAAGCAAAACCCACCCTTATAACATTAGAATTTCGTCCAAGTGAGGGAGAGAAAAAACATAAGCAAGGTAGAGTGAGGAAAGGAGAGGAAGAGAGGAAGAAAAAGGAAGGAGAAGTCTAGAGAACTAACTGCTCAAGGTAAGTTAGCTAAATCTCCACTTGAATCCATATTTTCTCTTCATTCTTAAGGTTTAAAAAACTCACTCTCCTTCTCTTATTTAAGCTTCTAAAAAAGCTAAGGGAAGGGAGGAATCTTGCTACTTCCTTCAAGAGAAAACAAGAAAACGAATTCACTAAGTGAGTTAGGGAAATCCTTAAGGAGGTTTAACAATATTTCTTTTTGAAAAGTTTTGAAATTTGTAACATTTATATGGGATTTTGATATTAGAACTTTGATGATTGGTCATGGATGTTGCTATATCATGTTACATATTGATCTTGCATGTGATGTATGTTTGAATACGTATACTGGTGTAGATAGTTCTGCATAGGTATGGCTATGGGAAGTAAATTTTTAAGCTTCTGTTTTTAAAATTTTGGAAAGAATCAGTAAAACATTAAAATAAATGGTTAACATGAAAAATGTAGATCTATGTCACATGAATTTTAAAACACTGGAATCACTCAATTTGGAGTCCATATGAGGTAGATATGGTCCGATTAGTAAGCAGTGGTCAAAAAATGATTAATCAGGGAAGAATCTGTTAGGAAAGTTTCTGTGTTTGAATTTATAAGAACATTTTGTAGGGAATTAAAATAACTAGTTAACATAAAAATTATAGATATATGTGTTACCGAATTTTAGCCAATGTAATCACTCAATTTGGTATTCTTATGAGAGAGATATGGACAGATTAGTAAGTAGAGGTCAGAACCTACTTGAGAATGAATAACCTGTCACTTGAGGGAGTAATATCACCATGCATCTTTAATATTTGGCTAAACGGTTAAACATAATAGTTTTAGATAATTAGTTTATCTTCAATTTAACACCAAGATCACCTAAATCGGAGTTAAAATGAGGGAATTATGCTCTGATTAGTAAGAGAAGGTCAGATAGGATAAAAACCTGCATCAAGAAAATAAAGAGATACAAATAATATTTTAAAAAGAAGAATCTTATAAATGAAAATAATAAATGACTAGTATATGCCATAGTCATTACCATTGCATGAACTTCTTATCATCTTAAGTGTGTAATTTTGACATGAAAATATTTTATAAAGTGATATTTGAAATAGTTATGTTCATGACATGATTACCAATAATTTTTGGTAATAATTATATTTTGATGTGAGTTTAATGAACATACTTGTTATTGAAATCAAATTTTTGGCTATTATTATAAAAAGAAAAGAAATGAGCATGGTCACATGGCAATCTGTGTTGTGCACCAGTAGGAGACGCCCTACCAACGGTTATGATTATGTTAATGAGAAATGAAAGAGAAAGGGTGTCATGTCGGACGGAGCGAGAAAAACTCGTACCAGAGAGTAGAAAGTACTCACCCTGACCAGAGTAGCTTAACATGAAAATTAGTTGATAGCCATCATATGATATTTTAAAAATAGTTAATCCTACTATACATGTCATCACTGCACGATTTTCATGGGCATAGATAAAGTGTATTCATGTGACCAAAGGTTTTTGCTGTAGCTTATAAAGATGAACATGATGTGATAAGTTATATTGATGATAATTATGATTTATTGTTGAACCTACTGGGATTTAATTCTCACTATTTTTTCATATCATGTTCAGAAGATTAACTATACAGCTATTCTCCATGACACTTATTATTGTTGTATATTGGATCGAGCTGCCCTACCTTGGGCAACTACCGATTATATCGGATTATCTGTAATAGATGTGACTGAGATTCTGGTGGAAGTGCTGCCACCCACACCAGTGTCTCTGGAATTAGTCTACATGGATGATTAGGGTTAATATGTATATGTTAGACTTTTGTACAAATGTTTGTAAATTAATGATGTGTATGTAAACTTAGTATTGTATAACTTAAATAAATGTTATTTTAAGTTAAGTTGTAACGATGTAATAACTTCATAGAACTTTAAAAATATAGAAAAAAATTTGTTACATAAATGGAGTTGTTACAATAGTAATATTTGAAATAACCTTGAGCTGTGCATTTTATTAGTGTTTGGCATATGGGCATATTATGTTGTTGTATATCGGATGTACAAATGATATCATATCCTGGCTATTATGAAATAAAAAGGCATTGTACGATATAAAAAGGGGAATAACCCTTGAAGTAGTCAAGTGACCCCAAAAGGTTACATGGTTTGTGTGTGGTACCAAATAGGGATGCCCTATTCATGATTATGAGAAAAATATGAGATTTGACCATGTCTAGATAAAGCGAGGCAAGCATAGTCACACTGACCGGAGATATGTTATTATCTGACCAATCCAGTTTGATAGCTATGACACGATGAATTGTGATATTGTGATATGATATTTCTATGAGATGATGATATAGCTATTTATGCCATAACTATCATAGCTACATGATTTCGTGTATGTAGATATACAATAGATGACTATGGCCTAACAATTTATGTAGTTATATAGCCAAACATGATATGTTATATTACATATGTGATATTAATGAATTATTGTTGACCCTACTAGAAATGTAAATTCTCATTAAATATGTTCAGATAATGGAAGTAAACTAATAAAGATGAAAAGTAATAGTAGTGTAGTAATGACTTCGAGATGAGATAAAACCAGTATAAATAAGTATTAAAAAAAGGAAAATAACAGGATTGTTTGTTTTCTGTTTTTAAAAATTGTTTTATGTTTTCAGAACAAAAAAACATGTTTGGTAACTTTTTTCTGGTGTTGTTTCGAAAACAAGTTCTAAAATTAAGTTGTTTTTAAAACAGAAAAACAGAAATAAGGAAAAAAAATTTTGTTTTTTGTTTTTTTTTCCAAAATAAAAAATAAAAAAAACAACATTTTTTCAAAATAGTTTATCAAACGAATTTTTTTTACTTTTATTCTACAAAACAACTTTTAAACATAATTTTCAGAAACAGTTTTAAAAAAAAAACAAAACAAAAATAGAATCAAATAAGCCTAACATTTTGCCTCCCTAATCTTTGAGTGCAATTGCAACTTCCTCCCTATTCTTTAAACCATTGCAATGTCCCCCATCTTCTTTGTTTTGATTGCAATTTCCACCCTACTGTCCAATTTCATTGTTAAGTCTACTTTAGAGCTTGTAAAAAACCAAATTACCCTTTCAATTTTTAACCCATTCTATTTTTTTAAAATTTTCAATTCTACACATTTCACTTCTTCCATCTTCTTCCAACTATAGCTGCTAGTAACCACCGTCTTCCATGGCACCATTTCCCTCTTGGCCAACGAAAGTTGATGTGTTTGCCTAAAAAGTATGAAGGTTGAATATTAGGAAAAATGCTAGTAGTTTGGAAGTGAAACCTAAACCCAAAAAGCAACGCTTCACATACTTGAAGGATAGATAAATTGTTGGGAAGTTTTGAACTGCAATATCTTAAGCCTTTTTCATATGAAAGGACAATGGGGTTTCTCTTGAAATGATTACCCAAAATAGAATATGCTCATGATTTAGCTTCTCTTGACCTTGAGAAACTAACAGAGGGGCAAAACCCCAAATTCCTTTTGGTTTTAGAGCTAGGCAGATTCTTATCCAACCAAAAAACATAGAAAACACTCTTTAATAACAAGCCATTTCTAGGAAAACTCTTGAGATTTAGTTGAGATTATGAAATAGCTATATTTAAAAATAAAAAGGTTATCCATTTTTCAATTTGGGAATAAAAATAAAAATGAAAAACATATCCAGTTATGCACAACAGTAATATTTATTGCATTCATTTTGGATCACAAGAATAAGTGGGTGTGTTGCCTAAAGAGTTGCCCATGTGTCAGTGTTCGTTGGAACACAAGGAACATGACAATTTCATTATTGTTTTGGGTTTTTTGTTTATTCATCCAATGTGTGGAGTTGTGTTGTTTCATTCAAATCATTGGGTGAAGAGGTTGTCTTGTCGCATGAAAAGGCTAAACTGTGCCACACTCTCTGTTGGCACCATCCATGGAAGACAGTGGTTGCCAACAACTAGAGTTGGAAGAAGAAGGTGGAGGATGATGATGAGAAGCGAAGAGATGAGATTGAAAGAGATATGAGCCTAAGGTTCTAGAATAAGTGAAATATGTGGAATTGAAAATTGAAAAAAAAAAATAGAATAGGTTAAAAAAATAAAAGGGTAATTTGGTAATTTTACAATCTCTAAAGTTAGACTTGACGGTGAAATTAGACAGTGGGGGGAAATTATAATCAAATCAAAGAAGAGGAGAGACATTGTAATGATTTAAATATTAGGGGAAAAATTGTAATTGCACTTAAAGATTAGAGTGGAAAAATGTTATTTCCTAAAAAAAAAACTTGGAGTCATAACAGGAGATGCCCTATTCTTGGAAATGTAGAGGAAAAATATGAAATTTGGCCATGCCTAGATGGAGTGAGGCTCGTCTAGGGGTGAGCAACAAGGGAGAAAAACTCCCACTAACTACGTGACAGTGAAATGTGAGTAGTAAGGGGGAAGGCTCACATTGTCTTGTCATAGAAATGATAAATATGGTTCACTACATGAATAATTCTTGATACTAATATCTTGCATAATCTATCTCTCTTATCTCAAAATGTTACTTATTCTTCTCATACATTATGCATGCCATTTTTGTTGTGTACTACATACACTAAATGTGCATATGAATGACATGGCTATTGTAGCATGTAGTATATACAATTGAACATAACATGTGTATGGTAGATATATATTTATATGGATTATGATTATTATTAAACTTATTGAGAACTCTAGTTCTCATTATTATTTCATATTATGTTCAGATAATAGCATAGAGAAATGCCGATCATTTTCCTTTCATTGATGATTGAAATCTAGTGGATCAAATTGCCATACATGGGTTATGTACAAATCATTCAAGGCCTAGTGATAGTAAACATGTTCAAGGTTCCAGCACACGTTCATTTTCCACCAACCCTAACACTAAAAGAATAGTGTGACGGCTTGTAAATATATATGTATTTGAAGTTATGACTAATAATGACTAGACTGACTGACTAATATTTTGGAAGTGACTAGGTACCCTCCTACTTTTTGTACTACAGGTAGTACCTGAGGTCACTCATGTACAGTTAGCAAGGAACTAAATTTCCTTTCTTTTCCATCGAAACGACCGAAACGTTTCCGTTTCCTAAGTCACCGATGCGAAACGGAGTTATCGAAACGAAACGAAGTGTTTGTTAAGGAATTGTGCTATTTCAATTAAAATTGCTATGTTTTGAAATGTTTCGGTAGAAATACTCTTGTTTCAATGGAAATTTTGGTGAAAATACTCTTATTTCGAGTTGTTTCAATAAAAATACTCTTGTTTCAAGTTATTTCGATAGAAATACTCTTGTTTCGAGTTATTTCGATGGAAATACTCTTGTTTCGAATTATTTCGATGGAAATACTCTTGTTTCAATGGAAATTTTGGTGAAAATACTCTTATTTCGAGTTGTTTCAATAGAAATACTCTTGTTTCGAGTTATTTTGATGGAAATACTCTTGTTTCGAGTTATTTCGATGGAAATACTCTTGTTTCGAGTTATTTCGATGGAAATACTCTTGTTTCGAATTATTTCGATGGAAATACTCTTGTTTCGATGAAAAAGTACTAAATTAATTTGAAAAATAAAAAAATTGACAATATAAAAGTAGATGAAAATAGCATTATATTATATCTAACTCTAAGTTACTTTTTCTCATAAGTCACAACACTTTTATTTACTTCATACTCTCCCCTTTATTCTTATGACATTATTTTCCTTCATTATCTTTATTTTAAAGAGGAAACTACAAAAATGATACAAAGAGATATTGAAAGGCAAAGAGAGAGAAATAGACCTAAAGATAGAGATAGAATTATGATCGACAGAGAAAGAGACTTAAATATAAATGGCACGAAAGAGTTAAGAAGAAGATGAAGAGATAGATGCAATAGAGAGATTGTTGTTGAATACTATTAGGATTTGAGTTGAAGTCCCTACTGTAGTTGTATGTTTACTTACTATTTAATTATAGACATTAATTCAAATTAATTTTAATATAATTTTATATATCTATATCATTAATATTATGTTAAAATCTTTTAAAATTAAAAAAAATATTATTTGAAATTATTTGAAACGTTTCTTAAAAAATCTTCCGTTTCTTCGAAATTTCTGAAACGTTTCGAAATGTTTCTGTTTTTAGAGTCACCGAAACGGTACCTCGAAACGAAATTTAGTACCTTGACAGTTAGTAACTACCAATGTATAGAACTAGTCTAATATCAATGAAAAGCTTTTCAGCTTGGTTATATGCATGTGTATGGTTTTGTATTACAGCATAGAGAAAAAAAGGGTATATATCTATATAATAATAATAATAATAATAATAATAATAATAATAATAATAACAACAATAAATTTAGGGTCATTACATTGTGGATTATTTTTTGCTTTGTATTATTGTTTTCAAAAAGCATGTGTGTGTGTTGTTTGTTTCGTTCTTGCATAGTATATGTTATTTACTCACTAAGTTGCAAGATTCATCCCATCTTCTTTTATGTTTTGCAGATAGATTTGAATCAGATCCATTGGCCATGATAAGTAGGCTGATCTTGGTGAACTCAATTTGTTCCATTAGTTCTAATTTATTGTTTGTCTATATAAGATCTTTATTCTAAAGTGCTCCATTACTATAAGTAGGACCCCTACTTCCGATGCTTATACATTATTTTAGTTTTGTGAAATATGTTAATGATGATTTTAGCTATTTTCAAAATATGAATTTTGACAAAAACTTTGATGTGTATAAAGAATAAATCTCTTTACAAAAATATATGGTTTACTTTGAAACCAAATCATTATTTACATTTATCTGTATCATATGGCTTCAATAGTTGATATTGTTTTATGAGAAAATGATTTTGATCAACTTTTCTTGGTTGCTATATGGTTTATAATTATGCAAAATGTTGGTTTTCGAGTTGCATATGGTTAGATTTAGACTTGCGGGATAGGGAAATCCTCGCTTTTGTGCCAATCACGTGTTTAGAAATATGTACTACTTTAAACTTTGGTAGACTACTATTGTTAAAAAAAATTTGTTTATATTACAAATTTCGTTTTGATCTATTTTGGATACACACACATACTCACACACATATATACTAATTTAATCTCTATGGCATCATTTTGAATAAACTTGTTCTTAAAATAAAAATTCTCTTCTTGATTTATAGTCTTGATTACTAAAACATTTGTGCCTTGCCTTATTCCGTTATAGTAAAGATTATTTGCTCTCTAAGTTTTAAACTCATTCCCTTTTATGTTTAATTTTTCATATAGCAACAACCTCCATTTGTGTAGTGAACTAGAGTCTTCCAATGGTGAACCCAAAGTTGAAATTAGGGGCTCTATTGTTTGTTTATTTTGGTAATTTGTACTCTAGAATACCTCCATGATCTACAAGTAAGATCCTTGCTTCCATGTGTACTATGGTTTTATGTAATATCTACGGTTTGTATGGATAAAGAGGATTTCTTTGAGCTTATGGCTTTAAACCATTTGTGAACCCAATATGCATATAGATATATGTTTATGTATATTTATGCATGTTAATATCTTTGTACACTCTATGTGACTGTGAGTTTTATCTAAGATTTAGACTTGGTTTGGAAGGCTAACTGGATGGGATCACCCTTACTTGTGCTTGTTAGGTGCTCCTCCAATGGAGTCATGACATTAGAAGAATGTGCAAATTTGAAGCTTAACAAAATTACAAAGTTGCCACCTCATTGCAACCTAGGTCACGACAAGTAGAGATTTGAAATCCTTCATTAGCTCTTCGTTGCCACCTACATGGTGACAAGCATGGTGTAGAACAACGTCTTTAGCCTTTGCTTGAAACATCCATAACTTTAGAGGCACATAATATATCGATGGAAATATCTATTCAAACCCTACAATTTGACACCAAATTACAAGGCCATCTTTAACGCGGAAATTCATATACTGTCAGCTTCAGTCTTGTACTTTCATCTTCTTCATGCTTTTTATCCCATCTTTTGGCTTCCAATTGATCATTTACATACACAAATTTATACCTAGAGCCTTTCAATCCTCATTTAATAAATAATCACCATATTATAAGAAATTACCCTTAAATCTACCTAGAAGGTGAGCAAAAATGTATAAAAACATTGGCTAAATAACTCCAAATGAAGAGTTATCAACCAAGTATATCCACTAGTATTGTTATAAGACTAATTCTATTCGACTCTTGGAGTGATTGCAATTTTTAATTTTGTTCACAATAATGTCTCTTAATATTGAACCTTTTGTTTCCTTTCATTTTAACAAAGTCAAATTCAATGTTATATCTTTGACATCGCCACAAAAAAGTTATACCAGTTGACAAAGCTGACTAAGTCTTTTTTCTCATATTTAACACAAACAGCCAAAATTAAAAGCAATATTTTATCGTAACTACTTAACCATAACCCATAACCCAAAGAAGTTACTTCATTGTTATCTCTTTTTATCAACCTATTTCAATTTTTTGGAGAATACTCTTAGGAGAGAATGATAATCCATTTGAAGGAGTGCACCTTTGAAAGCCGGGGCAGAGCCGCGTAATTGTTATAAACAAATGCTTGACCATATATAAAATATAGGTTGGATCAGTTTTCAGTCAAATCTTTCATGAGACGGACGGGAAGAAAAGGACAGAAAAGAGGGTAGGTGGGTAAGTAAGAGACTGCTTCATGAGGGGCTTGAAGAACGCTTGGTTTTGAATGGGAGACTTGGCGTGGCTTTGCCCTTTCCATCTACTACACTCTGAATATCATCCCCACCTAACACCACCCTCGAGTTTCTTCACCAGTCAAACCCACCCCCCCCCCCCCCACCAATAGTATTTTCCTTATATTAGGAGACTTCTTTCTCCTATTCTTCACTCCTTCCATCACCCTCTTTAATTTCTCTCTCAAAGAATAAACCCATTTTTCTCATCCCTCCCACCTTTTTTTCTCAAAAAACTTCGCTTTTGCAAATTATTTTGTTTTTGGTACCCAACCCACATAAAAACAATAGTTGTTTCTTTACAAACAAACAAAGATCAAAAGAGAAACAAAAGTCGTATTGGAACCATGATATCAGTGGCTCCTTCTGTTGAAACCCAACAAAACCCAGAATTCTCAGCTCCAGAACCTGCTAATGAGGAAAATTCACCTTCTCCGCAAATTACCCATCTGTTCAAATCAAAATTACCGGACATACCCATCTCCAACCACCTTCCCCTCCACACCTACTGCTTCGAGAACCTCTCTCAATTCTCTGACCGGCAATGTCTCATCGTCGGCTCCACCGGCAGAATCTACACTTACGCCGAAACCCACCTCATTTCGCGGAAGATCGCCTCCGGTTTATCCAAGCTCGGCATCAAGAAAGGCGATGTCATCATGATTTTGCTGCAGAACTCCGCCGAATTCGTCTTCTCATTCATGGCAGCCTCCATGATCGGCGTTGTCACCACCACCGCCAACCCATTCTACACCCCCGCCGAAATCTTCAAGCAGTTCACTGACTCAAAATCTAAGCTGATCATCACCCAATCCATCTACGTCGACAAGCTCCGAGAAAACGAGGACACTAACCCAAAACTTGGCGAGGAGTTTCAGGTTATCACCATCGACAACCCGCCGGAGAAGTGCTTGCATTTCTCGGTGTTGTCGGAAGCTGATGAAAGTGATTTACCGGAAGTGGACATAGATCCGGATGACCCAGTAGCGCTGCCTTTCTCTTCCGGCACCACCGGATTGCCTAAGGGTGTGATTCTGACCCATAAGAGCTTAACAACCAGCGTGGCTCAACAGGTCGACGGAGAAAATCCAAATTTGTACCTGAAGCCAGAAGACGTTCTGCTCTGCGTGCTTCCGTTGTTTCACATATTCTCACTGAACAGTGTTCTTTTGTGTTCTCTGAGAGCGGGGAGTGCGGTGTTGCTGATGCAGAAATTCGAGATAGGGGCGTTGTTGGATTTAACACGACGGCACAGGGTATCGGTGGCGATGGTGGTGCCGCCACTGGTGCTGGCGCTGGCAAAGAATCCGATGGTGGCGGAGTTCGATCTGAGCTCGATAAGATTGGTATTGTCAGGGGCGGCGCCGCTGGGGAAGGAGCTGGAGGAGGCTCTAAGGAGCAGGGTGCCTCAGGCAGTTTTGGGACAGGTAATAATTAGTTCCTCGTTTAATTAACCAGCCATATTTTCGGTTCATTGATCACTAAGATTCCACTTGTTAATTTGCCATTCAACTTTTGCGTGAATCATGTTTCAAGAGAAGGGGTTGGAGGGCCAACGAAAAAACAAAAAAAGTAAAAACATTCAAGTTTAGGATAATAAATGTGAATGTACCGAAAAAAAAATGAGGGCCTTCTTTTCATTTTCCTTAGCTTTTTGTTGTTGTTAATTTTTTATTTTTTGTTTTTCAGAATTGTTTGGAGAAATTGATTTTCTTTTTAACTTAGAAGATTTGGTTTATTTTATTGTCATTGCTTGCAACTTAATTTGTTTAATTATATTACTTTATAGTAGGGAATTTGGTTAATTTGTCATTCAGTTTTTTTGCATGAACCATGATGAGAGATGAATAGAGGGAGAGAGACAGACATCATGAGGGTAGGAACAAATGTATAAAGATGTTGAAGTGAAACTTTTGTAGGTACAATTCTTATTTATAAATTAAATGAGGCACATGAGACATTAAAAAATAGAATACTTTACTAGAAAAATGTTAGATTCTTTTGTTAGGAGACTGGAGATTAATTTTTAATGCCTAATACATTGATTGTGGATAAAATGATGTGCTAGGTTTGTGCCTAATTATATATGAAATTAAAATTTCAAGCCTAGATTACGTTAACTTGTTTTTTTTTTTTTTTTTTTGCATAAGAAAAATGTATTCATTATAAAATTTAATTCCTTTTACACATCTTGACTATTTTTAATTGTTTTCTTATTTTTATTAAAATATTAATTTAGTAGTGTGATTACTTTATTTAAAATTTTAATACAAAAAATATTTAATTTTTTTAATTAATATACTATAAAATAAAATTATTAAATAGTATATTATTTAATCAATTAGACATAAAATATTTATAACATGAATAAAATATTATTCTATATTTATTATTTATTATATAATAACTAAAATTCACAATAAATTCAAGTTGAAGATATCATTATTCTTGTCTCCTTAACTCTCCAATGTCAGAGTTACCAATATACTTACCGTATTGATGGTTTGCGATGGTTTGCGTGGGTTGACTTGACTTGGCTCTTGACGTAATGTCAATTCAGAGTAGATTGGTCAAACTAAGTTTTGTGCCTTGCATGTTAAATCTAGTAGAGATTTTTATGTAGTTTATAGGAAGAAATAAGTACATCAACATAATGATTTAAGTATATGAACATGTCAAAAATAAGTTTTATAAAATTAAAAATGTATTGGTTATACTTTTATATTCATTTATAATTAAACTAACATTGAATTCATCTTTAAATTTCTCTAAATCTAAATCAAAAGATTTTCAATGTTGTCATGAAGTCAATGGAGACGTAGGATTTTCATTTTAGTTGGATGACAAAAAAGCAGTTTTCATCAATTTTATTTCCAACTTTCGACTAATTTACCTTTAATTCCCATATACCCAACTAAGTAAATCTTGTTCTTTAAAAATCTAATTTTTAAATCATGTTCTCTAAAGTGAAGAATATTCTTTAGAGTATAAAATATAAGTTTTATTTCTTTTAGAGAAAAAAGTCAATAGAGTAAGTTTATATGCATCTATGAATTGTTATCGAATTTCTTATACAGTATACAAATCTACCTATGATTATGTGTTTTTTTCAATTGATTATCTATGCTATAGTTTACTTTTTAAAGCACAACCTGTATTTTGGCTAAAGGGTTTAATGCATGTGAGTTTCATTCTCCACTCTCTTTTTTATACAATAATTTTGATTAAAAAAATGTATCGTGGAAAAAAAAATTCAATTAATCAACCCTAATATTTTCAAAATAAAATAATTTTGGGTTTGTTCATAATTATTGATTTCTCTGATTTATTCTCTTGAAATTAAAACTCCTTATGTTAAACCAAGAAACTAAAAGAAAAAAAATTGAGGAGCTGGTATAATTATGGATATCATGATAAACTAGCTATTTTCATTTACTCATGTTGGTAATATATGTTTTTGTATGTACATATATATAGGGATATGGAATGACGGAGGCAGGGCCGGTTCTATCAATGTGCTTGGGGTTTGCTAAGCAGTCATTCCCAATCAAGTCAGGCTCATGTGGCACTGTAGTAAGAAACGCAGAGCTCAAGGTCGTTGACCCAGAAACAGGTTGCTCTCTTGGCTATAACCAACCTGGTGAGATTTGCATCAGAGGACAGCAGATCATGAAAGGTATATGTGCTAGATAATTAGAGTACGTTTATTCTGCAAAAATATTTTTCAATTTTATTTTTTAAAAATAATTTTTTTTATATTTTTAAAAATACTTTTGATTTGTATTTGTATTTTTATTATTTTTTATTATATAATTATTTTTTAATTATATAAATAATAAAATATGGTATATATAATTTAATATAATTAAAAAATATTACTGTTATAGTTTGTTATAGGACTGAAAATTCTAAAAACATATTTTTAACATTTTCAGATTTTTTAAAAATTTAAAAATATGTCTTAAAAATAAAAACAAAAACCAATAATCAAATATGTTTTCATAATTATTTTTAATTTTTAGTGAAAATAAAAATAAAAAATACTTAAACCAAACATATTCTTAATATTTTCATATTCTCTCTCTCTTGTCACGGGGGATGTGGATTGTTTAAGGTATTTTACAAGTAAATTTAAAAAATATATATAATTAGATAAAATTAATATTTAAGAAATATGTAGAATCCACTTATTTAAATATAGGTCTCACCTCACAATTTATGTCTTTTTATAAATTACCAAATAGTTCAAGTTTGGTAGAACAAACCAAATAAAAGGGGTTACGTTTATAATTTCTTATCTTGATATAATAATATATAATTGACAATTCTATTTTCCACACTCAAGTTTTATCCTTTTATTTATATAATTTTATATATGCTCATATTGCACATTCAAATTTTTAGGATATCTGAATGATGAAAAGGCCACAGCAGCAACTATTGATGTAGATGGTTGGCTTCATACTGGTGATATTGGCTACGTAGATGACGATGACGAGATTTTCATCGTTGACAGGGTTAAGGAACTCATTAAATTTAAAGGCTTCCAGGTATGGATTTTTAGTGCTCATTTAAAACGTTCTTTTCTTGCGTAAATAAGTACTTTTTCATAAGAGAAATAACATTGTAGGTAAACTAAAATTTTTATCTCTAAATAAAATAGCAGCCAAAAAAAAAGAAGAAGCTCCTTTCAAGTATTTGTTTTTAGATTCAAAATCATTCCAACACTTTTACCAGAAAAGCTCATGTTCAAACAGACACTGAATTTGTATTGTTCTGCCTTAAAATTAACTAATAAGAACAATCCTTCTTAATCTTATACGCTGGGCTTTCAGGTGCCACCGGCAGAACTTGAAGGCCTTCTTGTAAGCCACCCTTCCATTGCAGACGCAGCTGTTGTTCCGTAAGTATCATTAAAACATAATACAGTTGAATGAACATTGACATGCTAGTTGAATAAGTATTAATCATCTTGTGAGTAACAATTATATGTTATCAATTGAATTAAACATGAACAGGAAAAAAGATGATGTTGCTGGTGAAGTTCCAGTTGCTTTTGTGGTTAGATCAAATGGCTTTGATCTTACTGAGGAGGCTGTAAAGGAATTCATAGCTAAAATGGTATGTGCACTACTTAAACATTTTGATTTTGCAATTGGGTACGTAAAAGTTGGTATTCACATCTTAGTTTGCCATATAATTTGTTTATATGCTTTTTGATAAATTATAGCTACATTCATATTAATTATAAATATAATTGGATGGGTATATTCTCAAAATTCTCTATAATAATTAAAAAAAATGTCATATGAATCGAAAATCTCCAAGTATTTCAAACAACAACCGTGGCTTTATTAATTTGTCCTAAAGTTCTATATGCTTTTCTTTTATTAAGAGAAAGATGGTATTTGTTCTGAACAGGTAGTGTTTTACAAAAGACTGCACAAAGTGTATTTTGTTCATGCAATTCCAAAGTCTCCATCCGGGAAGATATTGAGAAAAGACCTCAGAGCGAAGCTAGAGTGCGCCACGCAAATGCCTTGAAATTTTTTTGGCATGGTCTTTATTTATTTATTTATTTTTATTATTATTATTATTATTATTATTATTATTATTATTATTATTATTATTATTATTATTATTATTATTATTATGTTTTTCCTTAATTTTTGTTTCGTATGTAATCTATGATACGACACTTCATGGCAATAATCCAATTCCAAAAGCAGTTGCTCATAATTTATTGTATCTTTATCATTGTTCTTTAATTTGGTTTTTCTCTTTCCTCTTGTGAACATTGTGACCTGTAATGAGATTTGAGATCAATAAATTTCTATCATATTTTGGTGCTTGATTTTTTTTTCTTGCTTATGATATATTAGTTTATGCCAACAAGTAGTTTGGGAAACACTATTTTTTTTTTGGACAAGTGGAATACTACTATTGAATACATCAAGCATAAAGCCATAAATTAATAGAAGACAAATGTATGTGAACTAAATTTAACTAACTTAATTCTACAGCTTCTGGATAAGCAAAATATAAAATAACAAGTCTTACTATCAAAGAATGCAGAAGTAACACACTTCACACACACTGGTTTATTAAAATTACATTTCAAAATCTCATATACACAGCAATACAACATTTAAAAAAAATAAGAAAATCAGAAACACTTCTAGAAGAGGCACCACAACTCCCAACACTCTCTGAGGGTTAAGTCTCTTCGATTTCTTTCTTCAAGTGAATTCATAATTATAGATTTGATCTTTCTCTACTCAAATTTGAAGGTAGGATTATAGATCTAACTTTAAAGTTGTAAATTTAGACAAAAAGATGTAAAAACTTGAAACTCCACCACCTCTTGTAAAAGAGGAAAACTCTTCCCTATAGGAAGTAAAAAGCTCTCATAATGAGAGAAAAAAGATTCCCTAAAGGAAGGCAGACAATAAAAACAAAAGAGGAAAAGGAAGGAAAGATGGCAGCCTCCTCCTCTTGGAGGCGCTCTCTGGGTTGAAGAAGGAACGAGGGAATATAGATGCAAGGGGAGGCGTACAAGGGCAAACAATAGCAACAGGGGGAGGGGCCCATCTTGTTGCAGTGACAGGAGGGGGGGACTCTGCTTTTGGGGGGGAGAGGGGGTAGCTGTTGCAGCTAGAGAGAGAGAAACTCTGTAGCTAGGGTTCCTGCATACTGGGGAGGGAGAAACAGAGAAGGGAGAGGGGGTGGCTGCATTGTTGTTGCGGCTGAGGAGGGAAAAGCTTTGCGGCTAGGGTTCCTACTTGCTGTCAAGGAGGAGTTTGGAAGTTTGCAGATGGTAGCACTGTTAAAATAGGTTTGTTTTGTGGACTAGCTCCACAGTTTTAGGTTGTCAAAAGTGAGGCCTTTTTTGTAGTTGAAATAAAAAAAAACTATTTTTTGGTTTTAACAGATAAATACATGATTCATTAAACAATCTTCTATATGATCAAGTAGGAGTAGCTAAACCCAAAACACACATACACTCTTAAAGTATGTTTGGATAAGGGATACTAGAGAGAGTGATAGCAATGCGAGTTTTCATTGAAATATTTCCTTTGTTGGAGTTTGTGGTGGAGAATGGAATATTTTTTTATTTATTAACTTTTCAAAATCCTTCAAACTTCTCCCTCCACCTATATAATTTTAAGTTCTCCCAATTTTGGAGACTTTAGAGATGTTCTTCATTATTTTTAAAAATTACATGTCACAAACCAAGTTATTTTAATTAATTATTGGCTTAATTACACTTTTAGTCCCTCTATTTTTAAAAATTCGTCAATTTAATCCTCTTATAATTTGTAGTATGAATTTTATCCTTGTAATTTTAAAAAATGATTGTAAATGATCCCTTTGTTAAGTTCATCATCTATTCAGCTATTACTTTGCCATTTGTATGCCATGTGTGCATCATTACATAATACATGTTATGTCTAGTCACAAAAAAATGCATTAGTAATAAATTTAATAATACACACATGGTATACATATGGCAGAATAATGATGAACTTAACAGAGAGATTATTTTGACTAATTTGTTAAAACCAAAGGTATTAAATTCATATTATAAATTATAGATGACTAAATTGATGCATTTGTGATAGTATGGAACAAAAGGTTCAATTAAGCCTTAATAATTTTAATAAAAGATAAACTTGTAAAAATAAATTATAATAAACTATTTTCATTTATTGAATATTTTATATAATTACCTCGTTAATTCAAACATCCAAATAAGAAGAAAGAAAATCATCATTTAAGTATACATTCTACTTTTCATTTTCTTTGGATTCCTTTTTCCCTTTCCCTCCCAATTTATAAACATACCTTTATATTTGTATTGAGAAGAATGGAGGATCAAGAAAGGAAAATAATTGTTTGATTTGAATTTAAATAAAATAAAATCTCTAAATCAACGCCTTCCTTATCTTCCTTTCTGTTCAAACTAAACATATACTTCAAGAAAGAACTCATAAAAAATCTAATGCAAAAGGAGAATGAATGGTAAGAAAATAAGAAATGCAAAACTAAGAGTTTGGATAAGCTATTGTAACTTTGTAAAAATCATTCTTTAGTGTATGTTTGAAGTTGAAAGCGGCAGGAAAAGAAACAAAAGGAATCTAATGAAAATGAAAATGAAAATGATAAGGGAGAAAAGGGTAAGGAAGTGGTCATTAAATGATGATTTTCAATTCCTTGTTTGGATGTTTTTCTCCTCCAAAATCCTTTAAATTGGAGGAGCTTAAAAGTAAGAAGGTAAGATGATATTGGAGGGTTAGTGATCAATCTTTCATCTCCTCCCATCCTTATGAAAAAAAATCTTAAACAAGGGGAAGGTCTTGATAACATAGTAGATTAGTTATGAGAGTAAGTTATGTAATCAATTATAATTGTATTAACCAAATGATATATGTGAGTTAGTGATTAGGTAGTACAAGTTATAAAAGCTTAGATTATGAACTTCTCTATAACTATGTATTTAATACAAAACTTATAGATACATTTTCATATTTTTTATTTTTCATTTCTCTAAATCCTTCATGGTATTAGAGCTTTAGGTTGCTGTATTGGTAGAAAAATTCACACCGCAAAGATTCTCAAATCTAATAGCAATTAAGCTTGATGAAATAAATTTCTTGTCATGGAAAGCACAAGTCTCAGCCATAGTTAGAGGATACCATCTTGATGAATTTATTACTAGTACTGGTTCCACCAAACTTAAATTTTTGCTAGACCTTAAGCAGAAGATAGAAAAACAAAATAGAAATAAAACATAGTTTGGTTAATAAACAATTGTCTCAAAGATTGCCTAAGGATACAATTCCAAAAGAGTATCATATATTACTAGGTTTTTCAGTTTACTCAAGAATTGATTCTCATTTACAAGTAATCCTTCAAGTGTGTGATTATCCAAGTTTAAGTACAAATATAGCAGTTTAGACGAGTTTATGCAAAAAGAAGCAATGTGTAACCTTTGTTGGGAATAAATTCTTAGGCTTCATATGCTAGTTTTTCATACCTCTCTCCACTAATGTAGGCAACCAACACCACTTAGGATCAAAATGTCTTTATTTAGCTTGTAATGTAAAGCTAAGGTATTGGGGTTTATTCAATGAAAAGATAGGATAATCAAAGCTAAAGAATATCAATTAATCATAATGCTAAGCATAATGAATCTTTACATTTTTCACCATTAATATCTTTTTGAATGAATCTTCTCTATTCAAAATCTTCAACCACCTTTTCTTACTTTCATGCACAAATCTCTCTTTCCTTTCTCTTTTTCTTTTTATCTTTCTCTTTTTTCTTCTTTCTTTTTCTTCTTATTTTTTCCATTGACAAGTTGAAAAATAGAATTCATATCTTTTAACTTTCCTCATCGAGACCCTCAAACTTATGATTTTGTGTACATAGAATTTTGGAGCTTCTATTCTCTTGTTTTTGACAAACCTTGATTGCCCTCGCATGCTTCATAACTTCCTACACTTAGAAAATATGAAATAATGAGTTCTTTAGATTGGGTAGGAAATAAGTGTTTTCGGCTAAAAATAGTAAAGATAATGTGGTTAATAAAAACAAAAAGCTTATGTAATTCAAGGTCAAAAGGATGACTAGAGAGATCAATATTAAAAAGGTTAAAAGTTTGAAAGACTTAAACAATTCAAAAAATGCTAAATCATCTCCTATGTGGTGTAGTGCCTAGGATTTCTCCTTCAGAAACAATTAAACAAGTTCTAGAGCTTGATGACGTCTTAAGTTATCCAAATCACATAAATATTCTCTAAACAAGCATAGCTAAATAGATGATCATGACTATATTCATAATTTGATATACACCATCAAGGAATCACATTGATCATTGAGAACAAAATCAATTTTAAATTGAGTATTCATCATTGAAATTTTATCCTTGTTCCTTCTTAAGTTTAGTAATTGATGACAATCGCCTCAATTGATCTTAATTAACAAGTAATCATTTAGCACATCGGTAAAGTATAACTTATTAACCGCATGAAGAATTAGAGAAACTAGTAGAGCTAAACAAATATAGATACATCGGCTATATTTAATTTAGTTAATTATTCACCATAGGTATAATAATTTATAATCCAAAATTATTAATCCTATTTTCCTCTTGAATCATAATAATGAAAACTTTATTAAAAATATAATTCAGTAGTAGATTGAAACAATGAAATCACTAGTGTGCACCTTAGATATCAATTGAAACAATCATGGGAATAAGAATGGATGAATAATCAATACTTAATTAAAATTGTTATAATAAACTCAAATCTACATTTCACAATGCATAAAAGATCCTTGAGGTTTCAATCTTCTTTAACCAACAAACAAAAAACTAGCCACACAGGGCCATAAGAAAACCTAAGAGAAAAGAACAATAAGCAACTTGAGAAATTCATGGTTTGATCCTCGAATCCTTGGATGGATTGGATGATCTTTTCATGTTTGTTTTCCCTCTTATTTATAGATTGAAAGATTCCTAAATGAATTAGGATTTCTTCTAGGTTGGTTTTTGGGCTTTTGGACTTCAATTGGCGTAAAAAAGAACTTAAAATCCCACTTTTTTTCCTACAGCAAAAGTGGAGCGCCGCGGTGCCCCATTCTTGAAAATCTGAAGAGTCATGGCGCTAATATTTATTCAGAATATGGAAATGTGGTCAACATGAAAATTGTACTTCTATCTCTTAGATTTCTATAGCCTTTAGAAGCACTTTAATTTGAACTAATATGAGATAGATATACCCAAATTAGTGATAAAAGGCCAAGATTCATCCTACTACACTGCAATTTTTATTTTTAAGCTCTGTAAAGCTTTAAAATCTCCTGAATTGGACAAAGTAATCAACAGAAAAGTTGTAGATTATTGTCTTATATTTTTTAGCCACTTGAATCAATTTTATTAGAGTTCATATGTGAGAAATATAGTCTAATTAGTGACGAAAGGTTTAAAATCGCCGCAATTCAACATTTTTTCATGAATTTCTTATCTTTTTCTCCTTTTTTCTTCTTCCTTTGTTCCTACAACACAAAACACAAAATTAAACTAATTTTTACTCATATTTTACTTAAATCAAACAAAAAGTAAGTTTAAAGGTATTAAAATTATACTTATTTATAAACATATCATTATCCCTCTTTCTTTGTCACAACTTGAACTTGACTTACCCATGCACTACTGAGATTGAATAAATAATTATGGCATCTAAAAGCTTCAAAACTTCTTTATGCACCATTTCTTGCATGGATTTTAACATCCTCAATTTTATTTACCAAATATTAATCAATTATATTTCTTTAAGATTAAGGAAGGGAAAATAAGAAATAAGACATGGTGGAGAATTTTTGAAAAAAAGTAAAGAAAAATGCATCAAAAGTTTATCGGTAAAGTATTTCGGAGTCCAAATAACAAGTGGCTAGGAAAAAAAAGGAAAAAAAAAGAAAAAAAATAATTTTCTTGGGATAAAATGTGGTGTTTTGGTGTTACGTATGTTTTACTCTATACCGCAAGTGCACGACGTAGCTGTAGCTAGTCTGGCAAGTACGGGTCGTGTCCCACAGGGAACAATGCCAATTACCATAATCTCACAAAAAGTGCTATCTAAATCGATATGAGTCGATGGGAAAATTTCGCAATGAAACAAGTTAAAATAACCAATTAAACTAAGCCTAGGGTTAGGGTTCACCACGCTTATGATACTCAACAACTTATATTTACCCCTAATTATAAATGTCTAGATTATCGGGGATGGTTCAGCCTAAACTAATTAGTAATCTCTTTCAAGCATTACCAATCGTACTTAGGTTAATCAAATTACCTACTTTCGTTGTTCTTAGTCAACCTAGGTCCATTAAGCTTTATGCCAACCATAGAAAGCAACCAATCGGTTTTCTTATTCCCATTAATTGATTCAAGCCTAGAGTATCTTAAACTACTTTTGTGATTAAGACAACCCTAATTAACTATTGGATTTCGGTTTTAATCTTCACCTATCAGTTCATCGATTGAAAACCTAATATGTGACAGATTGGTGATCAGGCATTCCATCAACTAATTCAAGCAAACAATAGTTAATCCATAACAATCTAGTCCCAATTACAATTAGGGTTCCATAATTCAAATCATAGACCTAGTATCATTGTATCACAATTGGGGTTTACCAAAACCCTAGATAGAAACTACTCACACATCATATAATCAGAAGCCAAGTTCATAATCATTAAATTAACCATGATAGTTTGATACAATCTCGAGAGAATGAATGGAGGTAGAAGAAGAGATAAAGAACTGAAGTAGAAAGATATAACCTGGTATGGAGCAAAGTTTAGACGAATTAAAACCTTCAAATGCAGTAAAATCTACTCTAGAACATCAAAATCATCAATGATATATGTAAAAACCTAGTCTAAATGTGTTTTCTAAGCCTAGAAAGTGATTCCCAAGTGTCTGATACGGTCTCCCCTATCTCAGCTGCGCATCCCCTAGCTTATACATCAATTTCGGCGGGCAAAACCCTAAAAAACACGGAGCTTGCAGACTCGCAGCACGGCCGTGCTTCGGGCTAGAAATTGGGGAAGCGCTGCACCATCTGCCCAGAACACGGCCTGGTCGTGTTGCAGGCCACCAAGCACGGCCAGGCCGTGCTGCCCTGCTCCTTTCTTCATGATTTTTGACATACAACCTCCTTGCTTCCTCCTTAGCATATCCCAGGTCTTTTAGGGTATTTACATGACTGTTTTTCCTTGCTTCTTGACTTCTTTTGCTCTCCTGCAATCCCAAAATGAACCACAGCAGTACCCAGAACAAAATATAGCCAATAGCATAGAAATATCCAACAGTTACTATAAATTAGGGGACAAAATATGACCTATAAACACTCAAAATTCCCTTTTATCATTTGGCCCTAATATTCTTAAGAAATTATTCTCAAAGAAAGAATACCAAAGTTATATATTTTGGAAAATAAAGGGGCAAAAAGGAGAATTTTGAGTAATTAGATGTAGAATTTTGAGAAAAAGGTCATGTAATAGAAATTGACCTAATTAGAGACTTAAAATTTGTTAGGAAAATCTTAATAAATAATTAAAGAGGAAAACGGAATTTGGGATAACCAAACAAAGTTTTAAATAATAATTTAAATTGACTAAGTAATGTGGTGAGGAAACTAGAATTTAATGTGAAATTAATTGGCCTAGTGATATTTTCCCAAAATATCTCCAAAGTTCATAATTAAGGTGATAGAGAGTCAGCAAGGGCTGAAAGATTTGCGAAAAATGTGCAGAACAAGTAAGGAAGAAAAAGAGAAAAAAAAAAGATGAAGGAAGGAAGGATATAAGTGGAATTACTAGCCTAATGTTGAATTAACCAAAATATCTCTAATCTTCGTAAGTAAGGCAGTGGAGAGAAGTCAATAAGGGGTTGGATTATGTAAAAATATGAGTAAGGGAGAAGGAGAAAAACCGTGAGGAAGGATAAGGATAAGGGATAAGGTTGGTATTGCCAAAATGGTGCAAGGTTAAAGTTGGAATTACATGGTTTAATTATAACACACTAAAAATATCTTACCCTTGGTTAATGAAGGTAGTGGAGGAGTGGCTTAAGGGGGAAGATTAAGATGTAATTAGATGATAGATTTCGATTCTTGGAACTTAGGAGAGATAAATTATGTTTTTGGGTACTTTTTTGTATTATGGCCCAAAATTTAGTAAATACTTTGATGCTTTGAAGTAGTTGATAAATTAAAGATATGTCACTAAAAAGGATGAATAATGGAAGGATCAAAGTCATGCAAAATGTGATTAAAATGTGGGATTAAGTTTTGGCCAAAATGAAAAGAAAGTGCATATTGAATTATGGAATCAATTTCACTTTTAATCATGAAAGAAATGGTTAAAATAAATGATTAAAATGGATATATAGGTAAAACTTTAAATTAGGGCTTAAGAAAATTAAAGAAAATTGTAAGAAAAAGGAAGAGATGACCTATAATTATAGCTTAAAGAATAACTAAAGATTAGAATATTTTATAAAGTAAATATAAAGTTTAAGATCAATAATGATAGTTAGATGAAATGTAATCTAAATTGGTGTTAATAATTAGGATAAAGATATATTAAGTGAAAAAGGGAGTTTGTGATGTTAAAAGAGTTTTGACTGAAATTGAATATAAGTGGAGATTAGTTTTAGTTAAGTATTATACTAAGTAATATTGAAATAAATAAAATTGGTGAATTGAAAATTATTAAGTGCAACTAGCTTTCCCATGTAGTAAAAATAAAAGGAAGGAAGTAGTGATACTTAAGGGATTGGCCAAAAATGAATTTAGGGAAAGTTTAAACTATATTAAATATGCTCATAAACACTAAAAATAAATAAATTGGAATTTCAATATAACCACTGTAACATCTCTAAAAAAATTAGTAATTCTCATTTATATATGTATTAATAAAAGAAATAACGAAGTAGGGCTGTAATTGAAATGTTTTAAGGATGAAAATGAAAACTTATTAATATTTTGGGGGTTAAATTGTAATTTCCTAAACATTTAGGGGTCAAAATATAAATAATACAATTTTCAAGGACTTCTTTTAACAATTAGCAAATTGCTAAATGGTCTTCCATTATTATTTAAAAAGAAGAGATGAAAAGATTTTTGGAGCGAATGAATAGTAACTTTCTTTCTCTTCATTTTTTCTCTCTAGATTTGGAGTACCTTTGAGCCTTCGATCTCAAAACTAAGGGTGCCACTGGATTCAAGACAAAGAGTACTATTATATTAGCTGAATAATTTTTCAAATCAACTGTAGAATCGCTGTAGATCGTGAGTAAATTTTTTTAGAAAAAGATAAGTTCTGAAACTTTTATTTGGAGATCTTAAATTGAAAATCTGACACCATAGATGGATTTAAGAGATAAATAAACTTCATGATATGAAAATTTTCAGCCATCTGACAACTTTTTGTGCGTCGTGAACAGTAAATCTGATTGGTATGAATAGTGATTCTAATGGTGAATAGTATTTTCCACAGTGAATAGTACCCATTAGTTGATCAATGTTGACCAAGCTTCTGGAGGCTAAATTTTGCGATTCCATAGTCATTTCCTAAGTTTTTGGACCCTCAAAACTCAATTTTGAAATCTGTTTGGTCAAATTTGGATTGAAAAAGCACATTTTGGTGCTTTCGAACTTGGAGCCTTACTTTGTGAGTAGATAATTTTTTCTATGACTTACCCCATGCTCTTCTTGAATTTAAAATGTATAATTAGTTCAGTTTACAAATTATTTATGCTATTATAAGTTTCTGAAATGTGTTAAAATATTTATTTTGCTTATGAACTTGTACATAGTTCAAGAAGAGTATAGTTTTGCAAATAGATATTGAAACTCATTGAATATGTGGTTCTAAATGTATTTATCATTATTTGGTAAAGTGAATATTATGTGCATGAGGTATTGATCTGTAAAGCTATAAAGTTGCTGATTATGATTGAATGGTAAGCATAAAACTGATGGCGAGTTGTTTAATAATTATACATTGCATTTGATGAATATGCATTTATATATATCTGTGTGTATGGATGAATATCGACGGGTTGTATGACTTGAGATGATACCGAGTAGGGGACGCCCTATTAGCCTAAGTGAGCTAAGGGAGGGACGCTCCAATCGGGTGACAGTGGTAATGTGGGGAGGCAGTAGAGTTATGAACTCATATTCCCTGATCACTTATTGTGACTGTAGTCGATCGGTCACTATGTGTATAGCAAATGAGTGGATTGAGTGTATTGAGAGCTGTAACATGCTTAAACATTATGTAAAAATAGTGGATTTTCAGTGCATATAGCTGAACATGCTTGAGCATTAATATGCTTGAGCATTAAAAAGAGCTATAACATGCTTGAGCATTATCTCAAAATCTTAATATTTTACTGTAACTTATACAACTGAACATAACATCATCCCTTGCTATGTGCTTAGGATTATTTGATGTTTCTGCTATGGGATCCTTCTAATGTTTTCATGAGAAATGTTTTGATGTATAACAATATTTGATTAATAATCATACTGTATTGCATATGGTTTTGGATATCTAAATATCCTTTGATTTGACAATATTTAAAATATGGGTCTTATATGGATATACTTCCGAACTATATTTTCTATATGACAAATTTTAAAATATGAGTACATCTATATGTTGACCTAAGAGGTCATAGGAGGTATTATCTGCTCACTGAGTTGTCAAACTCACTACACAATATTTTCACATTTTTCAGATAAGAATACAGAGTTTGGTCCCTCCTTTTCAAATAGTTGACCAGTTAGACAACATAATCTCTAGGCCCCTTAAGATAGTTGACTAGCTAGACGACATAATCTTTTAGTTTATATTGTACTTATACTCTAGAGTATGCTCTGAACGCCATAGGCAGGATCCTTGCTTATGCTGTTACTTTGATATTTATAACTTAGTCTGTATAATGTGTATACATGAAAGAACTTATATGTATCTATTTCCATAACAAAGAATAATGCTATGCATGTTAAGGTAAATATCTGATTGCAAAATTTATTTTTTCACTTACCCTTAAATTGGGGGCATTACAAGTTGGTATCAAAGTATTAGGTTTCCTTGTGGCTATCAGAGCAAATGATTCATTAGTAGAACCTTTAGTATGGATATGAGCTGGAGATATTTTTTCTTTAGGTGCTGCTGAGGGATTTTATAAGGTTTCAATTTTCTCTTCTATTTTAAGTTTGCCAAATTTCTTAGTATTAGATTGATCGAATATTGTGGCATTTTAAAAAGTATCTATAAGTCAATTTCTACTTAAAAGTGAAAGGGATAGGCGTGCTAGAGAATTTAGAGAATTGAAACACATGCCTAATGTGACTATTTTTGAATGTGATATCCATTGTACCCGGTTGTCTAGATAGGGTAGACTTTGATGTGATATTGAGAATGGATTGGTTGGCATCATGCCATGCCATTTTGGAATGTCATCTTAAGGTGATTAAATTCAATATTTTTGGAGAATCTCATTTCTTGATAAAAGGAGATCGTAGTGAGGTACCTAATAATCAAATCTCTACTTTAGCAACTTATAAGTTATTACAAAAAGGTGCCCAGGATATTTTGTAGTGGTGAGAGATGTTGATATAAAGTACACTAGTGTTGATTAAGTTTAAGTGGTTAAGAAATTTTCTAATGTGTTTCCTGAAGAATTGTCAAGATTACCCCCGAAACATAAAATAGAATTTGGTATTGATTTACTTCCTATAACCTAACTAGTATCTATATCCCTATATAGAATGATATCGACTGAACTTAAGGAACTAAAAAATAAGTAATTATAAGACTTGTTAGACAAGGGATTTATACGTCCTAGTACTCTCCTTAAGTTGCTCTAGTCCTATTTGTAAAAAAGAAGGATGGATCACTACAGTTATGCATAGATTATAAATAATTGAATAAAGTGATAGCGAGTAATAAATACTCATTACCTCTTATAGATGATTTGTTTGACCAACTATAGTGTGCTCAATATTTTTAAAAAAGAATTGATTTGAGATCTGAATATCATCAATTAATGATAAGGGAAGAGGATATTTTGAAAACTGCTTTCAGGACTCGGTATGAGTACTATGAGTTCTTAGTGATGTTGGATGCATCTAGAACTATGGGAATAATACCTATAACTTGACATCTTCCTATATGTGTAGCTGTAGATACATACCCCATTAATCCATGGTTATATCCACTATAGACTAAATGAAGTTTTCTCCTAGCCAGTACCATACCCAAATTTTGTGCAGTTTTCACATACTCTCCATCTTTTCCAAGACTGGAAACACAAAAGACACAAATATTTTGAAACTGACAGAATATGGTTCCCTCCATAACTGTACTTACCCTAACTTTGAGTATGAAGGTAAAGATATTAATGTGCATTTATAAAACTCAGAGAAGGGCATACTTATGATAGCTATGCGAATGGGCCAGACGTAATTATAACAGCTATGTGAGTGATTGGTGGATATAAGCTAAATTAAAGGTGAAAATTAAAAAAAAAATGACAGCACGCATGCATATGTACATTAGTTGTGATTGTGGCTTATATTAAGCACATAAAGAGAATATGATTAAGATATCACCAAAAATTTTCCTTTTCCTTGTTGTCCTTGATGAAGCATTGATGCCTTAATTCTTGTAGAGAAGTTGTAGGTGATAGGCATCATTGTAAAAAAAGAGAGTGAAAATGCAAACCAGTTAATTGTTGAAAAGAGACAATCAAATGATTTATCTTGTTTTTCCAATATTCTTGCTAGTCGACTATCGGTATTATTAAGTCGACTAGCTATTTTGAAAATTCTTAATTTAGACTGACTTATTTTACAATTGATTGATTATATCTGTTTTGAAGCAACCAACTATGTCCTACCAGTTAACTACGTACTCTTTATTTTTCACAAACTTTTATAAACTCAGAAATGCTTCATTTCCATGTGATATTTTTCCACCAAATAATAGTAATTAGATTTTGGCACATATATTCAAAACTTGCGGCCACCGATTTTTGTTAAAATAGTAACGAGGATTTTGTTTACATCTTTTAAAGAATTACAACCACCAATTTTAATTCTCTTCAATGCATTGTCCAAACTTTTGAATTTCTATTTTGGTACCATTCTTCATTATGCTTTTTGTCTGTTCTACTGCATCCTCCCTCATTAATGTTTGACATTAATGCAAGGTTCTTTTCCCTCATTACAAGGAAAATTAATTTATTTTCTTTGAAACTCAATTATTATGGTGTCTAAGTGGTTAGTAGGTTAAAGTAATGGAGAATATTTTGAGATCCATGTCCAAAAAGAAGGTAAAGTGATCAAGGTATTTGTGTTAAAGGTTTATACCATACTAAGTTGAGTCTAATATTTAGAATGTGAATAATGGTTGAGAAAGGAGATCTTAGAAGAAGTCATAGATTGTGAATATGGATAACCTCAAGGCAATAAGGATATACTAAGATCTGAAAGAATTATATTAGCATCATGGTAAAAAGAAGATACAAGTGAAATATTTTTCGTTGTTTGGTATGTCAGCAAGTAAAAGAAAATTGAATATATTGTTTAAAGAGAGTTATTCAGGAACCTTTAAGATCTTAGTTAGATTATATTATAGTTGATAGTAAATCTAAATGATGTGTTTACACATTAGAAGTTATGCTTTAGGTATCTTTATATAATTTTGTTGAAAGTTGAGAGGAATTATTTATCCTTAGTTGAACTTGCCCATATCAGTAATAATCAGGAAAATATACAAATGGAACCATTTGAGGTTTTACATGAACATCGTAGGTGTCTTAATAAGTGAATGAATTGAGTAAAGCTAAGCTTTTGGAATCTAATTTGGAATAACATACAATAGATAGACTATGACTAACCTAAATTGATTATGCTAGTTTGGAGAGCATGATTCAAGCATATGTCTTCGAGTTTGATGAGAAATCTCTTAGTAGAATTCGCCTATAATAAAGTGATATTGGATGACTTAAAACCTTATGTAAGAGGTGTTACAAACTTTCTGTTAAATAATTCAGTAGAATCAGACTTATTGCAAAATGCCGTTGATAAAGTGAAATTGATTAGGAAAAGAATACAAGCAACTCAATACAAGCCAAAATGTCTATAAGGACCAGGAATGTTGAGCATTAGAAATTATCAAGTTGGTGATCAAATATTCTTGAAGGACTCACCTATAAAAGAGGTAATGAGGTTTGGAAAGAAGGAAAATGTTAAACTCTAGTATATAGGTTCTTTTGAAATCTTGAATAAAGTAGCCATATTGTATATTGTCTAGCCCTGCCATCAGGATTAAGTGATGTTGATACGGTGTTTCATGTATCAATGCTAAGGAAGTACCTATTAGATTCTTCTTATATTATCAGATTTCAAGAAATTTAATTGGACAAAATTTTTGTTTAATTATGAGAAAAAACCAATGTTTATTGTTGATCGACAAGTGAAGAACTTATGGTTGAAGAAAATCCCTCTGGTTAAGATTATATGGTAAAATCACTCAAGTGAAGAGACTTCTTAGGAAGTAAAGATGATATACAAAATAGATATCGCCAATAGCTTGGGTTGTGGGGATAATAACTGTAATTTATGTTTTGGTTTCATTTCCTACTTGTGATAGGATGGTTTGAAATTTGGGGAACAAATTTCCTAAGGGGGGAAGAATGTAACATCCCTAAAATAAATTAATAATTCTCATTTATATATGGATTAAATAAAGAAATAAAGGAGTAGGGATGTAATTGAAATGTTTTAAGGATGAAAATGAAAACTTATTAATATTTTTGTGGTCAAATTGTAATTTTTTAAAAGTTTAGGGGTCAAAATATAAATAATGAAATTTGCAAGGACTTTCTCTAACAATTATCAAATTGCTAAATTATCCTCCATTATTATTTAAAAAGAAGATACGAAAATATTTTTGGGGCGAATGAATAGTAATTTTCTCTCTATAGATCTGGAGTACCTTCGAGTCTCTAATCTTAAAACTAAAGGTTCCACTGGATTCAAGATGAAGAGTACTACGATATTAGCTGAATAATTTTTTAAATCGGCTACAGAATCGTCGCAAATTGTGAGTCAATTTTTTTTTAAAAAAGGTAAGTTCTAAAATTTTTATTTAGAGACTTCAAATTGAAAATCTAACATCGTAGATGGATTCACGAGATAAATAAACCTCACGATATGAAAAATTTCAATCATTTGAAAAATTTTTGTGCATCGTGAACAGTAAATCCGCCCGGTATGAATAGTGATTTCGACAGTGAATAGTTTTTTTGACCGTGAATAGTCCATTAGTTGACCAGTGTTGACTAAGCTTTCGGAGACCAAATTTTGCGATCCCGGAGTCATTTCCTAGGTTTGTGAACCTTCCGAACTCGATTTTAAAGTTTGTTTGGACAAATTTTGATTGGAAAAGTACATTTTAAGGCTGTCTAACTTGGAGCCTTACCTTGTGAGTAGATAATTCTTTCTATGACTTACCCCATGCGCTTCTTGAACTTAAAATATATAATTGGTTATATTTACAAATTATTTATGCTATCATAAGTTTATGAAATGTGTTAAAATATATGTTTTGCTTACGAAATGGCACATAGCTCAAGAAGAGTATGGTTTTGCAAATAGATATTGAAACTCATTGAATATGTGGTTCCAAATGTATTTATCATTATTTGGTAAAGTGAATATTATGTGCATGAGGCATTGATCTGTAAAGCTATAAAGTTGTTGATTATGATTGAATGGTAAGCGTAAAACTTATGGCGAGTTGCTTAATAATTATACATTGCATTTGATGAATATGCATATATATATATATATATATATATATATATATATATATATATATATATATATATATATATATATATATATATATATATATATATATATATGTATGGATGAATATTGACAGGTTGTATGGCTTGAGACGGTATCAAGTAGGGGACACCCTATTAGGCTGAGTGAGCCAAGGGATGGTTGCTCTAACTTGGTGATAGTGGTAATGTGAGGGGAGGCAGTAGGGTACTGAACTCATATTCCCTGATCACTTATTGTGACTGTAGTCGATCGGTCACTATGCATATAGTAAATGAGTAAATTGAGTATATTGAGAGCTATAGCATGCTTGAGTATTATGTAAAAAGAGTTGATTTTCAGTGCATATATAGTATGTTAATTATGCATCAACAAAAGTTATGATTTTATCTCCAAAACTTAATATTTTACTGTAACCTTTACAACTGAACATAACATCATCCCTTGCTGTGTGCTTGGGATTATCTGATGGTTCTAATATGGGATCCTTCTAATGTTTTTAAGAAAAATGTTTTGATGCTTAACAATATTTGATTAATAATCATACCATATTATGTATGGTTTTGGATATCTAAATATCTTTTGATTTGAGAATGTTTGAAATGCGAGTCTCATATGGATGTACTTTCGAACTATATTTTTAATGTGACAAATTTTAAAATATGAGTACATCCATATGCTAACCTAAGAAGTCATAGGAGGTATTATTTGCTCACTGAGTTGTCAAACTCACTACACGATATTTTCAAAATTTTCAGATAAGAATGCAGAGTTTCGTCCCTCCCCTTCAGATAGTTGACCAGCTATACGACATAATTTATGGGTGAGCCTACTTTGTTTTCAGGGCTCATAAATTTTGGTTTATGTTGTATTTATACTCTAGAGTATGCTCTGAATGCCATAAGCAGGATCCCTGCTTCTATTGTTACTTGGGTATTTATAACTTGGTATGTATAATGTGTATACATGAGAGAACTTATTTGTAACTATTTTCATGACAAAGAATAGTGCTATGCATGTTAAGGTAAATATCTGATTGCGAAATTTTTTTTTTCACATGCCCTTTAATTGGGGGTGTTACAACCACTATTCCATAGCAATAATTCTTCTATTCAATGTAAATTGTTGGTGCGTATTGTCGTAAGTACACCTAAATTGATACCTTACCTCTTAACGAACATGTAGTAGTAGGAGTAAGGGTCGATCCCGTAGAGATTGGATTTACCTTATGTGATTGAGCAAATGGGGATTTGATAATTGTAAATAATAAAGCAAATAATAATGATAATAATTAAGAGATTAATTAATGAGAGAAACATTGGTTTTGGTCGATATCCACCATCAAGGGATTGCATTTGTAACAACTCTATTTTTTTTACATATATACTTATATGTATATTTCTGAAATTCCATAAAGTCATTACCTTCCTACTTCTAACTATTTAATTCATAATAACATTCAATTAAATTAACCAAACATAAATAAGGTTTAAGAAATACCATTAACACTTATACAATTCTGGGTTCACGTACACATTATAAATCAAAACATATATACAAAAATCAAACACATATAAGTCTACATTTTATTCATCCATATTGACTAGTTTCGGAGATACGAGTGCGGGTGGTTACACCTTCACCAAGATCTTAGTCAACTCGACCCAATGTACGCTAAAATCCAGTCATAGAGAATATCTGCATAACTTAGTTTTCTAAACATGATATGGAAATATAGTGAGAAATACATTCCAGTAGGTTCAACCATAAATCATTATCAATTAATGCTTATCACGTCATGTTTATCTATATAAGCTACAACAATTATCTTTAGGTCAAATGAATGCACTTTATCTATACACATAAAAATCATACAGTTATGACATGTATAGCATAAATAACTATTTTCAGAATATCATATGATGGCTATCAACTTATTTTATATCAAGTTACCCCAGTCAGGGTGAGTACTTTCTATTCTCCAGAACAGGCTTTCCTCGCTCCGTCTGACATGGCACACTTTCTCTTCCTTTTCTCATTAACATAATCATAACTGTTGGTAAGGCATCCTGTAACATCCTTAATTTCGTTTCTTTTATTGATAAAGGTACATAAAAAATTGAATTAAGGAAATAAAATTTATTAGACAATATTTTAGATATCTAAGGAAATATAATCCTTAGAAATTCTTCACCTTAGGTATATGCATAGAAAATGTTTCTAACATTAAGAGAACAAATAAAGAAGGAAAATCTAATAGGAAAGAAATTAGAAATAACATACTAAAGAGATGCAAAATTCTTGGATAAGGAAGATAAATTTTTAGAAACAAGTAAAGGTCTTAAAATTTCAAAGAACATTGAATTATGGTAATTTTTCCTAATTCAAGAACTATAGTTACTAAGTTTAAAATCTTTACCCATACATTGGGCTTTTACCTATGGACACTTCATATAGAGTTTTTCCACTTCACATAAGTTTCTAGCAAGCCCATTGGATAACCTAAACAAGAAATTAAACATAGACTTGGACTAGGATATAGTAATTTCACAAATAGCCCAAAAATTATGAAAATGTGACCAAGCCCACCAAGAAAGGAAGAATTTTATCCAAAGCAAAGAAAATGGGTAGGACAAGCCCATAATGGGTAGGAATAAGCCCAAATCCAAGAGGAAAACTAAAATAAAATAAATTAGATGATGATATAATAATAAGAATAAAGATTAGGTTACATGGCATTAAGACAAAAAATTTAGCAAGTGGTGTGATTCTACATTCATCACTTAAGCAAGTGGCATGATAATACAAGGCTTTAGGACAAAAACATCTATATCCTACACTCATAATTTTAGCAAGTGGTATGATAATACATGGTATTAGGACAAAACATTCATAGCCCACACAAATAATATCAACCAAATAATGAAGATTCAAGGGCTAGAAATTTGCCACCTAAAAAGGCAAACCTATCATACTTGTTTAAGACAAAAGAAAATGGAAATGAATCCCTAAATCAAAGGGACCTTGTCCCATATCTTAAGAACATATTATCATAATACAAATCTCCTTTTCCTATGCATATCTTGACTAAGGAAGAGGAAGACAAGAACATAAGTTGTTTGTTTTCCAAAAATTCAACAAAGTGTATCCTAATTGTGATAAGGTAGACCCATGATCATGAAAGGTGAATTATTTGGTGGTCTATATAAGAAAACCCACCCTTACAACATTAGAATTTCGTCCAAGTGAGGGAGAGAAAAAAATAGAAGCAAGGTAGAGTGAGGAAAGGAGAGGAAGAAAGGAAGAAAGAGGAAGGAGAAGTCTAGAAGACTAAGTGCTCCAAGTAAGTTTAACAATATTTCTTTTTGAAGAAAACTTTTGAAACTTATAATATTTGTATGAGATTTTGATCTTAGAACTTTTATGATTGGTCATGATGTTGCTATATCATGTTACATATTGATCTTGCATGTGATGTATGTTTGAATACTTAGGTTGGTGTAGATAGTTCTGCATGGTTATGGCTATGGGTGGCAGAATTTTAAGCTTCGGTATTTTAATTTCTGGGAACAATCTATAAGGAATTAAAATAAATGGTTAACATAAGAATTAAAGATAAATGTGTCATGGATTTTTAGCCACTGGAATCATTCCATTTGGAGTCCATATGAGGTAGCTATGGTCTGATTAGTAGTCAAAGGTCAGAAAATGAATCATCAGGGAAGAATATGTTAGGATAGCTTCGGTAATTTAATTTCTGGGAATTATTGGTAGGGAATTAAAATAAATGGTTAACATAAGAATTAAAGATAAATGTGTCATGGATTTTTAGCCACTGGAAGCATTCCATTTGGAGTCCATATGAGGTAGCTATGGTCTGATTAGTAGTCAAAGGTCAGAAAATGAATCATCAGGGAAGAATATGTTAGGATAGCTTCGGTAATTTAATTTCTGGGAATTATTGGTTGGGAATTAAAATAAATTGTTAACATAAGAATTAAAGATATGTATGCCATGGATTTTTAGCCACTGGAATCATTCAATTTGGAGTCCATATGAGGGAGATATGAGCCGATTAGTAGACAAAGGTCAGAAAATGGGTCATCAGGGAAAAATATGTTAGGATAGCTTCGGTATTTTAATTTCTGAGAAGTATCTGTAAGGAATTAAAATAAATTATTAACATAAGAATTAAAGATAAATGTGTCATGGATTTTTAGGCACTGGAATCATTCAAGTTGAAGTCCATTTGAGGTAGATATAAGCTGATTAGTAAGCAGAGGTCAGAAAATGTTTATTCAGAATATGTTATTAAAGCTTTAGATTTTGAATTTCTGGAAAATATTCTGTAGGGAGTTAAAATCGTACGCCAAGATAACCATTATAGATATAGGGCTCATGGATTTTTACCAACTGGAATAACTCAATTTGGAGTTCAAATTTGGGAGATATGGTCTAATTAGTCAGTAAAGGTCAGAACTTACACGAGAAGAAATAATCTGTACATTTAGGGAGTAATATCACCTTGATTTCTTAATATTTCGCTACAATGTTCAACATAATAGTTTTAGATAATTGTTTTATCTTGAAATTGACACTAAGATCACCTACATCAGAGTTAAATTGAGGGAGTTATACTCTGATTAGTAAGAGAAGGTTAGATAGGATGAAAACCTGCATCAAGAAAATAAAGAAATAAAATTAGTATTTTAAAAAGAAGATGAATCTTAACAAATGACTAGTATAGCCATAGCCATTGCCATTGCGTGAACTTACTACCATTTTAAGTGTGTAATTTTTAACATGGAATTTACCCTAGTACTCATATAAATTTACAAGAAGTTTTGAAAGTGCCGGTTTTATTTGAAAAATCTTAGTATGCTCCGTGGTTGCAGTATTTTCACATCAGAAAAGAATTATTCTAGTTACTGGAAAACAAAATTGTGATTTGTGAAAAGTGCATGTCTAAGGAAAGCTCTGGCAAGGAAAGACATGGTACTTAAGCGTGTCCATTAGTGACCCACCTCTCTTTCCTGAGAACTTTTCTGGTGCGCTGTTTACAGACTACAATTACTATCCAGTTACCAAGGTATTAGTATGGAATTTTGACATGGAAATGTTTTATAAAGTGATATTTTAAATGGTTATGTTCATGGCATGATTACCAATGATTTATGGTAATAGTTATATTTTGATGAACATACTTGTTATTGAAAGCATATTTTTGGCTATCATTGTGAAAAGAAAAGAAATGAGCACGGTCACATGGCAATCCGTGTGGTGCACCAGTAGGGGACGCCCTACCAACGATTATGATCATGTTAATAAGAAAAGAAAGAGAAAGTGTGCCATGTCGGACGAAGCGAGATAAGCCCGTACCGAAAAGTAGAGAATACTCACCCTGACCGGGGTAGCTTGAAGTAAGAATAAGTGGATAGCCATCATATGAAATTCAAAAAATAGTTATTCATGCCATACATGTCATAACTGTATAATTTTCATGTACATGATAAAGTGCATTCATGTGACCTAAAGATATTTTCTGTAGTTTATACAGCTGAACATGACGTGATGAACTATATTGATGGTAAATTATGATTTATTGTTGAACTTACTGGGATTTAATTCTCACTATATTTCCATATCATGTTCAGAAGAATAAATATGCAGATATTCTCTATGACACTTATTATCTCTGTACGTTGGATCGAGGTGCCCTACCTTGGGCAACTTCCAGTTATTTCTGATGTAACTGTCGTAGATGTAACTGAGATTCCGGTGGACGTGCCACCCGAACCAGTGTCCCCGGAAGTAGTCGATATAGATGATTAGAACTAATATGTATCTTTGTACAAATGTTTGTAAAATAATGGTGTGTAGTTTGTAAAATAATAGTGTGTATGGAAACTCAGTATTGTAGAAATTAAATAAATGTTATATTGAGTTAAGTTGTAACGAGGTAATAACTTCATGGTATTTTAAAAAAAAAAAAATTTACATAAATGGAGTTGTTACATAATTGGTATCAGAGAAGGTCGATCCTAGATGGCCAGTAGTTGGATGGTTATCTGAATCGATCTTATAGTGTCTTGAGTATGTTGTGGTTGTGCTGTGTAGGGGATCAGTGATTCATATAGGTAAGAAATTACTAGTGTTTCCTATCTATATGCCGAGGTGGTGTTATGACTGCTATTAAATATTTTTGAACTAACTATTGGGCTTGATCACCTCAATAGCAGCATAACTTTATTTTGTACCATAGTAGGAAATGGCACCACCAAGGAGGAATCCAGCAACCAATGCAGAGGAAACCCTGCACAACCTGGCCACGGCAATTCGAGACCAAGTTATGACCACCAACCAAATTTTACAACATCTCCAGAATGCTAATAACACAAATGTTGAGATTGGTCCTAACAACCGGACGGCTGGAAAAGATAATGGCATATCCGAGTTCCTGAGGACTAGACCACCTTGTTTCCAAGGTGGTTATGACCCAACGATAGCCGAAAGGTGGATTAGGGAATTAGAGAAAATCTTTGAAGTGATGGGCTGTACTGAAGAGCAGCAAATCATTTTTGCTGCATATATGTTAAAGGATGAAGCAGAATACTGGTGGCGTGGAGCTAGAGAACTTTTAGCTCATCAGGGAAGACAGATCACCTGGCAAGTGTTCAAGGACATTTTTTTTGAAAAGTACTTTCCAAGTACTGTACGGGCAGAGAAAGAGATCGAATTTCTCCAACTCAGGCAAGGAAGCATGACCGTGGACCAGTATATCGCAAGGTTTGAGGAGCTGTCTAAGTTCTCCTCTTATCTGCGATATAACCCAGATGAAGCATGGAAGGCGGTTAAGTTTGAAGCGGGACTAAACCCGGAGTTAAAGAATGCTGTTATAGCTATGGAGATCAGGGAGTTTGTACCTCTGATAAATAAATGCAGACTCCTGGAAAAGAGTTTAAGGGCAGTGGAGGACGAGAAGCAAAGGCGAAACCTATGGAAAAGGAAGAAAAATTTTCCCAACCCTAGAAAGAACGTGAGAAGAAGTGGATATGGAGCTGGTAAGAGGCCATTGATTGCGGGTCCTAGGCCTTTTCAACAAGACCTCGCCTCAGTCAAGTGCGCTAAATGCGGACGCATGCATGGTAACCGGCCATGCTACATGGGACAAGATGTCTGCTTCAATTGCGGACAGAAGGGACATTTTGCGAAAAATTGCCCACAGAATGTAGGAAAGCAGCCAGAACAGAGGCCTCAGGTGAAAGGATGGGTTTTCACCCTGAGCTGCCAAGAGGCAGCTCAATCTTCTGAAATGATTCAAGGTACATGCTATATTTATGGATTTGCTCTTATGGTGTTATTTGACTCTGGTGCTAGTCATTCATTTATATCAGAAGAATGTATTAGGAAGTTTCAGTTCCCTATTTCTGAAACTCCCTATGAGCTATCTGTAGTAACCCCTACAGGGGAACGGGTATTAACTTCCTCTGTATGTAAGGACTGTCAAGTCACCATCCAGGAGAAAACTTTTTCTGTAGACCTCGTCATTTTACCTTTAAGAGGTATTGAGGTCATTCTAGGGTTAGACTGGATGTCTAGGAATCGAGTCTTGTTGAATTGTTGTAACAAGACCGTTGAATTTCTACCTTCTACTTCGAAAGAGGAGGTCCAGTTATTGATGTTAAATGCCAATCAAGTTAATAGGGAGTTGAAGAATGGAGTACTTGGATACATTCTCTTGTTTTTATCAAACCTAGAAGTCGAATCGAAGCTTGATGAAATTCCAATAGCCAACGAGTTTCCTGAGGTGTTTCCATCAGATATTCCAGGCTTACCTCCCAAGAGAGAGATAGAGTTCTCTATTGATCTCCTACCTGGGACAGGGCCTATCTCTATTGCACCATATCGAATGGCCTCGAAGGAACTACAAGAACTAAAGAAGCAGTTGGAGGAACTATTAGACAAGCAATTCATTAGACCGAGTGTATCACCTTGGGGAGCTCCTGTATTATTTGTTAAGAAGAAAGACGGGAGTTTGAGACTATGCATAGATTACAGACAGCTGAATAAGGTGACTATCAAAAATAAGTACCCTCTCCCTAGGATAGATGACTTATTGGATCAATTAAAGGGTGCCTCCATCTTTTCTAAAATTGACTTGCGGTCAGGATATCATCAGATTAGGATTAAGGAGGAGGACGTACCAAAAACTGCCTTCAGGACTAGGTATGGGCACTATGAGTTTCTTGTAATGCCCTTTGGGTTGACTAATGCACCTGCAATTTTCATGGATTACATGAATCGCATTTTTCGACCCTACCTAGATCAATTTGTTGTAGTGTTCATTGATGACATCTTGATATATTCTAAGAGTGAGAAAGAACATGAACAACATCTCCGAATCGTGCTGCAAGTGCTGAAAGAGAAAAAGTTATATGCTAAATTGGAGAAGTGTGAATTTTGGCTGTCAGAGGTGAAGTTTCTCGGACATGTCATCTCTAATAGAGGGGTAGCCGTAGATCCTAGCAAGACGAAAGTAGTGATTAAGTGGGAGACACCAAAGACGGTTACGGAAATCAGAAGTTTCCTTGGTTTGGCAGGATACTACAGGAGATTTATACAAAACTTCTCTCGTATAGCCTTGCCATTGACTAAATTGACCAGGAAGGGAAGTCCTTTCAAATGGACTGATCAATGTGATGCTAGTTTTCAGGAGCTGAAGACAAGACTGACCACTCCTCCTGTTTTAATTATTCCAGACCCCACAGGATATTTTGAAGTGTATAATGACGCTTCAAAGAAAGGGCTAGGATGTGTGCTGATGCAAGATAAGAGAGTAGTTGCTTACGCCTTTAGGCAACTGAGACCTCACGAAGGAAACTATCCAACCCATGATCTTGAATTAGCGGCAGTAGTGTTTGCCTTAAAGATTTGGCGACACTATTTGTACGGGGCAACCTTTGAAGTATATTGTGATCATAAGAGTCTTAAATACCTCTTTGATCAGAAGGAGTTAAATATGAGGCAACGAAGATGGGTAGAATTCCTCAATGACTACAAGTTTGAGATAAAGTATCATCCCGGAAAGGCGAATGTTGTAGCAGATGCCTTGAGTCGAAAATCTCTGCATATGGGTCAGATGATGGTGTATGAGATGCAGATGCTAGAGGAGTTTCGAAATTTGAAGCTAGCCCCTACTCTTACTCCAAAGAATCTAGTCATTAATGGTTTAAGTATAGGGTCTGACCTTAGAGCTCAGATCAAAGAAGCTCAAGCTCACGATCAATACTTACAAGATCATAAAGACCAAGGTAATTTTTCTGTAATGGAAGATGGAGCAATCATGTATCAGGGAAGGATTTGTGTCCCTCAAGAACAAGAGTTGAGGACTAAGATACTGCAGGAAGTGCATCAAAGTAAATACACAATCCATCCTGGATGCACTAAAATGTACCAGGATTTAAAAAGGATGTATTGGTGGCCAGGGATGAAAAATGACATTGCTGAGTTTGTGGCGAAATGTCTCATTTGTCAAAAGGTGAAGGTGGAGCACCAAAAGCCAGCGGGATTTCTACAACCTCTTGGGATCCCTAAATGGAAATGGGATAGTATTTTGATGGATTTTGTTGTAGGTTTACCTAAGACCTCAGTGGGACATGACTCTATCTGGGTAATAGTTGACAGATTAACCAAATCTGCTCACTTTTTGCCCATAAAAATTAACTTTTCACTAGATAAATTGGCCCAATTGTACGTTCAGGAAATAGTTAGACTCCATGGGATTCCCTTAAATATTGTTTCTGATAGAGATCCGAGGTTCACGTCGAGGTTTTGGAAGGCGTTGCAAGAAGCTTTTGGTACTCAGTTGCGGTTCAGTACTGCCTACTATCCTCAAACTGACGGGCAGACAGAACGAACCATTCAAACCCTAGAAGATATGTTGAGGGCCTGTGTGATAGAGCAAGGTAAAGGATGGGATAAGTACCTACCTTTAGTAGAGTTTGCTTATAATAATAGCTATCACTCTAGCATTAAGATGGCCCCCTATGAAGCTTTATACGGTAGAAAGTGCCGATCTCCACTATGTTGGTTCGAGGTAGGAGAAAAGAACTTGTTAGGTCCTGATCTAGTTCAACAAACCACTGAACAAATCAGGATGATACGAAACAAAATACTTACAGCTCAGAGTCGGCAAAAGAGTTACTACGATAAGAGACATAGACCTCTAGAGTTTGAGGAAGGAGACCATGTATTTCTGAAACTTTCCCCGACTACTGGAGTTGGTAGGTCTCTCAAAACAAGAAAGCTAAGTCCGCGATTTTTAGGACCCTACCAAATTCTAAAGAAAGTTGGGACATCAGCATATCAAGTTGCTCTCCCACCTAATTTGTCCAACCTGCATAATGTTTTCCACGTATCACAGCTGCGGAAGTATCTTTCAGATTCATCACATATAATACTGGATGAACCAATCCAAATAAAGGAGAACATGACATACCAGCTAGTACCTGCATCCATATTGGACACTGACGTGAAGCAACTGAGAAATAAAACCATTCCCCTAGTTAAGGTGTTATGGGAAGGTTTGACTCCGGAAGAAGCAACTTGGGAGCTGGAAGAAGTCATGAGGAAGAAATATCCGCAATTGTTCTTATAAGGTAATTTCTAAAATTTTGAGGACAAAATTTCTTTTAGGGGGAGAGAAATGTAACATCCTTAATTTCGTTTCTTTTATTGATAAAGGTACATAAAAAATTGAATTAAGGAAATAAAATTTATTAGACAATATTTTAGATATCTAAGGAAATATAATCCTTAGAAATTCTTCACCTTAGGTATATGCATAGAAAATGTTTCTAACATTAAGAGAACAAATAAAGAAGGAAAATCTAATAGGAAAGAAATTAGAAATAACATACTAAAGAGATGCAAAATTCTTGGATAAGGAAGATAAATTTTTAGAAACAAGTAAAGGTCTTAAAATTTCAAAGAACATTGAATTATGGTAATTTTTCCTAATTCAAGAACTATAGTTACTAAGTTTAAAATCTTTACCCATACATTGGGCTTTTACCTATGGACACTTCATATAGAGTTTTTCCACTTCACATAAGTTTCTAGCAAGCCCATTGGATAACCTAAACAAGAAATTAAACATAGACTTGGACTAGGATATAGTAATTTCACAAATAGCCCAAAAATTATGAAAATGTGACCAAGCCCACCAAGAAAGGAAGAATTTTATCCAAAGCAAAGAAAATGGGTAGGACAAGCCCATAATGGGTAGGAATAAGCCCAAATCCAAGAGGAAAACTAAAATAAAATAAATTAGATGATGATATAATAATAAGAATAAAGATTAGGTTACATGGCATTAAGACAAAAAATTTAGCAAGTGGTGTGATTCTACATTCATCACTTAAGCAAGTGGCATGATAATACAAGGCTTTAGGACAAAAACATCTATATCCTACACTCATAATTTTAGCAAGTGGTATGATAATACATGGTATTAGGACAAAACATTCATAGCCCACACAAATAATATCAACCAAATAATGGAGATTGAAGGGCTAGAAATTTGCCACTTAAAAAGGCAACCTATCATAATTGATTAAGACAAAAGAAAAATTAAATGAATCCCTAAATCAAAGGGACCTTGTCCCATATCTTAAGAACATATTATCATAATACAAATCTCCTTTTCCTATGCATATCTTGACTAAGGAAGAGGAAGACAAGAACATAAGTTGTTTGTTTTCCAAAAATTCAACAAAGTGTATCCTAATTGTGATAAGGTAGACCCATGATCATGAAAGGTGAATTATTTGGTGGTCTATATAAGAAAACCCACCCTTACAACATTAGAATTTCGTCCAAGTGAGGGAGAGAAAAAAATAGAAGCAAGGTAGAGTGAGGAAAGGAGAGGAAGAAAGGAAGAAAGAGGAAGGAGAAGTCTAGAAGACTAAGTGCTCCAAGTAAGTTTAACAATATTTCTTTTTGAAGAAAACTTTTGAAACTTATAATATTTGTATGAGATTTTGATCTTAGAACTTTTATGATTGGTCATGATGTTGCTATATCATGTTACATATTGATCTTGCATGTGATGTATGTTTGAATACTTAGGTTGGTGTAGATAGTTCTGCATGGTTATGGCTATGGGTGGCAGAATTTTAAGCTTCGGTATTTTAATTTCTGGGAACAATCTATAAGGAATTAAAATAAATGGTTAACATAAGAATTAAAGATAAATGTGTCATGGATTTTTAGCCACTGGAATCATTCCATTTGGAGTCCATATGAGGTAGCTATGGTCTGATTAGTAGTCAAAGGTCAGAAAATGAATCATCAGGGAAGAATATGTTAGGATAGCTTCGGTAATTTAATTTCTGGGAATTATTGGTAGGGAATTAAAATAAATTGTTAGCATAAGAATTAAAGATATGTATGTCATGGATTTTTAGCCACTGGAATCATTCAATTTGGAGTCCATATGAGGGAGATATGAGCCGATTAGTAGACAAAGGTCAGAAAATGGGTCATCAGGGAAAAATATGTTAGGATAGCTTCGGTATTTTAATTTCTGAGAAGTATCTGTAAGGAATTAAAATAAATTATTAACATAAGAATTAAAGATAAATGTGTCATGGATTTTTAGGCACTGGAATCATTCAATTTGAAGTCCATTTGAGGTAGATATAAGCTGATTAGTAAGCAGAGGTCAGAAAATGTTTATTCAGAATATGTTATTAAAGCTTTAGTTTTTGAATTTCTGGAAAATATTCTGTAGGGAGTTAAAATCGTACGCCAAGATAACCATTATAGATATAGGGCTCATGGATTTTTACCAACTGGAATAACTCAATTTGGAGTTCAAATTTGGGAGATATGGTCTAATTAGTCAGTAAAGGTCAGAACTTACACGAGAAGAAATAATCTGTACATTTAGGGAGTAATATCACCTTGATTTCTTAATATTTCGCTACAATGTTCAACATAATAGTTTTAGATAATTGTTTTATCTTGAAATTGACACTAAGATCACCTACATCAGAGTTAAATTGAGGGAGTTATGCTCTGATTAGTAAGAGAAGGTTAGATAGGATGAAAACCTGCATCAAGAAAATAAAGAAATAAAATTAGTATTTTAAAAAGAAGATGAATCTTAACAAATGACTAGTATAGCCATAGCCATTGCCATTGCATGAACATACTACCATTTTAAGTGTGTAATTTTTAACATGGAATTTACCCTAGTACTCATATAAATTTACAAGAAGTTTTGAAAGTGCCGGTTTTATTTGAAAAATCTTAGTATGCTCCGTGGTTGCAGTATTTTCACATCAGAAAAGAATTATTCTAGTTACTGGAAAACAAAATTGTGATTTGTGAAAAGTGCATGTCTAAGGAAAGCTCTGGCAAGGAAAGACATGGTACTTAAGCGTGTCCATTAGTGACCCACCTCTCTTTCCTGAGAACTTTTCTGGTGCGCTGTTTACAGACTACAATTACTATCCAGTTACCAAGGTATTAGTATGGAATTTTGACATGGAAATGTTTTATAAAGTGATATTTTAAATGGTTATGTTCATGGCATGATTACCAATGATTTATGGTAATAGTTATATTTTGATGAACATACTTGTTATTGAAAGCATATTTTTGGCTATCATTGTGAAAAGAAAAGAAATGAGCACGGTCACATGGCAATCCGTGTGGTGCACCAGTAGGGGACGCCCTACCAACGATTATGATCATGTTAATAAGAAAAGAAAGAGAAAGTGTGCCATGTCGGACGGAGCGAGATAAGCCCGTACCGAAAAGTAGAGAATACTCACCCTGACCGGGGTAGCTTGAAGTAAGAATAAGTGGATAGCCATCATATGAAATTCAAAAAATAGTTATTCATGCCATACATGTCATAACTGTATAATTTTCATGTACATGATAAAGTGCATTCATGTGACCTAAAGATATTTTCTGTAGTTTATACAGCTGAACATGACGTGATGAACTATATTGATGGTAAATTATGATTTATTGTTGAACTTTCTGGGATTTAATTCTCACTATATTTCCATATCATGTTCAGAAGAATAAATATGCAGATATTCTCTATGACACTTATTATCTCTGTACGTTGGATTGAGGTGCCCTACCTTGGGCAACTTCCAGTTATTTCTGATGTAACTGTCGTAGATGTAACTGAGATTCCGGTGGACATGCCACCCGAACCAGTGTCCCCGGAAGTAGTCGATATAGATGATTAGAACTAATATGTATCTTTGTACAAATGTTTGTAAAATAATGGTGTGTAGTTTGTAAAATAATAGTGTGTATGGAAACTCAGTATTGTATAAATTAAATAAATGTTATATTGAGTTAAGTTGTAACGAGGTAATAACTTCATGGTATTTTAAAAAAAAAAAATTTACATAAATGGAGTTGTTACACATCCCCTACTGGTGCACAACACGGACCGCCATGTGACTGTGCTCATTTCTTTTATTTTCATATTATTAGCCATAAATATGATTTCAATAACAAGTATGTTCATTATACTCACACGCCATAAACATAATTGTTTTAAATATCACTTTATAAAATATTTCTATGTCAAAATTACGCACTTAAGATGGTAAGGAGTTCATGCAATTGCAATGGCTATGGCATACACTAGTCATTTATTATTTTCATTTATAAGATTCTTTTTTTAAAAATATTATGATCCTCTCTTCACTAAACAGAGCATAACACCCTCATTTTAAACCTGATTGAGGCGATCTTGGTGTCAATTGAAAGATAAGACAATCCTCTAAAACCCTTATGTTGAATATTTTAGTGAAATCTTAAGTAATCGTTGCGTTACTACTCTTTCAAATTTAATGTTATTTATTCTCGGGTAGGTTCAGACCTTTACTTACTAATTCGACCATATCTCCCTCATACAAACTCTAATTGAGGAAAAGTTATATGTCAAATTGGAGAAGTGTGGATTTTTGCTGTCAGATGTAAAATTTCTCGGACATGTCATTTTCAATAAAGGGGTAGTCGTAGACCTTAGCAAGACAGAAGCAGTTATTCAGTGGAAAAGACCAAAGACGGTTACAGAAGTCAAAAGTTTCTTGGGTTTGGTAGGAAACTATAGGAGGTTTATACAAAACTTTTCTCGTATAGCTTTGCCATTGACTAAATTGACTAGGAAGGGAAGTCCTTTCAAATGAACTGATCAATGTGAAGCTAGTTTCCAGGAGCTTAAGACAAGATTAAGCACTCCTCCTGTTTTAATTATTCCAGATCTCACATGACATTTTGAAGTGTATAGTGAAGGTGATGTGGCAAACTCACTCTTTAGAGGAGGCTACTTGGGAAAGAGAGGATGATATGCGCATCAGATATCCATATCTTTTTGAATCATGAGGTTAGTTTCTATTTGTTAATATAGAGATAAAATTCGGGGATTGAATTTCTTAAAGGGGGGACGAATGTAATAACCTCAAAATAAAGGAAAAAAAGAAAAAAAAGGAAAACCCTAAATAAATGGAATTTTTGAATGAAAGTGAGGATTATGGGAAATATAGATAATAGTGAGACTTTATGGAATGCCAATATTAATTATTTTTTATCAAGGAACACAATTCACAACTCGTTTTTGGAGAGTTTTCCAAAAAGTTTTGGGCACAAAGTTAAATCTCAGTACTGGATTCCATCCTCAAACAGATGGACAGTTTGAGCAAACTATTCAAATATTGAAAGACATACTTCGGGTTTGTGTTTTAACTGAATTTGCTTATAGGAAAAGTTATAAACCCAATATACAAATGGCTCCTTTTGAGGCATTATATGGTAGACATTGTTGTTCTCCGATTGGATGGTTTGAGATGGGCAAAGCTAAAATTTTAGGGCCTGATATGGTACATGATGCATTGGTCAAGGTAAAATTAATTAAGGAAATGTTATTAACAGCTCAAAGTAGATAGAAAACCTATGCTGATAATAAACGTTGACCATTGGAATTTGCCATAGGTGAACATATTTTTCTGAAAATATCTCCTATGAAAGGAGTAGTAAGATTTAAGCCCACGGTATATAGAACCATTTAAAATTCTTGATAGGATCGGCCTAGTAGCTTATAGTTTGGCTTTACCTCCTGAGTTGGGTAATGTCCATCCAGTTTTTATGTGTCTATGCTATAGAAATATTTACTAGATCCTACACATGTTATACAAAGTCCACAAATTCAATTCATATAGCTTTATAAATTAATGCCACGTGCATAAAGTTTCACCTTATCATTTAACGGGAAATACATGTGAAATTAGATATATCATGAGTTCAAAAATCTATTTTCAAAACTATACTCTTCTTAAACTATATTCAATATTGTAAATAATTCAGATAATTTTAATGCATTTCAGGAACATATAAAAGTGTAAATATCTTATAAATATAATCATATACTCATTTAAAGATAAAGAAGAGTATAGGGCAAGTCATAGAAAGAATTATCCACTCACAGGGTAAAGCTCCAGATTGGACAGCCCTAAAATTTATCCTTTCAATCAATATTTGACTAAATAGACCTAAAAACGAGTCCAGAGGGCCCAAAAACCTAAGAAATGACTCTAAAATTGTACAATTTGGCCTCTAGGAGCTTGGTCAACACTGGTCAACTCTTGGGTACTATTTACGATCAAAAAATATTATTCACCACCAGAAATCACTATTCACAATGCACAAAAAGTTGTTAGATGGCCGAAAAAGTTTATATCCTAAGGTTTATCTAGCTCCTGAATCCATCTACGGTGTCAAATTTTTAATTTGAGATCTCTAAGTAAGAGTTTTACCTTTTTTTTTGAGATTTTCTACTTCCGATCTACAGTGATTTTGCAGTTGATTTGAAAAATTGTTCAATCAAAATCGTAGTATTCTCTGTCTTAAATCTAGTGGTGCCCTTAGTTTTAAGATCGGAAGCCAATAGGCACTCCAAATCTAAAGAAAAAAAATGAAATTTACGATTCATATTATTACGGAATCAGGATTTACATTTCGCAGACATTTCTTCTCCCACCCCTTTCTTTCTTTCTTTCTTCTTCTAAATATTATTTAATTAATAATTAAAATTAAAAATTTATTATTATAATTCTGATTATATATATTTAAATACTATTTTTCATCCTAAAATATCCTAAAAATTTCTAAAAAATTATATTCTTGCAAAACTTTAGTTGAACTCTTAAATTATGACTTTTCTTAATAAAAATTATAATAAAAAAATCACAAAGTAAATATCTTTATACATAATAAAAGAAAGAATATTTCTAAAAATAATTTTTTATTATTAAAAGCCAATATAATTATTTTAAGCAAAACAAAAATCATTTTAATTGAATGGTAAGCGTAAAACTCATGGTGAGTTGCTTGATAATTATACATTGCATTTGATGAATATGAATATATGTATATATATATATATATATATATATATATATATATATATATATATATATATATATATGTATGTATTTATATGTATGGATAAATATTGACGGGTTATATGGCGACGGTACCAAATAGGGAACGCCCTATTAGTCAGAGTGAGCCGAGGGAGAGCTGGTCCAACTGGGTGACAGTGATAATGTGAGGAGGCAGATGTGTGATGGACTCACATTTCCTGATCACTATTGTGACTGTAATAACCGTAAAATTTAACGAAAATTCCAATTAAAGAAAATTTGGAATAAAAGAGAGAATTTTAAAAATAAAGATAAGAACCGGTGAAAATAAGTTTATTTATTACATGGATTAAAGAATTACAAAAGAAAATATGATAATTTACGTTTTTGTGCGTACTTTTTATTTGATAGTATTTTGCTATAAGCAAATATATTTTTATTTGTTTAAAAATGATTATGTTTTGCTAAAAGTAAGTAGACTTTTAATTAAAATAAGTATTGTTTTGCTTAAAATAATTATATTGGCCTCTAATGAATTTTTATGGTATTTTTAGAAATATTCTTTCTTTTATTATGTATGACGATATTTATTTTGAGATTTATTTTATTACGATTTTTATCAAGAAAAATTATAATTTAAGAGTTCAACTAAAGGTTTATAAGAATATAAATTGTTAGAAATTTTTAGGATATTTTAGGATGAAAAACAGAATTTATATAAAAGAAAATCTTATTATTTAATTCTATAATAATAAAAATAATTATTATAAACAAAACGAAAATAAAACGGAGACAAGGGATGACGGTTGTAGATTTCAGAAACCGAGAAAAAAAAATCGATGAATAGTGAGTGAATAGTACTTTTAACTTTTTCTCTAGATCTGGAGTGCCTATTGGCTTCTGATCTCAAAACTGAAGGTGTTACTAGATTCAGGAGGAAGAATACTACAGTTTTGACCGATCAATTTTTCAAATCAGCCGTTGAATCGGCGTAGATCTAAAATAGAAAATCTCAGAAAAAGGTAAATTTTGAAACTTTTACTTAGAGACCTCCAATTGAAATTCTGACACCGTAGATGGATTCATGAGTTAGATAAACCTTAGGATAGGTATAATTTTGGTCATCTAATAGCCTTTTTGTTTGTCGTGAATAGTGACCAAATTCCTGAAGTTGTTTTCTTGATTTTTTGGACCCTCCGGATACATTTTCGAGGTTTATTTGATCAAATTGAAATTAGAAAAGTACATTTTAGGGTTATCCAATCTGGGGCCCTAATCCGGTGAGTAGATGATTCTTCCTATGGCTTGCCCTATACTCTTCTTGATATTTGCGCATGTATATGATTATGTTTATGAGATATTTACACTTTGATATGTTTCTGAAATACATTAAAATGATCTAAAATGCTTACAATTTGAAATATGGTTCAAGAAGAGTATAGTATTTGAAAATGGATTTCTGAACTCATAATGTATTTGATTTCAAAAGTATTTCTCATTAAATGATAAAGTGAATAATTATGCATGTGGCATTATTTATAAAGCTATATGATTGCCTCGAGAAAGGGCATGTACATATGATAAACCCTGAATGGGAAATTTATGACAGATGAATATACTGAGACTAAATGTCTGTATTATATTGAAAATTTTGATTATATGGCATATGTGCATATGATATTGATTTATACAGTGATATGTTTGCCTTGGATATGGGCATATATACATGATTCCCCTGATGGAGAAGTTTTGACAGAGGAATATACTGAGAATGAAAATGTTGTATTATAATAGTACATTTGTTTTGATTAATACAAAATATATGATATTATGGTTTTATGGAGGAATCCTATTGGAAACATTGTCTGCTAACAACAGGTGATGTTAGCCCTGGTACGCACCTTGATTGCCTCAGCTAGCAGGGAAGATGGTGCTAGCCTCGTGTGAGGGTCAACACACGGGAGATGATATGTGAAGGAGATTAGAATGTCTCCTATATATGGGCGAGATGCCAGTTATATGAGATGTTATTTGTCTCCCTTGCTGTGTGCTTGGAAAATACCCATATAGAGTCCCTTCGCGTGTTCTCTTAAATGGTAGTAGGGAAAACCTCAGCGGGATGCTGAGTTTAGGCAAATCCTATACCACCAAAGTACGGAAGGGGTTAGACTCTGATATGGTAGTTCTGATATGGGATCCTCTGAATATTTTATGAGAAATGTTTTAATGCATAACATGATTTGGTGAATGATTTTACAGTATTGAGTATGATTTTGAACTTGATATGAGCATTGTTTATATAATATCGCATACGGTTTGAAAGATCTGATTATGATTTTTGAACAGAGAATATTTGAAAATGCGGGTCCCATGTGGATGTACTTTTGAAATGTAATTTTTGATGTTATAAATTTTATTATATGAGTACATCCATATGTTGACCTAAGAGTTCATAGGAGGTATTATCTGCTCACTGAGTTGTAAAACTCACTATACGTGGTTGACATATTTTTCAGATAAAGACCTAGAGTTTGGTCCCGCAGCTTCTTGATCCATTAGTTGTCGTACTTCTGTGGTGAGCCTAAATTGTTTCTTGTCTCTCAGTGTTTAAAAATGTAATATAATTGTACTCTAGAGTTGCTCTGAATGCCACAAACAGGATCCCTGCTTTTGCTGTTACTCTGATGTATATGGACTTTATTTGTATATGGTATAAGTATGGAAAAACCTATATGTATCTGTTTCCTTGATGAAGGATTGGAATATTCATGTTTATGGGAAATATATGTTCATGATATACGTATTTCACGTGCCCTAAAATTAGGGGCGTGACAAGTTGGTATCAAAGACTTAGGTTTCCCTGTGGCTATGAGAGCAAAGGATTCTTTAGTAGGACCTTTAGTATTGATATGAGCCGGACATATTTATACTTCAGGTGCTACTGAGGTATTCTATAAGATTTCAAATTCCTTTTTATTCCAAGTTGCTAAAGTTTATAGTATAAGATAGATTGATTGTTATGACATCTTAAGAGATATCTATGGATCAATTATTGTTTGAAAGTGAAAGGGATATACATCCTAAAAAATTTAAGGAATTGAGACAGATACCAAATATGATGGTTTCTGAATGTGACATCCGTTGTACCCAGTTGTCTAGATATTGTAGACTTTGATGTGATATTGAGAATAGATTAGTTGGCATTATGTCATGTCATTATGAAATGTCACTTTAAGGTGATTAAATTCAATATTCTTGGAGAATTTTCTTTCTTGATACAAGGAGATCGTAGTGAGATACCAAGTAACCTAATCTCTGCTTTAATATCCCATAAGTGATTACAAAAAGGTGCCAATAATATTTGGAAAGTGGTAAAAGATGTTGATATAAAGTATACCTGTGTAAATCAAGTTTTAGTGGTTAGAGAATTTTCTAATGTAGTTCTTGAGGAATTTCAAAGATTACCCCGAAATGATAAATGAAATTTGGTATTGATTTATTTTTTGGAACCTAACCAGTGTCTATATTTCCATATAGAATGGCACCAACTGAACTTAAAGAACTGAAAAAGAAATAGTTACAAGACATGTTAGACAAGGGATTTAAATACCCTAGTACGCCTTCTTAGAGTACTCCAGTTCTATTTATGAAAAAGAAAAATGGATTACTATGACTATGCATAAATTATAGATAGTTGAATAAAGTGACAATGTGGAATAAATACTCATTACCTCGTATAGATGATCTATTTGACCAGTTAGAAGTGCTCAACATTTTTCAAAATTTGACTTGATTTGATATCTGGATATCATCAATTAAGGATAAGAGAAGAGGATATTGCAAAAATTACTTTCAGGATTCGACATAGACACTATGAGTTTTTAGTTATGTCATTTGTATTGACAAATGCTCCAACTACATTCATAGATTTAATGAATAAGTAATTAAGCCATCCCTAAATCAAGTTGTTATTATATTTATTGATGATATACTAGAATATTCCAAGAGTTCAGAGGATCATAAGCGACATTTAAAGATAGTTTTATAAACTCTAAGGGAGTATCAACTATATGCTAAGTTTTCAAAATACAAATTCTGACTTAGTAATATTACTTTCTGAAGGTATGTGGTTAGCAAGATGGTATTCAAGATAACCCTAAGAAAGTAAAAGTGGCACAACAATGTCCACATCTTGCTACAGTTACTGATAAAGATCCAAGTCCAATTTGCGCTTTCTACTGTTGTCTGTTGTCCATTCTATTTGAGTTGTAATTGGATCAGGTACATGAACATATGCTTGTAAAGCATCAATCAACTCTTCAGCATTTGAAGCCGAGATGAGAATTTGTCGTGCTGAGTGTGAGATGAACCTTTGTTTCACAGCATGATCAAGAAAAGACAACAGACCATCAAAGAAGTGGTTAACATTTAACAAACCTATCGGTTTGTGATGCATATTTAGTTGTGCTCAAGAGACTATTTGGAAAATTTCTTCTAAAGTACCAAAACCCCCTGGTAAGGCAATGAAGGCATCAACATTGCTCATCATTCTAGCCATGCGTTCATGCATGGAAGTAACCCTAAATTCTTCCCCAATTGTCTTTTCTATGATGTTAGATGCAGCTAGAGCTATAGAAATAATACCTAGAACTTGACATCCTCCTACATGTACAGATGTAGACACACACCCCATTAACCCACGGTTACCTCCATCATAGACTAAATGAATTTTTCTCCTATCCAGCACTATATCCAAGTTTTGTGCTGCTTTCACATATTCTCCATCTTTCCTAGGACTGGAACCAAAAAAGACATAAATATTTTGAAACTGACGGAATGCGATTCCCTCCATAGTTGTACACACTTTAACTTTGAGTATGAAAGTAAAGATACTAACGTGTGTATTTATAGAATTCAGAGAAGGACAAACATATGATAACTATGTGAATAGGCCGGGCATAATTAGAACAACTATGTGCGTGATTGATGGATATCAGCTAAATTGAAGGTGAAATTTTCAAAAATTACGGCAAGCATATATATATATACAGTAGTTGTGATAGTCACTCATATTAAGCATATAAAGAGAATAAGGTTAAGATATCACTAGAAAATTTCTTTTTTCTTATTGTTCTTATTGAAGGATTGATGTGTTGATTATTGTAGAGAAATTGTAAATGATAGGCGTCATTGTAAAAAAGAAGAAGAAGATGCAAACCAAATAATTATTAAAAAAAAGAACAATTAAATGTTTTTTCTTGTTTTCCCAATATTCTTGCCAGTCGACTATTGGTATTATTAAGTCGACTAGCTACTCTGAGAAATTTTAATTTGAACTGGTTATTTTTCAGTTGATTGATTACATCTATTTTGAAGCAATCAACTGCATCCTACCAGTTAACTATGTATTTTTTGATTTTCACAGACTTTTATAAGTTCATAAATGTTTCTTTTTTCATGTGCTATCTTTGCACCGAATACCAATAGATTTAAAGTAGATTTTGACACATATATTCAAAATTTGCGGCCACCGATTTTTTGCCGAAATAGCGGCTAGATTTTGTTTACAGATTTTCAAAAATTATGTCCACCGATTTTAATTTTATTTCAATGCTTTGTCCAAATTTCTGACTTTTTATTTTGGCACCATGCTCTATTATGTATGCCGCATTTTCTACTGTATTGTCCTACATTAATATTTAAAACTCAGTTATTATGGTGTCCAAGTGGTTAGTAGGTTAAAATAATGAAAATTTTGAAAGGAATAGATGGATGATGGACTTATGGTGATTTGGTGAATGTAGTCAAAAGAATTAGTGGTGTTGAAGTTCTTAAGAAATAAAATATGAGAACTAGGATTTAAATTAATCTTTGAACTCTTAATTTGGAAATATGGAGAATATCTTGAGAATTCATGTTTGAGTAATTGTTGGGAAAGATCTTATTGAAATGATTGGATAAATTAAACGGGATTGATATAAGCTAGACTGAAATAGTTTTGGATATGATAGAAGAAATAATTGAAATAATTGATAATGAATTTATTGATGTTAATAAGAGGGTATAGAGTTATTGTGATGAGGTAAGTTGGAATTGTTAGACATGTGCCAATGGTACATAAATATTAAAAAGGTTTGGTGGATTTATTGCTACGTATATGTAATATATTGATTAAAGGATTTTAAGATAAAAATAGATAATAGATTAGATGATGATATTCATGGGATGATATTGACATTTGAGACTCAAAGATGAATTGATAGAAGTCTAGAATAAGTCAAGATAGTTATCCAATATGAAGGTGAATATATTCTTTTATGTGTGTGTTTCCTAATATCGACTGATAGATATATGCATGCGAGCTTGAGGATATAAAGGAATGAGATATTCAATGGTTTAAGAATTCCTTATATGTATATATATAATTTGTTGAGTACTTTGTATAAAATGAAATTGATTAGAAAAGGAATACAAGAAACTCAATATCGGTCAAAAGTCTATAAGGATCATGAATGTTGAGTACTAAAAATTATCTGTTGGTGACCACAAATTCTTGAAGGGCTCACCAATGAAAGAGGTAATGAGATTTGGAAAGAAAGGGAAGTTACACCCTCGGTATATAAGACCATTTGAAATTCTTGATAGGATCAGTTTAGTGGCTTATCGTTTGGCTTTACCACTTGAATTGGGTACTATTCATCCAGTTTTTCATGTGTCTATGCTATAGAAATATTTACCGGATCCAACACATGTTATACAATGTCCATAGATTTAGTTATAGGAAGATTTAACCTATGAGGAACAACCAGTAGCAATAGTAGATAGACAAGTAAAGAAGTTGCGGTCAAAAGAAATAACTACGGTGAAAGTGATATGGAAAAATCACTCTTCTGAGGAAGCTACTTAGGAAAGAGAATATGATATACGTGCCAGATATCTGCATTTGTTTGAACAATGAGGTTAGTATTATCTGCAACTATGGTGATGAAATTCGGGGACCGAATTTCTTTAAGGGGGGGAGAATGTAATAACCGTGAAATTTAACGAAAATTCCAATTAAAGAAAATTTGGAATAAAAGAGAGAATTTTAAAAATAGAGATAAGAACTGGTGAAAATAAGTTTATTTATTACATGGATTAAAGAATTACAAAAGAAAATATGATAATTTACGTTTTGGCGCGTAATTTTTATTTGATAGTATTTTACTATAAGAAAATATATTTTTATTTGTTTAAAAATGATTATGTTTTGCTAAAAGTAAGTAGACTTTTAATTAAAATAAGTATTGTTTTGCTTAAAATAATTATATTGGCCTCTAATGAATTTTTATGGTATTTTTAGAAATATTCTTTCTTTTATTATGTATAACGATATTTATTTTGAGATTTATTTTATTACGATTTTTATCAAGAAAAATTATGATTTAAGAGTTCAACTAAAGATTTATGAGAATATAAATTTTTAGAAATTTTTGGGATATTTTAGGATGAAAAATGGAATTTATATGAATTTATATAAAAGAAAATCTTATTATTTAATTATATAATAATAATAATTATTATTATAAAAAAATGAAAATAAAACGGAGATAAGGGACGATGGTTGCAGATTTCAAAAACTGAAAAGAAAAAAATTTCGATGAATAGTGAGTGAATAGTAATTTTAACTTTTTCTCTAAATCTGGAGTGCTTATTGGCTTTCGATCTCAAAACTGAAGGTGTTACTAGATTCAGGACGAAGAATACTACAGTTTTGACTGATCAATTTTTCAAATTAACCGTTGAATTGCCGTAGATCTAAAGTAGAAAATCTCAGAAAAAAAGTAAATTCGAAAACTTTTACTTAGAGACCTCCAATTGAAATTCTGACACCGTAGATGGATTCAGGAGTTAGATAAACCTTAGGATAGGTATATTTTCGGTCATCTAACAGCCTTTTTGTTCATCGTGAATAGTGTTTTTTGGTGGGTCAATATTATATTCTGGCGAGTGAATAGTATTTTCCAGTGGTGAATAGTGACCAAATTCTCGAAGTTGCTTTCTTATTTTTTGGACCCTCCGGATACGTTTTCGAGGTTTATTTGATCAAATTGAAATCAGAAAAGTACATTTTAGGGTTATCCAATCTGGGGCCCTAATCCGATGAGTAGTTGATTCTTCCTATGGCTTGCCCTATACTCTTCTTAATATTTGAGCATGTATATGATTATGTTTATGAGATATTTACACTTTGATATGTTTATGAAATGTATTAAAATGATCTGAAATGCTTACAATTTGAAATATGGCTCAAGAAGAGTATAGTATTTGAAAATGGATTTCTGAACTCATAATGCATTTGATTTCACAAGTATTTCTCACTAAATGATAAAGTGAATAATTATGCATGTGGCATTATTTATAAAGTTATATGATTGCCTCGAGAAAGGGCATGTACATGTGATAAACCCTGAATGAGAAATTTATGACAGATGAATATACTGAGACTAAATGTTTGTATTATATTGAGAATTTTGATTATATGGCATATGTGCATATGATATTGATTTATACAGTTATATGTTTGCTTTGGATATGGGCATATATACATGATTCCCCTGATGGGGAAGTTTTGACAGAGGAATATACTGAGAATGAAAATGTTGTATTATAATAGTACATTTGTTTTGATTAATACGAAATATATGAGATTATGGTTTTATGGAGGAATCCTATTAGAAACACTGTCTGCTAACAGCAGGTGATGTTAGCCCTGGTGCGTACCTTGATTGCCTCAGCTAGCAGGGGAGATGGTGCTAGCCTCGTGTGAGGACCAACACACGGGAGATGATATGTGAAGGAGAGCGGAATGCCTCCGATATATGGGCGAGATGCCAGTTATATGAGATGTTATTTTCCTCCCTTGTTGTGTGCTTGGGAAATACCTATATAGAGTCCCTTCGTGTGTCCTCTTGAATGGTAGTAGGGCAAACCTCAGTGGGATGCTGAGTTTAGGCAAATCCTATACTACCAAAGTACGGAAGGGGTTAGACTCTGATATGGTGGTTCTGATATGGGATCCTCTGAATATTTTATGAGAAATGTTTTGATGCATAACATGATTTGGTGAATGATTTTACAGTATTGAGTATGATTTTGAACTTGATATGAGTATTGTTTATACAGTACCGCATACGGTTTGAAAGACCTGATTATGATTTTTGAACAGAGAATATTTGAAAATGCGGGTCCCATGTGGATGTACTTCTGAAATGTAATTTTTGATGATATAAATTTTATTATATGAGTACATCCATATTTTGACCTAAGAGGTCATAGGAGGTATTATCTGCTCACTGAGTTGTAAAACTCACTACACGTGGTTGACATATTTTTCAGATAAAGGCCCAGAGTTTGGTCCCGTAACTTCTTGATCTATTAGGTGTCGTATTTCTGTGGTGAGCCTAAATTATTGCTTGGCTTTCAGTGCTTTAAAATGTAATATAATTGTACTCTAGAGTTGCTCTGTACGCCACAGGCAAGATCCCTGCTCTTGCTGTTGCTCTGATGTATATGGACTTTATTTGTATATGGTATAAGTATGGAAAAACCTATATGTATCTGTTTCTTTGATAAAGGATTGGAAGATTCATGTTTATGGGAAATATATGTTTATGATATACGTATTTCACGTGCCCTAAAATTAGGGGTGTAATAGTGACTGTAATCGATCGGTCACTATGCGTATAGCAAATGAATGAATTGAGTGTGTGGGTTGAGCAGATCGCTAAAGGAGGCAGGTTATTTTAAATTGGGTTGACCAGATTGCCGAATAAGGCATGTCATTTTAAAAGTTATAAATTTATCTTAAAAGCTCAATATTTTACTATAGTTTATACAGCTAAGTATAACAACATTTTTTTAATGATTATAACGTGCTGAATATGGTTTTGGATATTTGAATATCTTTTTATTTGAGAATATTTGAAATACGGATCCTATATAAATGTACTTCTAAACAATATTTTCTATGTGATAAATTTTAAAACATGAGTACATCCATATGCTGACCTAAGAGGTCTTAGGAGGTATTATCTGTTCACTGAGTTGTCAAACTCACTACACAATATTTCCACATTTTTCATATAAGAATACGGAGTTTGATCCCTCCCCTTCATATAGTTGATCAGCTAGACGACATAATCTCTAGGTGAGCCTACTTTACTCCCAAGGCTCGTAGATTTTGGTTTATATTGTACTTGTACTCTAGAGTATGCTCTGAATGCCACAGGTAGGATCCCTACTTTTGTTGTTACTTTGAAATTTATAAATTGGTCTATATAATAAGTGTAACATCCCTCAATTAATTCTACATTATGGCATTATTTTCTAAGTTCAAAGGATGGGGAAAAATATTAATTCTCTTTTTAGAAGAAAAACTAGGAAGGATGAAACCCTAATTTTCTAATCTCTTAGAATATAATTAAGTAGTGAGAGAGGGTTAGAATTATGAATAAAAGGTGTCTCTAAGATCTACTAAGTTTTATTTAGGAAATTGGAGGAAGCCAAACAAGGCTTTAGTGAAGGGGTTAGTCATATTCTTATGGTATGGCAATCTTGTAATAATTAGAGAAATGAGGGGCAAAGTCTTATTCTAATGGTATGGCACTCTTGTAATAATTAGAGAAATGAAGGGCAAAGTCATATTCTAATGGTATGACAATCTTGTAATAATTAGAGAAATAAGGGGCAAAGAATAAGAGGGAGTAACTTTTAGAAGAAATGCTATTTTATCAATATATTGGGGATAAGACTCAATAATTTGATCAAAGGGGGAGAGGAATCAGAAACAAAAAACGTAGCCAAGAAGGAGAAGAGGAAGAAGGAAGAAGGAGAGAGAGAGAAGAGAGAAAGGCATCAAGAAGAAGGATTCCGAGGAGTTCTTAAGGTAGGTTTAACATTAATTGACTGTGAAGCTTGAAATCTTGATGACATGTGTGTGTATGAATACTTGTAAGTTTTTGTTGATGAAGGTATCTTATGCATGTATTGGATTGATCATATGTATATCCATGTAGAGCAAAGGTTTGGATGCATATGTATGACATGTTTTGTGCTGAAAATTGACTTTGGATGGATGAAATTCGATGGTTTGAATGAATAAATTTGTATTTCCTGATTTATGTCGAATTAGAAGATCTACATGGATATTCATATGATCAATCCAATATATGCATAAGATACCTCCATCAACAAAAACTTACAAGTATTCATACATACATATGTCATCAAGATTTCAAGCTTCATAGTCAATTAATGTTAAACCTACCTTAAGAACTCCTTGGATTCCTTCTTCTTGATGCCTTTCTCTCTTCTCTCTCTCTTTCTCTCCTTCTTCCTTCTTCCTTCTTCCTCTTCTCCTTCTTGGCTACATTTTTTGTTTCTGATTCCTTTCCCTCTTTGATCAAATTATTGAGTCTTATCCCCAATATATTGATAAAATAACATTGCTTCTAGAAGTTACTCCCTCTTATTCTTTGCCCCTCATTTCTCTAATTAGTACAAGATTTCCATACCATTAGAATATGACTTTGCCCCTCAATTCTTTAATTATTACAAGAGTGCCATACCATTAGAATATGACTTTGACCCTCATTTCTCTAATTATTACAAGATTTCCATACCATAAGAATTTGACTAACCCCTTCACTAAAGCCTTGTTTGGCTTCCTCCAATACATTTTTTGTTTCTGATTCCTCTCCCCCTTTGATCAAATTATTAAGTCTTATCCCCAATATATTGATAAAAGAACATTCCTTCTAGAAGTTACTCCCTCTTATTCTTTGCCCCTCATTTCTCTAATTATTACAAGATTGCCATACCATTAGAATATGACTTTGCCCCTCATTTCTCTAATTATTACAAGAGTGCCATACCATTAGAATATGACTTTGACCCTCATTTCTCTAATTATTACAAGATTTCCATACCATAAGAATATGACTAACCCCTTCACTAAAGCCTTGTTTGGCTTCCTCCAATATGTTTTTTGTTTCTGATTCCTCTCTCCATTTGATCAAATTATTGAGTCTTATCCCCCTTTGATCAAATTATTAAGTCTTATCCCCAATATATTGATAAAATAACATTCCTTCTAGAAGTTACTCCCTCTTATTCTTTGCCCCTCATTTCTCTAATTATTACAAGAGTGACATACCATTAGAATATGACTTTGCCCCTCATTTCTCTAATTATTACAAGATTTTGAAAGAATAATTCCTAGTGTTTCAGTAGTATCTAGTGTTACTCTTGTATAACTCTAATACTGATGTAACCTCTTGTGGAGTGATTATATAAATATGTGGTATTTTATTCTTATGGCTTAGTAAGATTAAGGAAATTCACTTGTAGTATAAACCAAGATAAAACTGAATGCATATATAAGAAAAAAACCTGGCTCTTACATAGTTGGTATCAGAGCCTGGTTGGTCCTAAGCGACCATGGGGGTGGGTGGTCACCTATGTCGACTTATGAATGATCCGAATAGGCTTGTGGAGTTTGTGTAGGGTCGCATGAATTTATGATTAGGAAATTACTAGTGTTTCCTAACTATATGTTTTGGTGGTGTGATTACTACTGTAAAGTTTTAATCCGCTGTTGGGCTTGATCACCTTAATAGTGACTAATTATTTTTTTTATTACTACAGTAAGTGATGGCACCACCAAGGCAAAATCCGACCAGCAGTGCGGAAACGACCCTACATGACCTAGCCACTGCTATTCGAGACCAAGTAGTTGCCACAAATCAAATTTTACAACACATGCAAAATAACAACAACCGTGGTGATGAGCATGGTAACCCACGAGTAGTAGGGAATGAAAATAGATGGACAGAGTTCATGAGGATTCAGCCTCCTTCTTTTATAAGCAGATATGATCCAAATACTACTGAGAGATGGTTGGCAGAACTAGAGAAGATTTTTGATGTCCTAGATTGCCCTGATGAGCAAAAGATCACTTTTGCAGTTTATATGCTTAAGGCTGAAGCCGAATATTGGTGGAGGGGAGCCAAAGAGCTACTAGTCCACCAGGGGAGACATATTACTTGGCTAGTTTTTTTAGAAACATTCTTGGGAAAGTATTTTCCTAGCAGTGTGAGGGCTGAAAGGAAGTTGAATTTCTTCAGCTTAGGCAGGGCAACTGGACCATTGACCAATATGTGGCTAAATTTGAAGAATTGTCTAAATTTTCCACGTATCTGTAGTATAATCCAGATGAAGCGTGGAAGGCGGTTAAATTTGAGATCGGACTAAATTCAGAAATCCAGAGTGCGGTGGTTGCTTTAGAGATTCGAGAGTTCTCCTCCCTAGTCAACAAATGTAGACTGTTGGAAAAGAGTTTGAGAGCGGCAGGGGAGGAGAGGGAACGCCAAACTTTATGGAAGAGGAAGAGGGAAACTTCTACATACAGTAGGGATCTCAGGGTCAAGAACCATGCAAGAGGTAAACAACATGTAGCTATCAGACCCAGACCCTTCCCACAAAGACCAGCAGTGAGCACATGTGGAAGATGTGGACGAGTTCACGGGGATAGGCCATGTTACTCTACTCAAGCCACTTGTTTCCATTGTGGCTAGAAGGGGCATTTACAGAGACGTTACCCAATGAATAGTGGAAAAGGGCCTGAACGAACTCCACAGGCAGCAGGGAGAGTCTTTACCTTGAGTGGAGTTGAGGCGAAACAAAACCCCGACTTGATTCAAGGTACGTGTTATGTCAATAAATTGCCTTTAACTACACTTTTTGATTCGGGCTCTAGTCATTCTTTTATAGCATAGGATAGTGTTGAGAAGTTGCAACATCCCATTTCTGATATGCCTTATGAGTTAACAGTGATGTCTCCTACGGGGGAGAAGGTGATTACTTCCTTGATGTGTTCGAATTGTTCCATAGTGATGCGTGATAGGTCGTTTGTAGTGGATCTGATTTGCTTACCTTTAGATAGTATAGATGTTATTTTAGGGATGGATTGGTTGAGTCAGAATCGAGTGCTTCTCAATTGTTGTGATAAGACTCTAGAATTCCTTCCTATTGTTTCTAGGAAAAAACAATGCAATATTATCAGTACACAAAAAGGTATTAAGGGACTGAAGAGTACTGATTTAAGTTGTATTTTCTTGTATTCTGTCAATTCGGAGATGAGCCAAGAGCTACATGGGATTCCTATAATCTGTGAATTTCTAGAGGTCTTTCCCTCGAAAATTTCAGAATTGCCACCAAGGAGAGAGATAGCATTTTCCATTGACCTGGCACCAGAAGCAAAACCTATTTCCATTATTCCATATAGAATGTCTCTCGTAGAATTAAAGGAGCTTACAAAGAAGATTGAAGAACTACTGGAGAAGAATTTCATTCAGCCTAGTGTGTCACCCTGGGGAGCGCCTGTACTATTTGTGAGGAAGAAAGATGGCAGTATGAGATTGTGTATTGACTATAGACAACTCAATAAGGCAACTGTTAAAAATAAATATTCTCTACCACGGATAGATGATTTGCTGGACCAGTTGAAAAGGGCCACGGTTTTCTCGAAGATAGATTTGAGATCAGGGTACCACCAGATCAGGGTTAAAGAAGATGATATCCCGAAGACAGCCTTCAGAATGAGATATGGGCATTACGAGTTTCTGGTAATGCCGTTTAGAGTCACAAATGCACCTACAATTTTCATGGATTATATGAACCGTATCTTCAGGCCCTACTTGGACCAGTTTGTGGTGGTTTTTATAGATGATATTTTAGTATACTCAAAGAGTGAAGAGGAGCATAGTCAGCATCTTCGGCTAATACTTCAAATCTTAAAGGAGAAAAAACTCTTTGCGAAGCTAGAAAAGTGTGAATTCTGGCTAAAAAAGGTAAAATTTTTGGATCATGTCATTTCCCAAGATGGTATAGCGGTAGACCCTAGCAAGACTAAAGTAGTATTAAAGTGGGAGAGGCCCAAGACTGTGACGTTGATTAGAAGTTTTCTGGGGTTAGCCAAGTATTACAGAAGATTTATACAGGGATTTTCTCGAATAGCATTGCCTCTGACTCAGTTAACCAGGAAAGGAAGTCTTTTCAAATGGACTCAAGAGTGTGAGGATAGTTTCCAAGAGCTTAAGAATCGATTAACTACCCTTCCTGTTTTAGTCATTCCTGATTCTTCTGGACATTTTGAAGTTTATACGGATGCTTCTAAGAAGGGACTAGCCTGTGTTCTGATGCAAGAAGGTAGAGTGGTTGCTTAAGAGATCCCGGCATCGGCACCACCCCTTTTATCACCCCATGCACCCTAGGGGTGTAGGCCAGGGCCTAGTCAGTAGGATGTACATTATGTAATATAACTAGTGTATATTTTTGGAAGAATAATTTCTAGTGTTTCAGTAGTATCTAGTGTTACTCTTGTATAACTCTAATACTGATGTAACCTTTTGTGGAGTGATTATATAAATATGTGGTATTTTATTCTTATGGCTTAGTAAGATTAAGGAAATTCACTTGTAGTATAAACCAAGATAAAAATGAACGCATATATAAAAAAAACCTGGCTCTTACAATAAGTATACATGAGAGAACCTATATGTATCTATTTCCATGACAAAGAATAGTGTTATGCATATTATGGTAAATATTTGATTGTTAAAAAAAAAATTCACGTGCCCATAAATTAGGGGTGTTACAAGTTGGTATTAGAGCATTAAGTTTTCCTGTGTCTATTGGAGCAAAGGATTCATTAGTAGGACCTTTAGTATGGATATGAGCTGGGCATATTTATACATCAGGTGTTGTTGAGGGATTCTATAGAGTTTCAATTTCCTTTCTATTCCAAGTTTGCTAAATTTCTTAGTATTAGATTAATCAAGTATTATGGAATTTTAAAAAGTATCTATAGGTCAATTTTTACTTGAAAGTTAAAGGGATTTGTTGTCAAACTCACTACACGATATTTGCACATTTTTCATATAAGAATACAGAGTCTGATCCTACAGATAGTTGATCAGTTAGGTGACATATTCTCTGGATGAGTCTATGTAGGAGATTTGTATTTTGAAAATTATGATAATATATTCTTAAGACAAGGGACAGGTTCCTTTGATTTAGGGATTCATTTCCTTTTATCTTAATCAAGTATGATAGTTTTGCCTTTCTAAGTGAAAAATTTTCAGCCATTGGATCTTCTTTACTTAGCTGAAATTATTTGTGTAGGATAAGGATGTTTTGTCATAATGCTATGTATTATTATCCACTTGTTGAAATTATGAATGTAGGATATAGATGTTTTTTCCTAATGCCATGTATTATTACCTACTTGTTGAAATTATTAATATAGGATATAGATGTTTTGTCTTAATGCCATGTGACCTAATCTTGATTATTATTGCACTACTATTTCCTCACATGATTTTTATTTTTTTTCTCTCTTGGATTTGGGCTCATTCTTACCCATTTCCTTTGCTTTGGCTAAAATTATACCTTTCATGGAAGGCTTAGTCATATTTTCATAATTTTTGGGTTATTGTTCTAACTTTTATATCCTAGTCCAAGTCTGTTTTATTTCTTGTTTGAGCTATGCAATGGGTTTTTTAGAAAATTATGTGAAGTATAAAAATTCTATATGAAGTGTCCATAGGTGAAAGCCCATTTTATAGGTGGAGATGTTAAACTTAGAAATTTTTAACTCTTGAATTAGGAAAAATTACCCTAATCCAATCTTCTTAAAATTTTAAGGCCTTTACTTACTTTAAAAACTTATCTTCCTTACCAAAGAATTTCACATTTCTTTAGTATGTTATTTCTAATTTTTCCTATTAGGTTTTCTCTCTTTACTTGTTCCCTTAATGTTAGAAATATTTTCTATGCATACACATAAGGTGAAGAATTTTTAAGGATTATATTTCCTTAGATATCAAAAAATTGTCTAATAAATTTTATTTCCTTAATTAAATATTTATGTAGATTTATTAATAAAATAAACGAAATTAGGAATGTTACAGCATTGATCATTGACAATATCATCAATCTTAAACCAAATGTCTACCATTGGGATTCTATCCCTATTCCTCCTTAAGCCTAGTGATTTGATAACAATCACACCAATTAAACCATAATTAATAAGATATTCTTTATCACATTGGTAAAGTCTAACCTATTAATTGCATGAAGAAGAAAAGAAACTGATAGAGCTAAATAAATATAAACACATCGGTTATATTTAATTTAGTTGATCATTCATCATAGGGTTAATAATTTATAATCCAAAATCCTTAATCCTATTTGCTTCATGAATACAATAATGAAAATTTTGTTCAAAACCTAATTCAGCCGTAGATTAAAACATACAATATACCATTAGGTCTCCCTAGTAATTATATGAATAATCATTCAGAAAAGAGAAGAGTAGATGAATAATCAATATCCGGTTAAGATTGAACTAACAAAATCTATTCCAAATCTCACAATACATAACGATCCCTTGAGGTTTCAATTTTCCTCTACCAACTAAAAATGAATTAGCGGCGCAGGGCCATAAGAAAATCTACACAAGAATTAAAGAAGGTAATTAAGAGCTTGAATCCATTTTGATGCTTCCTTTCTTCCCTTTTTATAGATTGGCTTGTCCTCCTTAAATTAGAATTGTTTCTAGGTCAAAATCTGGCATGTTGGGCTTCAATTGGAATCAAAAGACCTAAAAATCACGAATTCAGCAATCTGGTGCGGCGGCGAGCATCGCGACGCTCTGGATATGTCTTAACATGGCACGATAGTGCTCTCTTGAGACAGCCACGACGCCCAAAATATTTTGGATTTTGCCAAAGTATTTAACTTGAAAGTTGTAGCTCTATGTCTCTTCTTTCCATAGCTGCAAGCATTACCTCAATTGGAGTTCAAATGAGAGAGATATACCTCAATAAGTGACAGAAGGTCAAAAATCAGCATTTTTCCATATTTTCTCTCTATTTTCCTCTTCTTTTCTTCTTTATTATTCCTAAAACATAAAACACAAAAATCAATTAAATCCTATTTTTTCCTAATCAAATTAAATAAAATTAACTTAAAACATGCTAAAGACATGCTTAATTTATAGAATGTCAAATACCCATAAACTTACTCTTTTGCTTATCCTTAAGCAAATTAATTCATGTGAACAATATTTAATATATGAGATGGGTGAAAGACTTACCATTAAGTTGCCTCATAGTGAAAATTGTATGCTCTTAAAGAATTTCAGAAACTTTAATAATTATGTGTAATATTTAGCTCAAATTCAATTCATGATTTATTTTCTAAAGCCTTGAGTGTGTGTGTGTCTTTGAGCGGTTCAACTATCTTTCACCCAAATGAGTTTATATATCTCAAGAATTTGGGTATGGACCTCTTTTTAGGATTTCCATATGCTTATTTTTCATGCTACTCTCCACTAATGTAGGCTAAAACTACTTTTTAAGATTAAAAGGGCTTTAATCAGCTTGTAATGTGGCTAGGTTATAGGGTGAGACAAAAGATATAATTTAGGCTTGATCACCCAGCACCACATGATTAATTATACTTCTTTTGAGCTTTCTCAAGTTTAGGGAATTTTTCCCCCACACTTATTCCTTTATTTTATTGAATTCTTTTTTTTTCTATTTTCCTTTCACTACTTAGACCTTTATCCGTATTTTTGGACTTTTTCTTTCTTTTGTCCTTGCTCCACCCTTCCACCTTTTTATCAATGTAGCTCTACAAAACAAGCATTTCAAACTTAATCATGGAGTGAGTGAACCAAGAAAAACAAATAAAGGAATTAATCATAAAATTTGGTCTTGGCTCTACAGTGGGTAAGAAGAATATATATATATATATATATATATATATATATATATATATATATATATATATATATATATATATATATATATATATATATATATATATATATATATATATTATGCTCAAAATAAAGGTGCTAAGAATATTTTATTGCTTGGGTTTGACTTGAAAGGCTCAACCTCATCAAATAATGCCTAAATTATCTCTTAATTGGTAGTATCAGCCTAGGATTTCACCTTAAGTAGCATTTAAAAAAGTTCTAGAAAATTTGTGAGATCATAAAATATTTTGAGTTATATAAACTTTCTCTAAGTAAAAGATAAATTAAATACCCAAAGTTGTTGTGCAAAATAGTTTCAAGATTTTAAAAAAGGATAATAATAATAAATTGCAAGAAAATTAAAATCACACATAATCATAATATTCCTACGTTTCTCAAGAGCTATTAGCAATTTAAACATTTATATAATTGGTTATTGGTTTGAATAACACAAACTCAAAGATTGAAATAAGTTCACATGCTCATCCCATTCAATAACTGAAATTAAAAGTGCATAGATCATAGAAGCAGAGTAAATAGTGTATAAGTGTATGATTTATTATACAGCAATCCAGCTAAATCATAAAGTGACCCCCACACTTAAGAAATTACATTGTCCCCAATGTAAAATAGAAAAGAAAAAGATAAAAGAGACAAGTAATAAAATAAAGAGGGGTTTAGTGGAACTTTCTTTATTAGTTGTCACCATCTATCTCATCTTGCTTAGGTGCAGGCCTAAAAGGCAGTTTAGGAGGTGCTGTGAATGTTATTGGAAGCTCCAGGATGTGGGCTAGCTGATTGAAATAATCATTATTATGCTGTGCTATGGAGTACTGGTAGAGTGCCAAATTATTCATCTAGTGGCTTAAGCACTTAGTTCGCTCCAATAAGTCTTTAATAGTGTGTTGGGATGGTAGTGGAGCTAAACTGCTACTAGGTTCCCCTGTTGTAAGTGGCTAAATCCCTAACTTCTCTTTTTCTACTTCCTCATGCCCTTTATATTTTTGTATGTCTGCATAGGATATAGGTCTCATTAGTTGGATGAGAGCTTGAGTGGAATCCTAGCTTACTCTTGCATTCTTACATAGACTAGTGATTAGACTAGGAGCAAAGAGGGAGTCGCCTCAAGAGTTAATACAGCCTTGCATATGTCTATGGATAATTTTTCCTACATTAATAGAAAGGCCCTTTAGTATAGCATAAAGCAGAATGGCCCTATCTCTCCTGACTTGACTCATATTCAAGCTAGGCATAAATCTTGTTGACATAAAATAGTGCCAGGTTTTAGCCACTTTGTTCATGTTGACCTTGGAAAGGTACACTGGTTGGCCATTATCATCCAATTTCTAGGAAGCCCCCTGTAGCAAAGAGTGCAAATAATGTCTTCAAAATCAATGTATGACTGAAGAAGCATCGAGTATTCATCATCCTCTATGTCAGGCAATGAGTAAAACTCATTGATGGCATGCGGAGTGAATTTCACCATCCTGCCTCTAACTTGTCCTTTATGACTTTCATGGACTGTGGCATTGGAGTAAAATTTCTGTACCACGAGAATGACCCATGGTTTTGGATTCCTGTATAAAATCTCCCAATGCCTATGGAGGATATTGTCTTTATGAGGTAACCCAGTAGTGACAATAAATCCTTGTTCTGGAATGATGGGTTTGTGCACTACCACTTTGATGTGGTGTTGATAAATCTCTTCAGTCACGAATGTTGTGTTATCGAATGCTGGAGGGTCATCGACTCTATTCTTCCTCTTTGAGAAGCTCAATTTTGAAGTTTTAGGAGCCACTGGACTTAGAAGCTCATTGTGGCGTTTTACCAAACACCTGGTGTACGCCCTTAAATTGTAGGCAGAATGGTGGTAGATTCCCAACTTGAAGTCCTAATTAAGTGCAACCAAGTAACAATGGAGTATGGAGATCAATCTATAATAGGAAATATGAAGAACACTGTACCCAATTGAGCTTGATTTGTGGCTAGAAAATGCAATATCAAATTGCCTTAGAAACCCTAGAAAAATTCCATTGAATCCAAACCAAATGCTAAAAAAGTTGTTCAATCCTGCAAAAGAAGATGAAAAACCACTTAATATAAGCAAGGAAACGTAATGGGAGATTATTATGGTTGATTGGAGGCAGAAAATTGTATTTGTGGTTGAAGGGGAGTGTAAAATTGGTAAGGGGGATGAAGAGGCCGTGGGCCTCTTATAGAGAGCGCCGCAACGCTCTTTGCTGGAACGTGGAGTGCTGTAGTGCTCACCCGATTTGAACGATGGGCGCTGCAGTGTTGTGTGTCTGCAGGTTAAATTTTTTTTTAACAAATAAAAGAAATCAAATTAAAGAAGAAGAAGAATTATTGTTAGGTTGCCTCCCAACCAACAACTTTGTTTAATGTCATTGGCTCGACTCAGCTCCCTATCTTATTTATGGAGGCTCCTTGATGTTCACTTTAAATATCTAGGACTGATTCAATCTTTGAAATTCAATTGTATGACAAGAAACCACATTAGTGATGATAAGAGGTCCTAACAAAGGGAGAGATTTCTTACCTTGGCGGAGTCTAACCCTTTGATTTCTAGAGCTAGATGCAACTCTACAGTGGGATCTATGCCTTTAAGGCTTGCAATTATTTTTGTAATGGCATTTTTTTGCCTGAAGAATATGCATCAATATTTCTTCTTTTTTAGCACCTAGATTTTTAGCAACTATAATAGGTGATGCATCTCTAACTTCCAAGTATTTTAGGTGATTAGGAAGAGGTAACAAATTTGATCCAAGGTCCTACAAAATAGAAGGTGCAAGAGTAGTATCAGAAAATGGTAATGTCATAGAAGCAACCTTATCTGTTGGTGACCTTTATGAAAAATCATTGAGTGCAACTAGTTCCTTTTTTGTTTTCACATCTAGGTCTATCTCACCATTATTTTTCTCTATAGATTTTCTCTCACTTTCCTCTAGTTTATCTTCTCCATTTGATTCAAACACATCGTGTGCCAAAGAATCAAGTATATCAATAGAATAAATAGGAGTATCATCACCAGGGTGTTTCATGGCTTTATACATATTAAATTTTACTACTTCACCATCAAATTCCATAGTGAGTGTACTATTGTGAACATCTATCTTGGTCTTAGATGTTTTCAAGAATGGTCTCCCTAATAATATTGGTGAAGTAAAATCCCTAATTTCCATGTCAAGCACATAAAAATATACAAATAAAATTAAATCATCTACCTATACCAAGACATCCCTAATTATTCCCTTAGGATATGCATTGGACCTGTTTGCTAGTTGAATTATCAGATTTGTAGAGTTTAATGGTCCCAATTTCAAAGATGTGTATACAAAATATGGCATGACATTGATGGAAGCTCCTAAATCCAACATAGTTTTTTCGACACGAGTATCCCCAATTTTTCATGGAATAGTAAACATACTTGGATCCTTGCATTTAGTGGGGAGTTTTATTTGTGTCATGGTAGATACATTCTGACTCATTTGAACCTTTTCAAATCCTTTCAATTTTTGGCTTCTTTTTTGAGTACATATTTCTTTCAAGAACTTTGCATATCTTGGTACCTGTTTAATAGCATCTAAAAAAGGAATATTAACTTCACATTTTCTAAAGGTTTCATATAAATCAGAAGTTTTCTTATGTAACCTGTTTTCTTTAAGAGCTTATAGAAAAGGAGGCACTACTTCATAATTTAAATTAGATGGAGACTTACCTGTAGATTCTTTTTTCTCCTTATTTAATTTCTCATGCTCCTTAAGAAAAGAAAGGGACGGTAGGCCTTCAATTTCCTTACCATTCCTTGAAATAATTGCACTGAAATTTTTTATGGGATTTACCACAATTTGAGAGGGTAGCTTACTTAAGTTTTGAGCATCTAATTGACTCACTGTGGTTGCTAATTGACATACTTGAGTTGTCAGGTTCTGAATGCTAGCTCTTGTCTCTTGCTGAAATTGTTGAGAGTTATGCATAAGAGTTTTCACAATATTTTCCAATGGATTACTTACCTGATGATCCTGGGATGTATTCTGTCTAGGATAATAGGCCTGTTGATTTTGCTAAATTTTTTTTGCTACATGTCTATTTTGTGCATTCCCATACCTTAAATTGGGATGATCATTCCATCTAGGATTATATGTATTAGCATATGGATCATACCTCTTTGGTTGGCCAAGAAAACCCCCTACCGTATTAGCATGTTCTAAGAATTCCTCTTGAAGTGTAGGACACATGTCAGTTGGGTGTCTTATGGCTGAAAATATTACATAGGCTTTAACTTGCTGCGGTGTACCTGTAGCCATTTGGCGCACAAGAGAGGTAAGTTCAGATATCTGTTACTGAAGAGAAGTATTACTTACCTCATGAGCATGTCTTGGAGGATCATGCATAATGCCAAATTGTTTGGAGTTGGCAACCATATTTGATATCAAGACTTTGGCTGCTTCAGAAGTCTTGTCTACTAGTGCTCCTCCACTAGCTGCATCTATCATGCACCTATCTCCCTGCAATAGACTTTCATAGAAATATTAGATTAGTAGCTTCTCACTACTTTGATGATGCGGGAAACTTGCACAAAGCTTTTTAAATCTCACGCAATATTCATAAAGTGTCTCTTCATGCAATTGTCTAATGCTGCATATTTCTTTCCTGATATTAGCAGCTCTAGATGTAGGAAAATATCATTCGAGAAATATTCTCTTCATCTCATTTCATGTAGTGATAGTACCAGAGGGAAAATAATATAGTCAATCTTTGGCTGAGTCTCTTAATGAAAAAGGAAAAGCCCTGAGTTTTTGTTGTTTGTGTTTCATAAATAACTGTAAGCGCATGGCATAGTTGTAGCTAGGCCGGCGAGTACAAGTTGTATCCCATAGAGAACAATTATTAATTACTAGACTTTACGAAGTATGCTATTTAAATCAATGTAATTCGATGAGAGTTTGTCACAATTAAACTAATAAGTAATTCAATTAATGAAAGCCTAGGGTTAGGGTTTACCACATTTATTATATTCAACAATCAATATGTACCTCTAATTGCAATTATCTAGGTTATTGGGGATGGTTTAACCTTAATTAATTAGCAACCTCTTTCAAGCATTACTAAACATACCTAGGTTAATCCAATTGTCTACTCTCGTGGTTCTTAGTTCAACCTAAGTCCATTAAGTTCTATGCCAACCATGGAATACAATTAATCGGTTTTCTCGTGCCCACTAATTGATTCATTCCTATAGAACCTTAAACTATTTTCGTGATTAAGATATCCCTAATTAACTATTAGGTTCCGGTAGTAACTTTCACCTTTCAGTTCATTAGTTAATATCCTAAGACATGATAAATATTGACTAGACATTGTAATATCCCATAATTTTTAAATAATAATGTTTTACGATAAAAAATATACTTTTATTCTAAATGATTATGTTTTGCTAAAAGAAAATATATTTTTAATTAAAATAATTATATTGGCCTTTAATAAATTTTTGTTTTATTTTTAGAAATATTCTTTCTTTTATTATGTATAAAGATAATTTTTTTGTGATTTATTTTATTAAAATTTTAATCAAGAAAAGTCATGATTTAAGAGTTAAACTAAAGTTTTATAAAAATGTAAATTTTTAGAAAATTTTGAGATATTTTAGGATGAAAAATAGTATTTATATGTATATAATAAAAATAAAACTAATAAATTTTAAATATTTAATTATTAAATAATAATAAAAAAGAAAGAAAAAAGGGAGGGGGAGACAGAAGCAAGGTTCAAAAATCTAATTTTCGTAATCGATGAATAGTATAAATAGTAACCTTTATTTTTTTTCTCTAGATCTGGAGTGTCTATTGACTTCCGATCTCAAAAATAAGAGTACTAGTGAATTTAGGACGGAGTATACTACGATTTTGACTGAATAATTTTTTAAATCAGCTGCAAAATCACTGCAAATCGAAAGTAAAAAATCTTAGAAAAAGGTAAGTTCTGAATCTTATATTTAGAGACCTCAAATTGAAAATCTGACATCGTAGATGGATTTAGGAGCAAGATAAACCTTAGGATATGAATTTTTTTGGCCATCTGATAACTTTTTGGGCGTCGTGATCAGTAATTCTACGGGTATGAATAGTGATTTTCGGTGGTAAATAGTATTTTCCTGCCGTGAACAGTGACCAGCGTTGACCAAGCTCCTGGGGGAATTTCCTAGGTTTTGGACCTTCTGGACTCATTTTTTAGGTCTATTTGATCAAATTGAGATTGGAAAAGTGCCTTTTAGGGCTGTCCAATCTGGGGTCCTTACCCTGTGAGTAGATGATTCTTTCTATGACTTGCCCTATACTGTTCTTGATCTTTAAATGTGTAATTGATTATGTTTATAAGTTATTTACACTTTTATATGTTTCTGAAATGGATTAAATTATTTGAATTGTTTACAATCTGGAATATTGTTCAAGAAGAGTAAAGTTTTGAAAATGGATTTTTGAACTCATGGTATATCTGATACTACATGTATTTTTCATTAAATGGTAAAGTAAATATTTATGCATATGGTATTGATTTATAAAGCTATATGATTGCCTCGAGAAAGGACATGTATATTTGATAAATCCTAATTGGGAAATTTATGACAAATGAGCTGTATTGAGACTAAAATTTTGTATTATACTAGAAGCTCTATTTTGAATGATATGGAATATATAGAGATGATAATTTTGTGGAGGAATCTACTTAAAAACACTATTTGCAAACATCAGGTGATGTTAGCCCTAATGCACCTTGATACAGCAGCTAGCAGGGGTGGTGCTAGCCTCGTGTGAGGGTCAACACATGGGATATGATATGTGATGGAGAGCAAGATGCCTCCTATCTGGGCGAGATGCCAGTTATATGATATGTAATTTGCATTTGCTTACTTTGTGCTTAGGAAATGACCTATATTGTAGTCCCTTCGCGTGTCTTCTTAAATGGTGGTAGGGCAAACATTGGCTGAGATGTTAAATATAGGCAAATTCTACTCCAAAAAAGTATGAAAGTGATTGAACTCTGATATGGTGGTTCTGATATGGGATCCTCCTAATATTTTTATAGGAAATGTTTTTAATGTATATCAATGTTTGATCAACGATCATATTGTATCATATATGGTTACAAATATCTGAATGTGATTTGAACTGAGAATATTTAAAAATGCGGGTCTTATATGGATGTACTTCCGAACTGTAATTTTCTATGTAATAAATTTTAAAATATGAGTTCATCCATATGTTGACCTAAGAGGTTATAGAAGGTCTTATCTGCTCACTGAGTTGTCAAACTCAGTTCACGATATTTACATTGTTTTTCAGATAAGGATATAAAGTCTAGTCTTGTAGATACGAGATCAACTAGGTGTCATACTTTCTTGGTGAGCCTACGTTGCTTCCATGGCTCACAGTTTTAAATTATTTTGTATTTGTATTCTAGAGTATGCTCTATATGCCACAGGCAGGATACCTACTTCTGCTATTACTTTAATGTTTATGGACTTTGTCTGTATATGATATATGTATGGGAGAACCGATATGTATCTACTTCCATGATAAATGATTGAAATATTCATGTTTTTGGAAAATATATGTTCAAGGTATACGTGTTTCATGTGTCCTAAAATTAGGGGTGTGACAAGTTAGTATCAGAGGCATTAGGTTTCCCTATGGCTATCAGAGCAAAGGATTCTTTAGTATGGGTATGAGCCTGATATATTTATACTTCTAGTGCTGCTGAGAGATTTTATAGGGTCTCAATTTCCTTTCTATTCCAAGTTTGTTAAATTTCCTAGTATAAGATTGATTGAATATTGTGGCATCTTAAGAAGTATCAATGGGTCAATTACTTCCTGAAAGTGAAACAGATAGGTGTACTAGAGAATTTAAAGAATTGAGACAATTGCCAATTATGATCATTTCTGAATATGATATCTGTTTTACTCAGTTGTCTAGATGTGGTAGACTTTGATATTATATTAGAAATGGATTGGTTGACAACATGTTAGGCCATTTTAGAATGTCATCTTAAGATGATTAATTCAAGATTCCTAGAGAATCTTCTTTCTTGATACAAGGAGACCGTAGTGAGGTACCCAAAAATCTAATATCTGTTTTAGCAGCCTATAAGTTATTACAAAAAGGTGCCAAGGATATTTGGCAGTGGTGGGAGATGTTGATATAAAATATACCAGTGTAAATCAAGTTCCAGTGGTTAGAGAATTATCTAATGTAATTCTTGAGAAATTGCTAGGATTACTATAACAACTCCTTTTATGTAAATGTAAATTTTTTTTTATATTTGTAAAATTCCATGAAGTTATTACTACTTTAATTTTAACCACTTAACTCGTAATAATAATCACTTTAACCAAGTATAATTGTTATTAACAGTGATACAATACTGAGTTTCCATACACACCATTATTTTACAAACATTTGTACAAAGATACATATTAGCTTTAATCATCTACGTCGACTACTTTCGGGGACACTGGTGCGGGTGGCGGCAACTCCACTGAAATCTCAGTCACATCTACTACAGATATATCTAATATAACTAGTAGTTGCCCAAGGTAGGGCACCTCAATCTAACGTATAGAAACAATAAGTGTCATGGAGAAAATCTGCATAATTATTCTTCTGAACATGATATGGAAATATAGTGAGAATTAAATCCTAGTAGGTTCAAAAATAAATCATAATTTACCATCAATATAGTTCATCATGTCATGTCCATCTGTATAAACTACAGAAAATATCTTTAGGTCACATGAATGCACTTTATCCATGCACATGAAAATTTTACAATTATGACATGTATGGCATAAATACTATTTTTCAGGATATCATATGATGATTATCAATTTATTCTCATATCAAGCTACCCTGGTCAGGGTGAGTATTTTCTACTCTCCGGTATGGGCTTTTCTCGCTCCATCTGACATGGCTTACTTTCTCTTTCTTTTCTTATTAACATGATCATATTCAAAGCCGTTGGTAGGACGTCCCCTACTGGTGCACCACACAGACCGCCATGTGACCGTGCTTGTCTTTTTACTTTTCACATTAATAGCCGAAAATATGATTTCAATAACAAATATGTTCATTATATTCTCATGCAAAAATTTATCAAAGCATAATCATTCCCAAAACTCATTGGTAAAAATGCAATTATGCCATGAACATAATCATTTTCAAATTTCACTTTATAAAATATTTCCATGTCAAAATTACACACTTAAGGTGGTAGTAAATTCATGCAATGGCAATAGCTAAGGCACATACTAGTTATTTATTATTTTCATTTATAAAATTCTTCTTCATTCTTAAATATTATTTTCATTTCTTCATTTTCTTTATGCTTAGCATTTAGTCATTTTCTTCTTATTTATATCATTTCCAACACATGTTCTTACAAATTTATAGAGCATTTTTTTCCAATTTGATTTTTACTATTACCCTATAGTTAAAGAGGTTCATCTAGGGTAGAAAAATGTTGAAAATAGGCTTCACCAACTTCCAACACGGTCTTGCCATGTTCTAGGACACGACCATGCTTTAAAAATACTTCAAATGTACTAAAAAATAGCCTCGAATATGGCGAACCCGTGCTTGAAGCACCCAGAACACGGCCTGGCCGTGTTCTGTGACCTTTGCTCACTAATCAGAGTATGACTCCTTCATTTTAACTCCGATTGAGGTGATCTTGGTGTCTAAGGAAAGATAAGACAATTATCTAAAACTATTATGTTAATCATATCAGCCAAATAGTAATAAATCTTAGTGTTATTACTCCCTTAAATTCAATATTTTTTCTTCTCGGTTAGGTTCTAACCTTTACTTAATAATCTGACTATATCTCCCACATTTGAAATCCAAATTGAGTGATTTCAGTTGTTAAATATTTGTGAGACATATATCTACATTTTTTATGTTAACCATTTATTTTCATTCCTTATCGATTCTTCCCAGAATTTTAAAAACAGAAACTTAAAGTCTTACCACCTATAGCCATACCTATGCAGAACTATCTAAACCAGTCTAAGTATTCAAACATACATCACATGCAAGATCAATATGTAATATGATAAAGCAACATTCATGACCAATCATCAAAGTTCTAAGATCAAATTCCCATATGTATGTTACAAATTTCAAAGCTTTTCTTCGAAAAGAAATATTGTTAAACTTACCTAAGAATCTCCCTAGTGAATTGGTTTTCTTATTTCCTCTTGAAAGAAGTAGCAAGATTCCTCCCTTCCCTTAGCTTTTCTAGCAGCTTAGGTAAAAGAAGGAGGGTGAGTTTTTGAACCTCAAGGATGAAGAAGAAAAATGGATTCAAGTGGAGATTAAGGTAACTTACCTTGAGTACTTAGCCTTCTAAACTTCTCCTTCTTCTTCCTTCCTTTCTTCTCCTTTCTTTCTCTCCTTTCCTCACTCTACCTTGCTTCTATTTCTCTCTCTTCCTCACTTGGATGAAATTAAAATGTTGTAGGGGTGGGTTTTGCTTAAATAGACCACCAAAATAATACACCTTTCATGATCATGGGTCTACCTTATCACAATTAGGATACACTTTGTTGAATTTTTGGAAAACAAACAACTTATGTTCTTGTCTTCCTCTTCCTTAGTCAAGATATGCATAGGAAAATGAGATTTTTATTTTGAAAATTATGATGATATGTTCTTAAGATAAGGGACAAGGTCCCTTTGATTTAGGGATTCATTTCCATTTTCTTTTGTCTTAAACAAGTATGATAGGTTTGCCTTTTTAGGTGGCAAATTTCTAGCTCTTGAATATCCATTATTTGGTTGATATTATTTGTGTGGGATATGAATGTTTTGTCCTAATGCCATGTATTATCATACCACTTGCTAAAATTATGAGTGTAGGATATAGATGTTTTTATCCTAAAGCTTTGTATTATCATGTCACTTGCCAAAATTATGAATGTAGAATCACACCACTTGCTAAATTTTTATCTTAATGCCATGTAACCTAATCTTTATTATTATTACATTATTATATCATCACCTAGTTTATTTTATTTTATTTTTCCTCTTGGATTTGGGCTTATTCCTACCCATTATGGGCTTATTCCTACCCATTTTCTTTGCTTTGGATAAAATTCTACCTTTCTTGGAGGGCTTGGTCACATTTTCATAATTTTTGGGCTATCGGTCCAATTACTATATCCTAGTCCAAGTCTATGTTTTATTTCTTGCTTAGGTTATCCAATGGGCTTGCTAGAAACTTATGTGAAGTGGAAAAACTCTATATGAAGTGTCCATAGGTAAAAGCCCAATGTATGGGTAAAGATTTTAAACTTAGTAACTCTAGTTCTTGAATTAGGAAAAATTACCCTAATCCAATGTTCTTGAAATTTTAAGACCTTTACTTGTTTCTAAAAATTTATCTTCCTTATCCAAGAATTTTGCTTCTCTTTAGTATGTTATTTCTAATTATTTTTCCTATTAGGTTTTTCCTCTTTATTTGTTCTCTTAATGTTAGAAACATTTTCTATGCATATACATAAGGTGAAGAATTTCTAAGGATTATATTTCCTTAGATATCTAAAATATTATCTAATAAATTTTATTTCCTTAATTAAATATTTATGTACTTTTATCAATAAAAGAAACGAAATTAGGGATGTTACATTTCTCTCCCCCTAAAAGAAATTTTGTCCTTAAAATTTCAGAAATTACCCAATAAGAACAATTGCGGATATTTCTTCCTCATGACTTCTTCCAGCTCCTAAGTTGCTTCTTCCGGAGTCAAACCTTCCCATAACACCTTAACAAGGGGAATGGTTTTATTTCTCAGTTGCTTCACATCAGTGTCCAATATGGATGCAGGTACTAGCTGGTATGTCATGTTCTCCTTTATTTGGATTGGTTCATCTTGTATTACATGTGATGAATCTGGAAGATACTTCCACAGTAGTGATACGTGGAAAACATTATGCAGGTTGGACAAATTAGGTGGGAGAGCAACTTGATATGCTGATGTCCCTACTTTCTTCAGAATATGGTAGGGTCCTAAAAATCGCAGACTTAGCTTTTTTGTTTTGAGAGACCTACCAACTTTTATAGTCGAGGAAAGTTTCAGAAATACGTGGTCGCCTTCCTCAAACTCTAGAGGTCTATGTCTCTTATCGTAGTAACTCTTTTGCCGACTCTGAGCTGTAAGTATTTTGTCTCGTATCATCCTGATTTGTTCAGTGGTTTGTTGAACTAGATCAGGACCCAACAAGTTCTTTTCTCCTACCTCAAACCAACATAGTGGAGATCGGCACTTTCTACCGTATAAAGCTTCATTGGGGGCCATCTTAATACTAGAGTGATAGCTATTATTGTAAGAAAACTCTACTAAAGGTAGGTACTTATCCCATCTTTTACCTTGCTCTATCACACAGGCCCTCAACATATCTTCTAGGGTTTGAATGGTTCGTTCTGTCTGCCCATCAGTCTGAGGATGGTAGGCAGTACTAAACCGCAACTGAGTACTAAAAGCTTCCTGCAATGCCTTCCAAAATCTCGATGTGAACCTCGGATCTCTATCAGAAATGATATTTAAGGGAATTCCATGCAGTCTAACTATTTCCTAGACGTACAATTGGGCTAATTTATCCAGTGAATAGTTAATTTTTATGGGCAAAAAGTGAGCAGATTTGGTTAATCTGTCAATTATTACCTAGATAGAGTCATGTCCCACTGAAGTCTTAGGTAATCCCACAACCAAGTCCATTGAGATACTGTCCCATTTCCATTTAGGGATATCAAGAGGTTGTAGAAATCCTGCTGGCTTTTGATGCTCCACCTTCACCTTTTGACAAATGAGACATTTCGCCACAAACTCGGCAATTTACTTTTTCATCCCTGGCCAACAACAATACATCCTTTTGAAAGAGGGGGGGAATTGGCGGTTTTAAATTGGCCTCGCCCACAGCACGGTCGTGCTTCGGGCGGGCTAGCTGCAGCGTGTTTATTTATTATTATTTTTATGGCTACCACAGGCAAGCACATGTCTTGGAACATAGGGTGCCCATGTTCCTTGCGGGTATGGTGCACACATTTTTTTTTCACCTGGGACACGCCCTGCCCGTGTTTCTGGCTGGAAATCCCCTATTTTTCAATTTTTACCTCTTCTTTTGATTCTCTTCAAGCACCTTTGCTTCTAGCTCTTTTAGACCACTTTGGAACCATCGTAATGGACCTAAAAATCAAGGAAAATATTCAATAAACTCAACCTAAGAAATTAGCTAATTAAAGATGAAAACTAAAACTCAAAGCAAGAAATCAAGCAAAAGAAAACTTTAAAAATCAAAATGTGGGTTGCCTCCCACAAAGCATTTGTTTAAAGTCATTCGCTCGACTCCTTTGCTTCTTCAATGGATTGAGGGGGGCTCTAAGAGAGCTTGGGTGGCTCCCTTTTCAACTAGTTGTCCCGTCACAAAATGCTTGAGACGTTGCCCATTGCCCTTGAAAGATCTGGTGGATTCACTCCGCACCTCCACTGCTCCATAAGGAAAGACTCGAGTCACTTGGAAAGGACCAGACCATCTAGAACGAAGCTTTTCGGGAAAGAGTCTCAGCCTTGAGTTGAATAGCAAGACCCAATCTCCTATTTGAAATTGGCGCCTAAGGATGTGCTTATCATGCCATCTTTTTGTTCTTTCCTTGTATAACTTGGCATTTTCATAAGCATCAAGCCTTAGCTCATCTAGCTCATTTAGTTGTAGGCATCTCCTCTTTCCAACAGTTGACAGGTCAAAATTGATTGTTTTGACCGCCCAATATGCCTTATGCTTAAGGTCTACCGGCAAATGAAAGGGTTTCCCATATATTAATCGAAAGGGTGTGGTCCCTATCGGTGTTTTATAGGCAGTCCTGTAGGCCCATAATGCATCATCGAGTTTGAGAGACCAATCTTTTCTGGCCTTTGAGACGGTCTTCTCCAATATTGCCTTGATCTCCCTATTTGATATTTCTACTTGCCCACTAGTTTGAGGATGATAGGCTAGAGCCATTTTATGGGTGACTCCATATTTCTTCAAAAGGTTTTGGAATTGTTGCTCAATGAAGTGAGAATCTCCATCACTTATTACGACTCGGGGCACTCCAAATTTCGGGAAACTTATCCTCTTGAAGAGCTTGGCAACCACTCTAGCATCATTGGTGGGGGATGTTACTGCTTCAACCCACTCAGAAACGTAGTCCATAGCCACTAGAATGTACTTGTTCCCACATGAAGAAGGAAAGGGACCCATAAAGTCAATGCCCCAAACGTCAAATATCTCAACTTCTAAAATGCTGTTCAGGGGCATCTCATTCCTTCTGGATATGTTGCCAACTCTTTGGCACCGGTCACATGCTTTAACAAAAGTGTGCACATCCTTGAAGAACGTAGGCCAATAGAAACCAGCTTGAAGAATTTTAGCTGAAGTCTTAGAGATGCTGGTATGGCCTCCACAAGGTGAATTATGGCAATGATATATAACACTGTAAACTTCTTCCTCTGGAATACACCTTTGGAATATGCCATATGCACACCACTTGTACAAGCATGGATCATCCCAATAGTAAGACTTAATGTCAGAGAAGAATTTCTTTCTTTCATAATAGCTCAACCCCTCGGGGAGTATTCTGCATGTAAGAAAGTTCACGAAGTCTGCATACCAAGGAGCACCAGCATAAGTGACCATCAGGAGTTGATCATTAGGAAATGAATCATCAATAGGCAAATCATCTTTGTAATCTCTCATAAGATCTTGCCTAAGCCTTGAAAGGTGGTCTGCAACCACATTCTCTGTCCCTTTCTTATCTTTGATTACAAGATCAAACTCCTGTAGTAAGAGGATCCATCTAATCAGCCTCGGTTTGGCATCCTTTTTACTTAACAGGTACCTGATGGTAGCATGATCTGTGAATACTATGACTTCTGATCCCAGTAAATATTGTCTGAATTTATCAATTGCGAACACCACTGCCAAGAGCTCCTTTTCAGTGGTAGAGTAGTTGACTTGAGCTTCATCTAGTGTCTTACTAGCATAGTAGATGGCATAAGGTTTTTTGTCTCTCTGTTGCCCAAGTACAGCTCCCACGGCATAGTCACTTGCATCGCACATAATTTCGAAGGGAAGGCTCTAATCAGGAGGTTGGATGATGGGTACAGATATAAGCGCCTCCTTCAACCTGCAAAAAGAACGCAAGCAGTCATTATCAAATACAAATGGGACATCTTTAACAAGTAAATTAGTTAAGGGTTTAGAGATTTTTGAAAAGTCTTGGATGAATCTCCTGTAGAAGCCTGCATGCTCAAGAAAACTCCTTACTTCCTTAACGTTTGATGGTGGTGGCAGTGTCTAAATCGCCTTTATCTTTGCCTTATCCACTTTTATCCCCCTTTCAGACACCAAGTGTCCCAAAACTATTCCTTCTTTCACCATAAAGTGGCATTTCTCCCAATTCAGGACCAGATTGACTTCCTCGCATCTCTTAAGTACCTGTGTTAAAATTTTCAAACAGTCATCAAATGAGGTACCATAGACTGAAAAGTCATCCATAAACACTTCCATTATTTCCTCTATAAAATCAGAGAAAATAGCCATCATACATCTCTGGAAAGTGGCTGGTGGGTTACACAATCCGAATGGCATCCTTCTATATGCAAAGGTGCCATAGGGACATGTGAACGTAGTCTTCTCTTGGTCGTCTGAATGGATAGGGATCTGAAAGAATCCTGAGTATCCATCCAGATAACAGAAGTGCGAATGTCTAGCCAACCTTTCCAATAACTGATCAATAAAAGGCAAAGGGAAGTGATCCTTACGGGTGGCCTTATTTAATTTTCTATAGTCAATACACATGTGCCAACCCGTAACAGCTCTAGTAGGGATTAATTCATCATTATCATTTCTAACTACAGTCATACCTCCCTTTTTAGGAACCACATGGACAGGACTTACCCATTCACTATCCGAGATAGGATAGATAATACCTGCATCAAGCAATTTGAGTACCTCCTTCTTGACTACCTCTTTTATGTTGGGATTGAGTCTCCTTTGATGTTCCCTGAAAGGTTTATGATCATTATCAAGAATTATACGATGCATACAAACAGATGGACTAATCCCTTTTATGTCATCTATACTATACCCAATCACCTTCTTAAATTTTCTGAGTACATCAAGTAACTTACCAGTTTCCTCAGTATTCAGATCAACATTCGCTATGACTGGATATGAAGAGTTAGGGTCCAGAAATTCATACCTGAGAGTAGAGGGAAGAGGTTTTAATTCTACCTTAGGTGTTTTGCCTTCCTCTAAATCAGCTGATTTGTGGTTGTGGTCCTATTCCAGCTTTTCAATTTTCACTTCTGAGGTGAGCTTAGGACTCTCATCAAGCAATCTAGTGTAGGCATCAGCTTCTACCTGTTCAGCACAAGAAATAGAACTATCCAAAAGGCAAAGTTCAAGTGAATCAGTAGGGCACAAACTCATTGCATTATCAATAATATTTTGTTCAATTATATCAACCATGCAATAAGTATCACCTAAGGATGGACATTTCATAGCATCATTAAGATTAAATTCAATCTTTTCATCCCCTACATTCAGGGAAAGCTTTCCATCCTTAACATTAATAATGGCAATTGTAGTGGCTAGGAAAGGCCTTCCCAGAATGATGGGGATTTGGCTATCTTCCTCCATCTTTAATACCATAAAGTCAATGGGTATGAAAAACTTACCTACCTTTAGAGGCATATCCTCTAATATACCTACCGGGTGAGTAACGGATCGGTCCGCTAACTGTAGAGAAATAGTGGTAGGCTTCAGATCTCCCATCTGGAGCTTATTGCAAATGGATAGTGGCATAAGGCTTATGCTTGCTCCTAGATGACATAAGGCTTTAGTGATCTGTACATCTCCAATGGAACAAGGTATTGAGAAGCTCCCAGGATCCTTTAGTTTAGGAGGCAATTTTTTCTGAATCAGGGCACTGCACTCTTCAGTCAATGCCACAGTGGCATATTCCTCAATCTTCCTCTTATTAGAGAGGATTTCCTTTAGAAATTTGGCGTATGAAGGCATTTGAGATACTGCTTCTAAGAATGGAATGTTGATGTGCAACTTTTTCAGCACATCCAGAAACTTTCCATACTGTTTCTCTAACTTAGCCTTGGCTAGTCTCTGAGGGAAGGGAACTGGTGGCTTATACGGTTCAGGAGCCACATAATCAGGCTCATTTATTTCCTTCCTCCCACTAATTGGCTCTTCTTCTTCATTCACTGGCTCAGGCACATCCCTTTTCTCAACTTCTTTTTCATCCTTCTTTTTCACTGGTTCACCCAATTGTTTACCACTTCTCAAAGTGATAGCTTTACAGTGTTCTCTAGGGTTTTCAGGTTGACCAGGGAACTTACCAAAATTTCTGGTTGAAGAGCTCGCTTTCTGTGCTATTTGAGTCTCCAGCATCTTATTATGGGTAGCAAGTGAATAAACTTTAGAAGCCAGGTCTTTTATTTCTTCATTCATGCTGTGATTCTGAGCTCTAAACTCCTCATTCTGCTTGCTCTGCGTAGAGATGAAATTCTCCATTAGGGCCTCTAGATTTGACTTTGGTTGCAAAGGATTGTATGGCCTTGGATTCTAGATACCTGGAGGTCGTCTGAAATTATTTTGGGGCTGCTGACCAACATTCGGCTTATATGATAAATTAGGGTGGTTTCTCCAGCCAGGATTGTAAGTATTACTGTATGGGTTGTTCCTCTGATTGTTCACAAAATTAACCTGCTCACAATCCTGAACTGTAGCACTCCCAAGCTGACACTCATTGGCCACATGGCCAATACCTCCACAAAGCTCACAGGATGCAGATGAAAGGTGATGCAACAGCATTGATGCTCAGTTTATCCAGTTTCTGAAATAAAACATCAACCTTAGAAGTTATATGATTGAAAGCATCTACTTCATACATTCCTGCCGGCTTTCTGGTCTACCTCTCACTAGACCAGGAGTAGTGGTTCTGGACCATGTCTTCAATCAACTCATAGGCTTCATCAACCGTTTTATTCATCAAAGCTCCTCCAACTGTAGTATCCACAGACATCCGGGTGCTATAAATTAGTCCATTGTAAAATGTATGGACTACTAAACATTTTTCCAGCCCATGATGTGGGCATACCCTGAGGAGCTCCTTGAATCTTTCCCATGCCTCATATAAGGATTCTCCATCCCTCTGAGCAAATGTAGTAATCTGGTTCCTCAAATGGGCCGTCTTACTTGGCGGGAAATACTTGGCCAGGAAAGCTTGAGAAAGCTGCAGCCAAGTGGTGATGGACCCCGATGGGAGAGAGTGCAACCACGCACAGGCCTTATCCCTTAGTGAGAAAGGAAATAATCTCAACCTGATAGCATCTGAGGAGACACTATTTAGCTTCAGGGTGTCACAGTACTAAAAAAAAATTGAGATATGTAAATTTAGGTCTTCAGTAGGTGACCCTCCAAACTGATTCTACTAAACCATCTGCAAGAGAGATGGCTTCAGCTCAAAATTATTTGCTTCAACCACTGGCCTGACTATGCTAGGGTTCAGGCCATGTGTGTCCGGGGCAGTAAAGTCCTTCAGAGATTGGTTATCTCTTTCCCCCATTGTAGCTGCTAAACTCTCTTCCTGTTGTCTTCTTCTTAACCTTCGCAGAGTGCGTTCAATTTTTGGGTCAAATTCAGCAATGAACCCACGGTTTCTTCGCATAAAAGAGAAACACTCCTATAAGGGAAGAAAATAGGCAAGAATCAGCAGAGAAAAATTATGCAGAAAAATAAACAGAAATTGATCTAGTCTAGCTATTTTGTAAAATATCTAATATTGGCTTTGTTCCTCAGCAACGGCGCCAAAAAACTTGTTACGTGTGTTTTACTAAATACCGCAAGTGCATGGCGTAGCTGTAGCTAGTCCGGCAAGTACGGGTCGTGTCCCACAGAGAACAATGCCAATTACCAGAATCTCACAAAAAGTTCTATTTAAATCGATATAATTTGATGGGCAAATATCGCAATTAAGCAAGTCGAAGTAACCAATTAAGCTAAGCCTAGGGTTAAGGTTCACCATGCTTGTGATACTCAACAACTGTTATTTACTCCTGATTGCAATTGTTTAGATTATTGGGGATGGTTTAGCCTAAAATAATTAGCAATCTCTTTCAAGAATTACCAATTGTACCTAGGTTAATCAAATTACCTACTTTCATGGTGCTTAGCTTAACCTTGGTCCATTAAGCTTTATGCCAACCATAGAGTAATTCATTGGTAGTTCAATACAAATCAGAAGTAAGATGAGGTAGAAGTAGAAGTAGAGAGATAAAAGTAGAAGTAGAAGGATAGAACCTGGTGTGTAGATGAATGCAGATAAATTACAACTTCAAAGCAGTAAAATCTACTCTAGAACATCAAAATCCTCAAAGAACTATGTAAATACCTAATCCAAATATGTTTCCTAAGGCTAGAAAGTGTTTTCCTAGTGTCTCTTACGGTTCCTCCTTGTCAGCTGCGCACCCCCAAGCATGTATATCCTTTTTGGGCGGCCAAAACCCTAAATTTAACGCTCTTTACGGTCCCCGAAGCACGGCCATGTTCTAGGACACGGCGTGGCCGTGCTTCGGGCGGGAAAAAGGAGAAGTGTAGCATTATCTACGCAGAACACGACCTGGCCGTGTTGCAGGCCACCAAGCATGGCCAGGTCATGCTGCATGCTGTTGTGCTCCTTTCTTCATGATTTTTGATGTGCATCCTCCTTGCTTCCTCCTCAGCATGTCCCAGGTCTTTTAGTGTCTTTCCATGACTGCTTTTCCTTGCTTCTTGGCTTCTATTGCTCTCCTGCAATCACAAAATGAACTACAACAGTACCCAGAACAAAGTATAGCCAAAAACATAAAAATACCCACACGTTACTATGAATTAGGGGACAAAATATGACCTATAAGTGTAACATCCCTAATTTCGTTAAAAGTACATTAAAGAAATAAAATTTATTAGACAATATTTTAGATATCTAAGGAAAATATAATCCTTATAAATTCTTCACTTTATGTATATGCATAGAAAATGTTTCTAACATTAAGAAAACAAATAAAGAGGAAAAATCTAATAGGAAAAAAATTAGAAATAACATATTAAAGAGATGTAAAATTCTTGGATAAGGAAGATAAATTTTTTAGAAACAAGTAAAGGTCTTAAAATTTCGAGAACATTGGATTAGGGTAATTTTTCCTAATTCAAGAACTAGAATTATTAAATTTAACATCTTCACCCATACATTGGGCTTTTATCTATAGACACTTCATATAGAATTTTTCTGCTTCACATAAGTTTCTAGCAAGCCCATTGGATAACCTAAACAAGAAATAAAACATAGACTTGGATTAGGATATAGAAATTGGACCAATAGCCCAAAAAAGTATGATAATGTGTTCAAGCCCTCCAAGAAAGGTAAAAGTTTATTCAAAGCAAAGAAAATGGGTAGGAATAAGCCCAAACCCAAGAGGAAAAAAAAATAAATAAATTAGGTGATGATATAATAATGTAATAATAATAAAGATTATGTTACATGGCATTAAGACAAAAATTTAGTAAGTGGTATGATTCTACATTCATAATTTTACCAAGTGGCATGATAATACAAGGCTTTAGGACAAAAACATCTATATCCTACACTCATAATTTTAGCAAGTGGTATGATAATACTTGGCATTAGGACAAAACATTCCTATCCCACACAAAAAATATCAACCAAATAATGGAAATTCAAAGGCTAGAAATTTGCCACCTAAAAAGGCAAACCTATCATACTTGTTTAAGACAAAAGAAAATGGAAATGAATCCCTAAATCAAAGGGACCTTGTCCCTTATCTTAAGAACATATCATCATAAATTTCAAATTGCAAATCTCCTTTTCCTATGCATATCTTGACTAAGGAAGAGGAAGACAAGAACATAAGTTGCTTGTTTTCCAAAAATTCAACAAAGTGTATCTTAATTGTGATAAGGTAGATCCATGATCATGAAAGGTGAATTATTTGGTGGTCTATATAAGCAAAACCCACCCCATAACATCTTAATTTTGTCCAAGTGAGGAAGAGAGAGAAATAGAAGCAAGGTAGAGTGAGGAAAGGAGAGAAAGAGAGGAGAAGAAAGGAAGGAAAAAGAAGGAGAAGTTTAGAAGGCTAAATACTCAAGGTAAGTTACCTTAATCCCCACTTGAATCCATTTTTTCTTCTTTATCTTTGAGGATCAAAAACTCACCCTCCTTCTCTTTCCTAAGCTGTTAGAAAAGCTAAGGGAAGGGAGGAGTCTTGCTACTTCTTTCAAGAGCAAACAAGAAAACCAATTCACTAAGTGAGCTAGGGAGATTTTTAGGTAAGTTTAACAATATTTCTTTTTGAAGAAAAGTTTTGAAATTTGTAATATTTATATGGGATTTTGATCTTAGCACTTTGATTATTGGTCATGAATGTTGCTTCATCAAGTTACATATTGATCATGCATGTGATGTATGTTTGAATACTTAGGCTGGTTTAGATAGTTCTGCATAGGTATGGCTATGGGCGGTAAAACTTTTAGCTTCTGTTTTTAAGATTCTGGGAAACATTGGTAAGGAGTTAAAATAAATGGTTAACATGAAAGTTATAGATCTATGTCTCATGGAAATTTAACCACTGGAATTATGCAATTTGGAGTTCATATGAGGTAGATATGATCCGATTAGTACGTAGAGGTCAGAAAATGTTTATTCAGGGAAGAGTATGTTATTAAAGCTTTAGTTTTCGAATTTATGGGAATATTCTGTAGGGAATTAAAATAGCGCGCCTACATAACAATTATAGATATATGGCTCATGGATTTTTACCAATGGGAATAACTCAATTTGGAGTTCATATGAGGTAGATATGATATGATTAGTACGTAGAGGTCAGAAAATGTTTATTCAGGGAAGAGTATGTTATTAAAGCTTTAGCTTTTGAATTTTTGGGAATATTCTGTAGGGAATTAAAATAGCGCGTCAACATAACAATTATGGATACATGGCTCATGGATTTTTACCAACAGGAATAACTCAATTTGAAGTTCAAATTTGGGAGATATGGTTTAATTGGTCAGTAAAGGTCAGAACCTACACGAGAAGAAATAATACTAAATTTAAAGGAGTAATAACACCACGATATCTTACTATTTTGTTGATCTGATTAACATAATAGTTTTAGATAATTTTCTTAGCTTTTCATAGACACTAAGATCATCTTAATCGGAGTTAAAATGAGAGAGTTATGCTCTGATTTGTAAGCAAAGGCTGTGTTAAAAGTTAGTAAAACCTATTTTCAATATTTTTTCTACCCTAGATGAATTTTTTAAACTATAGGGTAATAGTAGAAATCAATTTGAGGAAAAATGCTCTATAAAATTTGTAAGAACATGTGTTGGAAATGATATAAGTAAAAATAAAATGACTAAATGCCTAGACATAAAGAAAATGAAAAGATGAAAATAATATTCAAGAAAGAAGAGGAATTTTATAAATAAAAATAATAAATGCCTAGTGTATGCCCTAGCTATTGCCATTGCATGAACTTACTACCATTTTAAGTGTGTAATTTTTAACATGAAATTTACCCTAGTACTCATAAAATTTCCAAGAAGTTTTGAAAGTGCCGGTTTTATTTGAAAAATCTTAGTATGCTCCGTGGTTGCAGTATTTCCACATCAAAAAAGAATTATTCTAGTTACTGGAAAAAAATTGTGATTTGTGAAAAGTGCATGTCTAAGGAAAGCTCTGGCAAGGAAAGACTTGGTACTTAAGCGTGTCCATTAGTGACTCACCTCTCTTTCCTGGGAACTTTCCTGGTGCGTTGTTTACAGACTACAATTACTATCCAGTTATCGAGGTATTAGTGTGGAATTTTGACATGGACATATTTTATAAAGTAAAAATTAGAAAATGATTATATTCATGGCATAATTTCAATTTACCAATGAATTTTGAGAATGATTATGTTTTGATAAATTATGGCATGAGAATATAATGAACATACTTGTTATTAGAATCATATTTTCGGCTATTAATATGAAAAGAAAAGAAATGAGCACGGTCACATGGCAATCCGTGTGGTGCACCAGTAGGGGACGCCCTACCAACGGTTATGATTATGTTCATAAGAAAAGAAAGAGAAAGTGTGTCATGTCGGACGGAGCGAGATAAGCCCGTACCGAAAAGTAGAGAATACTCACCCTGACCGGGGTAGCAGGAAGGAAGAATAAGTTGATAGCCATCATATGAAATTTGAAAAATAGTTATTCATGCCATATATGTCATAACTGTACAATTTTCATGTGCATGATAAAGTGCATTCATGTGACCTAAAGATATTTTCTGTAGTTTATACAGCTGAACATGACGTGATGAACTATATTGATGATGAATTATTGTTGAACATACTGGGATTTAATCCTCACTATATTTCCATATCATGTTCAGAAAATTAGCTATGCAGTTGTTTTCAATGAGACTTGTTATTGCCGTACGTATGATCGAGGTGCCCTATCTTGGGCAAATACCTATTATTATGGACATATCAGTTGTTGAAGTGACTGAGATTCCGGCAGAGGTGCCGCCACCCACACCAGTGGCCCCGGAAATAGTCTATGTGGATGATTAGGGCTTATATGTACATGTATGTCTTGTACAAATGTTTGTATTAATGATGTGAGTGTAAACTTAGTATTGTATAATTAAATAAATGTTTTTGTGAGTTAAGATGAGGAAATAACTTCATGATGTTACATAAAAAAAATTGTTACAATAAGCACTCAAAATTCCCCTTTATCAGGCCTCTGTTCTGGCTGCTTCCCCACATTCTGTGGGCAGTTTCTCGTAAAATGTCCCTTCTGTCCGCAATTGAAGCAGACATCTTGTCCCATGTAGCATGGCCGGTTACCATGCATGCGTCCACACTTAGCGTACTTGACTGGGGCGAGGTCTGGTTGAAAAGGTCTAGGACCCGCAATCAATGGCCTCTTACCAGCTCCATATCCACTTCTTCTCACGTTCTTTCCAGGGTTGGGAAATTTTTCTTCCTCTTCCATAGGTTTCGCCTTTGCTTCTCGTCCTCCACTGCCCTTAAACTCTTTTCTAGGAGTATGCATTTATTTATCAGAGGTACAAACTCCCTGATCTCCATAGCTATAACAGCATGCTTTATCTCCGGGTTTAGTCCCGCTTCAAACTTAACCGCCTTCCATGCCTCATCTGGGTTATATCACAGACAAGAGGAGAACTTAGACAGTTCCTAGAACCTTGCAATATACTGGTCCACGGTCATGCTGCCTTGCCTGAGTTGGAGAAATTCAATCTCTTTCTCTGCCCGTACAGTACTTGGAAAGTACTTTTCAAAATAAATGTCCTTGAACACTTGTTAGGTGATCTGTCTTCCCTGATGAGCTAAAAGTTCTATAGCTCCACGTCACCAGTATTCTGCTTCATCCTTTAACATATATGCAGCAAAAATAACTTGCTGCTCTTCAGTACAGCCCATCACTTCAAAGATTTTCTCTAATTCCCTTATCCACCTTTCGGCTATCGTTGGGTCATAGCCAACTTGGAAACAAGGTGGTCTAGTCCTCAAAAACTCGGATATGCCATTATCTTTTTCAGCCATCCGGTTGTTAGCACCATTCTCACCATTTGGGTTATTAGCATTCTGGAGATATTGTAAAATTTGGTTGGTGGTCATGACTTGGTCTCGAATTGCTGTGACCAGGTTGTGCAGGGTTTCCTCTGCATTAGTTACTGGATTCTTTGGCATTGGTTGCTGGATTCCTCCTTGGTGGTGCCATTTCCTACTGTGGCAAAAACAAAGTTATGCTGCTATTGAGGTTTTCAAGCCCAATAGTTAGTTCAAAAATATTTAATAGCAGTCATAACACCACCTCGGCATATAGATAAGAAACATTAGTAATTTCTTACCTATATGAATCACTAATCCCCTACACAGCACAACCACAACATATTCAAGACACTATAAGATCGATTCAGATAACCATCCACCCACTGGCCATCTAGGATCGACCTGCTCTGATACCAATTATGTAACAACTCCTTTTATGTAAATGTAATTTTTTTTTATATTTGTAAAATTCCATGAAGTTATTACTACTTTAATTCTAACCACTTAACTTGTAATAATAATCACTTTAACCAAGCATAATTGTTATTAACAGTGATACAATACTGAGTTTCCATACACACCATTATTTTACAAACTACACAGCATTATTTTACAAACATTTGTACAAAGATACATATTAGCTTTAATCATCTACGTCGACTACTTCTGGGGACACTGGTGCAGGTGGCGGCACCTCCACCGGAATCTCAGTCACATCTACTACAGATATATCTGATATAACTGGTAGTTGCCCAAGGTAGGGCACCTCGATCCAACCTACGGAAACAATAAGTGTCATGGAGAAAATCTGCATAATTATTCTTCTGAACATGATAAGGAAATATAGTGAGAATTAAATCCCATAGGTTCAACAATAAATCATAATTTACCATCAATATAGTTCATCATGTCATGTCCATCTGTATAAACTACAGAAAATATCTTTAGGTCACATGAATGCACTTTATCCATGCACATGAAAATTTTACAATTATGATATGTATGGCATAAATACTATTTTTTAGGATATCATATGATGATTATCAATTTATTCTCATATCAAGCTACCTCGGTCAGGGTGAGTATTTTTTACTCTCCGGTACGGGCTTTTCTCGCTCCGTCCGACATGGCTTACTTTCTCTTTCTTTTCTTATTAACATGATCATACTCACAGCTGTTGGTAGGGCGTCCCCTATTGGTGCACCACATGGACCGCCATGTGACCATGCTTGTCTCTTTACTTTTCACATTAATAGCCAAAAATATGATTTCAATAACAAATATGTTCATTATATTCTCATGCCATAATTTATCAAAGCATAATCATTCCCAAAACTCATTGGTAAAAATGCAATTATGCCATGAACATAATCATTTTCGAATTTCACTTTATAAAATATTTTCATGTCAAAATTACACACTTAAGGTGGTAGTAAGTTCATGCAATGGCAATAGTTAGGAAACACACTAGTTATTTATTATTTTCATTTATAAAATTCTTCTTCATTCTTAAATATTATTTTCATCTCTTCATTTTCTCTATGCTTGGCCTTTAGTCATTTTCTTCTTATTTATATCATTTCCAACACATGTTCTTACAAATTTATAGAGCATTTTTCTCCAATTTGATTTCTACTATTACCCTATAGTTAAAGAGGTTCATCTAGGGTAGAAAAATGTTGAAAATAGGCTTCACCTGTAACATCCCTAATTTCATTTCTTTTATTGATAAAAGTACATAAATATTTAATTAAGGAAATAAAATTTATTAGGCAATATTTTAGATATCTAAGGAAATATAATCCTTAGAAATTCTTCACCTTATGTATATGCATAGAAAATGTTTTTAACATTAAAAGAACAGATAAAGAGGGAAAAACCTAATAGGAAAAAAATTAGAAATAACATACTAAAGAGATGCAAAATTCTTGGATAAGGAAGATAAATTTTTAGAAACAAGTAGAGGTCTTAAAATTTCAAGAATATTGGATTAGGGTAATTTTTCCTAATTCAAGAACTAGAGTTACTAAGTTTAAAATCTTTACCCATACATTGGGCTTTTACCTATGGACACTTTATATAGAGTTTTTCCACTTCACATAAGTTTCTAGCAAGCCCATTGGATAACCTAAGTAAGAAATAAAACATAGACTTGGACTAGGATATAGTAATTGGAGCAATAGCCCAAAAATTATGAAAATGTGACCAAGCCCTCCAAGAAAGGTAGAATGTTATCCAAAGCAAAGAAAATGGGTAGGAATAAGCCCATAATGGGTAGGAATAAGCCCAAATCCAAGAGGAAAAATAAAATAAAATAAATTAGGTGATGATATAATAATGTAATAATAATAAAGATTAGGTTACATGGCATTAAGACAAAAATTTAGCAAGTGGTGTGATTCTACATTCATAATTTTGGCAAGTGGCATGATAATACAAGGCTTTAGGACAAAAACATCTATATCCTACACTCATAATTTTAGTAAGTGGTATGATAATACATGGCATTAGGACAAAACATTTCTATCCCACACAAATAATATCAACCAAATAATGGAGATTGAAGGGCTAGAAATTTGCCACCTAAAAATGCAAACCTATCACACTTGTTTAAGATAAAAGAAAATGGAAATGAATCCCTAAATCAAAGGGACCTTGTCCCATATCTTAAGAACATATTATCATAATTTTCAAAATACAAATCTCCTTTTCCTATGCATATCTTGACTAAGGAAGAGGAAGACAAGAACATAAGTTGTTTGTTTTCCAAAAATTCAACAAAGTGTATCCTAATTGTGATAAGGTAGACCCATGATCATGAAAGGTGTATTATTTGGTGGTCTATTTAAGCAAAACCCACCCCTACAACATTTTAATTTCATCCAAGTGAGGAAGAGAGAGAAATAGAAGCAAGGTAGAGTGAGGAAAGGAGAGAAAGAGAGGAGAAGAAAGGAAGGAAGAAGAAGGAGAAGTTTAGAAGGCTAAGTACTCAAGGTAAGTTACCTTAATCTCCACTTGAATCCATTTTTCTTCTTCATCCTTGAGGTAGATATGGTCCGATTAGTAAGCAAAGGTTATCCAATGGGCTTGCTATCGGTCCAATTAGGAAAAATTACCCTAATCCAATGTTCTTGAAATTTTAAGATCTTTACTTGTTTCTAAAAATTTATCTTCCTTATCCAAGAATTTTGCATCTCTTTAGTATGTTATTTCTAATTTTTTTTCCTATTAGGTTTTCCCTCTTTATTTGTTCTCTTAATGTTAGAAACATTTTCTATGCATATACATAAGGTGAAGAATTTCTAAGGATTATATTTCCTTAGATATTCTAAAATATTGTCTAATAAATTTTATTTCCTTAATTAAATATTTATGTACTTTTATCAATAAAAGAAACCAAATTAGGGATGTTACAATTAGCTAGAACTTGACATCCTCCTACATGTGCAGCTGTAGACACGCACCCCATTAACGCACAATTACCTCCACCATACACTAAATGAATTTTTCTTCTGGCCAGCACTTTACTCAGATTTTGTGCTACTTTCACATACTCTCCATCTTTTCCAGGACTAGAACCACAAAAGACACAAATATTTCGAAACTGACAGAATGCGGTTCCTTCCATAGCTGCACACACCTTAACTTTGAGTATGAAAGTAAAAAAACTAACGTGTGCATTTATATAACTCACAGAAGGGCATACTTATAATAACTATGCGAATAGGCTGGACATAATTAGAACAACTATGTGAGTGATTGGTGGATATCAACTAAATTGAAGGTTAAAATTTCAAAAATGACGGCACGCATGCATATGTACAGTAGTTGTGACTGTGACCTATATTAAGCATATTAAGAGAATAAGATTAAGGTATCACCAGAAATTTTCATTTTTCTTGTTGTCTTTGATGAAGCATTGATGTCTTGAAGCTTGTAAGGAAGTTGTAAGTGATAGGTGTCATTGTAAAAAGAGAGAGTAAAAAATGCAAACTAGTTTGTTGTTGAAGAGGGATAATCAAAAGATTTATATTGTTTTCCCAATGTTCTTACTAGTCGATTATCGATATTATTAAGTTGACTAGCTATTTTGAGAATTTTTAATTTGGATTGGTTTATTTTACAATTGATTCATTACATCTATTTTGAAGCAATCAACTGCATCTAACTATGTATTCTTTGTTTTTCACAAACTTTTATAAGTTCAGAAATGTTTCTTTTCCACTGAATATCAATAGCTTTAAAATAGATTTTTGCACATATATTCAAAACTTGCGGCCACCAATTTTTGCCGAAATAACAGCTAGATTTTATTTCTAGATTTTCAAGAATTACGGCTACTGATTTTAATTTTCTTTCAATGCTTTGTCCAAACTTCTGACTTCTTATTTTGGCATCAATCTCTATTATGCTTTTCATCTGTTCTGCCTCTTTCTTCGTTATTAATGTTTGGCATTAAATGCAAAGTTCTTTTCCCTCATTACAAGAAAAGGTAATTTCTTTTCTTTCAAACTTAGCTATTATAGCGTCTAAGTGGTTAGTAGGTTAAAGTATTGAGATTTTGAAAGAATTTATCTAACAAAGAATGTATTTAAAAAAAAATCTTTATATCAAGTATATATAACCGTCTAAGTTAGCAGATTATGTGCAAATTAGAAAGAATAATGAGTTTATTGTATATACTAATTGAGTATTAAGGTATGAAGAACACCTAAGTTTACCTAATGCGGTTGAGAAGGGAAAGGAGAATAATTTGAGAACCATATTCGAAAATAATGTAAAGTGATTAAGGTATTTGTGTTAAGACTTTATACCATGCTAAATTGAGTCTAGTATCTAGGATATGAATAATGGTTGAGAAAGGAGATTTCAGAAGAAGTCATAGATTGTGAATATGGATAATCTTAAGGCAATAAGGATATATTAAGATTTGAAAAAAAATTATATTAGCATAATGGTAAAAAAAGTATACAAGTGATATTTCTTTCGTTGTTTGGTGTGTCAGAAAGTAAAAATTGAATATTTTGTTTCAGGAGAGCTATCCAGGAATCCTAAAGATCTTTGTTAGATTATAATATGGCTGATAGTAAAGCTAAATGATGTGTTTATGAAATGAAAGTTATACTTCAGGTATATTTATATAATTTTTGTGAAATTTTGGAGAAAATCATTTATCCTTAGTTGAACTTACCCCTATCAGTAATTATTAGGCCAACATACAAATGGAACCATTTGAGGTTTTATATGAAATGTCGTAAGTCTCCTAATAGGTGGATGAGTTTAATAAGGTTAAATTTTTGGAATCTAATTTGGAATATCATGCAATAGATAGAATATGACTAACCTAAATTGATGATGCTAATTTGGAGAGTATCCTTTAAGCGTATGTCTTCGAGTTTGGTGGGAGATCCCTTAGCAGAATTTGCCTATAATAAAATGTTATTGGATGACTTAAAGCCTTATGTAAAAGGTGTTACAAACTTTCTGTTAGATGACTCAATGGAAGTCAAATTTATAGTAAGATGTCATTAATAAAGTGAAATTGATTAAAAAATATATATAAGAAACTCAATACAGGCCAAAAGTCTATAAAGGACCATGAATGTTGAGTACTAGAAATTATCAATTGGTGATCAAATTTTCTTAAAGGTCTCACCCATGAAAGAGGTAATAAGGTTTGAAAAGAAAGAAAAAGTTAAGATTTAGTATATAGGCTCTTTTTAAATCTTGAACAAAGTATGCATAGTATATATCGCCTAGCTTTGCCATGAGGATTAAGTGATGTTGGTACAATCTTTCTTACATCAATGTTAAGGAAGTAACTATCAGATCCTTCTCATGCTATCTAATTCCAAGAAATTCAGTTGAACAAGAATTTGACTTAATTATAAAGAAAAAAAACCCATGTTTATTATTGATCGACAGGTGAAGAGATTTCCTAGAAAGTAAAGATGATATATAGAAAAGATATCCCCAATTATTTGAGTAATAAGGTTGGTAACTCCAACTTATGCCTTGACTTCATTCCCTATATGTGGTAGGATTGGTTGAAATTCGGGGACCGAATTTCTTAAAGGGGGAAGAATGTAATCTTTCATAATTTTTAAATAATAATTTTTTACGATAAAAAATATATTTTTATTCTAAATGATTATGTTTTGATAAAAGCAAATATATTTTTAATTAAAATGATTTTTGTTTTGCTTAAAATAATTATATTGGCCTTTAATAAATTTTTGTTTTATTTATGGAAATATTCTTTCTTTTATTATGTACAAAAATATTTATTTTGTGATTTGTTTTATTAAAATTTTATTAAGAAAAGTCATGATTTAAGAGTTAAACTAAAGGTTTATAAGAATGTAATTTTTAGAAATTTTTGAGATATTTTAGGATGAAACATAGTATTTATATGTATATAATAAAAATAAAAATAATAAATTTTAAATATTTAATTATTAAATAAAAAAAGAAAGAAAAAGGGGAGGGGGAGACGGAAGCAAGGTTTAAAAATCTGATTTTCGTAACTGATGAATAGTATAAATAGTAACCTTCATTTTTCTCTCTAGATCTGAAGTGTCTATTGGCTTTTGATCTCAAAATTAACGGTACCACTGGATTTAAGACGGAGTATACTAAGATTTTGACCGAACAATTTTTTAAATCAGCTACAGAATCGTCGTATATCAGAAGTAGAAAATTATAGAAAAAGGTAAGTTCAAAAACTTCTATTTAGAGACCTCAAATTGAAAATCTGACATTGTAGATGGATTCAGGATCTAGATAAACCTTAAGATATGAATTTTTTGGGCCATCTGACAACTTTCTATGTATCGTGAACAGTAAATCCACGTGAGTATGTATAGTGATCTCTGATGGTGAATAGTATTTTCAGCCCTTAAAAAGTGACTAGTATTGACCAAGCTGCCGAGGTCATTTCCTAAGTTTTTAGACCCTCCGAACTTATTTTTGAGGTCTATTTGATCAAATTGAGATTAGAATAGTACATTTTACGACTGTCCAATCTAGGACCCTTACCTTGTGAGTAGATGATTCTTTTTATGACTTGTCATATACTCTTCTTGATCTTTGAATGTGTAATTGATTATGTTTATAAGTTATTTACACTTTTATATGTTTCTGAAATAGATTAAATTATCTAAATTGTTTACAATCTAGAATATAGTTTAAGAAGAGTATAGTTTTGAAAATAGATTTCTGAACTCATGATATATCTGATACTACATGTATTTCTCATTAAATGGTAAAGTGAATATTTATGCACGTCGCATTGATTTATAAAGCTATATGATTGCCTCGAGAAAGGGCATGTATATGTGATAAATCTTGATTGGGAAATTTATGACAAATGAGCTATATTGAGACTAAAATTGTGTATTATACTGAAAGCTCTGTTTTGAATGATATAGAATATATGCATATGATAATTTCGTGGAGGAATCCTATTAGAAACATTGTTTGCTAACAGCAGGTGATGTTAGCCCTGGTGCACCTTGATATCTTAGCTAGTAGGGCTGGTGCTAGCCTTGTGTGAGGGAAAACACACAGGATATAATATGTGATGGAGAGCGGGATGCCTCTTATCTAGGCGAGATACTAGTTATATGATATGTGATTTGTCTTCTCTTGCTTTGTGCTTGGGAAATTGCCCATATTAGAGTCCCTTTGCGTGTCCTCTTGAATGGTGGTAGGGCAAACCTTGGCTAATATACGAAGTATAGGCAAATCCTACTCTAACAAAGTACAGAAGGGAATGAACTTGATATGGTGGTTCTGATATGGGATTGTCCTAATATTTATATAAGAAATTTTTTTAATGCATATCAATGTTTGATTAATGATCATATTGTATCATATATGGTTACATATATCTGAATGTGATGTGAACTGAGAATATTTGAAAATAGGGGTCTTATATGGATGTACTTCCGAACTGTAATTTTCTATGTGATAAATTTTAAAATATAAGTTCATCCATATGCTGACCTAAGAGGTTATAAGAGGTCTTATCTGCTCACTGAGTTGTCAACTTCACTACACGGTATTTATATTTTTCTTTCTAGATAAGGATATAGAGTCTGGTCCTGCAGATACGTGATCAACTAGGTGTCATACTTTTTGGGTGAGCCTACATTGCTTCCATGGCTCATAATTTTAAATTATTTTGTATTTGTATTCTAGAGTATGCTTTATATGCCACAGACAGGATCCTTACTTCTGCTATTACTCTAATGTTTATGGACTTTGTTTGTATATAGTATATGTATGGGAGAACCTATATGTATATGCTTCTATGATAAATGATTGGAATATTCATTTTTTTGGAAAATATATGTTCATAGTATTCGTGTTTCACGTACCCTAAAATTTGGGGTGTGACGGACATTCATCAACTCATATAATCAATGCATAATAGTCAATCCTAATTAACCATGGATAATACAATTAGGGTTCTAATAATCAATTTAATAGTTTAGTATCATCATACCATAAGTGGGTTTACCAAAACCCTAGATTAAATCTACTCAAGCATAATTGAAATAGAAATCAAAATCATATTCATTAAATAAACCATAAGTGTTCAATACAAACCAAGAGAAAGGAGTAGAAGAAGTAAGTGCAGAATAGAAAGATAAAACCTGGTTGCAGAATGTGATAGAGATACATTACTGAATCAATCTCGAATCTAACCTAAGAACATGAAAGTAAACATTAATCCTACTCTAAACCTAATCTAATGGTGTTTCTAAGCCTAAAACTGAGTAAAAGTAAGTCTAAATGTGTATGGATATTCTTGGCTACACTTCCCCCTATATTTATATCCCTTTGGCTACTCAAAACCCTAAAAATCATGTGGTGTATGAACACGAAGCACGGTTGTGCTTCATGACACGGCCTGACCGTACTTTGGGCTGGATTATGGGACTTCTCTCCATATTTTTCACAGACGATGGCCTGGCCGTGTTGGGGGTTGCAAGTCTCAAATCTTGTCAATTTCTTCTATGTTGCCTCCTTGCATCCTCCTCATCTTGTTCCAAGTCCATATAGAACTTCTCATGAGTGTTTTCCTTTGCATCTTGGCCTCTTTTGCTCAACTACAAGAATAAAATAAACCAAAGTAGTATATAGAGCAAAGCATAACCAAAAGCAACGGAATAATCAGAAGTTTACTTTAAATTAAGGGATAAAATATAATCATTAAGCACTCAAATTTCCCTTTTATCAACTCCCCCGTACTTAAACTTTTGCTTGTCCTCAAGCAAATAACATGTCATATCAGTAGGAAGGGTGGAAGATGCATACAAATTCCAGATAACAGATAAATGCAATACAAGAAATTCTTCACTCAATCAATGTGCACACAACAGATATATGAATATACATTTATCAAATAGTCTTTGTTCTTCTAAAGCTAAACCCAAATTCTTCTATTATATATCTACTTCTATTGTTACCATTGGTTGTATGCATCAAATTGATTTTTTAGACACTCAAGTAGTCCAACTCATCCTTTAGATCTCCTTATGTTGCCTTACCCTTATTTCTATTTTATCACTCTTTTTCTTTTTCTCACTCATACTCTTTCATTTCTCACTTTCTTTTTCTTTCTTTTCTCTTTTTCATTTATTCAGCATTTTTTATATAGAAATATGTAGTGAGTTCATTTTATGCTCTATCTTACTAGGGTAAAGACATCTAGGTACTCATACTAAAGCCTTTTTGGTACCTTTAAAGGGTACTTAGAGTGAAAACTTTTTGAGGTTCATATTCGCTCATTTTTCACCTCTCCTTACCTCATACTCTCATAGTGTTAAAATCAATATTAGCATACAATTCACAGCACAATAAGAGAGATATTTTTCAAAAAATTAGAAGTTTAATACTAGAAGAGAGAGATTAAAATGATAATTACCTATTTCATATTCTATTGTGCATCACATGTTCATAAGCTAAAATCAACCTATACTACAACAATCTATCTCTAGAACATCAAACTTTATGATTATGCAATGGAACAAGAGATATGCAATATATACAGTATATACATGCAAGACCAGAAATTCAACCAGTGAAACCCACAAAATTAAATTCTACTCTCTCATGCTTAAATTTGATATTGTCCACAATGTCAATAAAAATGAAAGTGCAGGCAAAGGAAGAAGTAACTTACTTGCTCACTGGTCGTTTGGAGGAGGTGGAGGTGGATTTTGCCTAAAGTGCCAAATGTACCATGCTTTCATCAGCAATAGGTAAGTCAGATTTAAGCAGTGCAGCAATTTGAAATTGGAGCTCAAAGCACGATCAACAAGTTCCAAAGTTTAAAGAGCATGGAATTTTCAATTCAGTTCAAAGCAAATGGCAAATATAGGGTAAAATAATTTAAGTTAACAACCAAGCCATAAATTGCATCAAGTAGAGTAATGACCAGAATTATCTTTCATCAGATTAAAAAGACATCAATATTCAATGTTTACCAAGTTAGTTTTCAACATGCAAAGTGTCTACTCTCAATAAGATTTATGAAGCTAAACATAAACCAAAGCAGATAAACCACAACCAAAATTAATGTCATTTTATATCTCAGCCAGCTGAGTACAAGTTAGAATCAAAACAATCTAGGAGTAATGCACTAATCAGAGAAAGAAATAGTCCAACAACTTAGGCAATGCAAAAATCAGAAACTAATAGAAACTATTCAGCAACCCATAAACTTAAAGGTTAATTTCAAATTCCAAAATGATGCAGGTTATTAGTATTTTAGCAGATATTCAAAAAGTTCAAACAATGCTATTGTGTAGATGGAGGCAAATCAAAATTAGAAATCCAATAAATAGGACAATTAGCAACCAATAAGAGCCAAAGAATCAAGCAGGAATTAAGGCAAATATCAGTCTTAAGCTAGATCCAGTGATGCAATTTCAAATATCAACTAGTAATAGACAACCATAAAGTATCAACTAATAGTAGAATTTTGTTTTTGATATAGCCCAAGTCCAATGAAATTCAAAACAAGTTGCTCATGTAGTTTAAAACCAGGAAAAATTGAGATTAACCACTAGAATTAATTCATTAAACTCAGTTTCAACTTGCTTAATTTAGGCAGATAAGTTCCCAGAAAATATGCAACATTCAGTTTCCAAAGTCTACAGAGAATGCCTAGAAAAACTAGTGTAACTTTTAACAGAAGCAAGGATCGGATTTCAAGGCCAATATAGACTAAACCAACTCAGAAAAACAACAAATATGAACCCAAAGTGCAAGATTTCCTATAACCATATAATTTAGGAACTAAGCATTCCAAATGCTACAGAATTTTGCCTAAACCAGTCTAACCATACCCATGAAGATAAACTATCCAGCAAGTCTAACAAAGGGAAAGGATTTCTAGTTTAAAAACGTGAAGTTCAAGTGCAGAGAATTGATATAATTAAACCAGAACACCTAGTCCAACAAAAATTCAAGCATACATAATTCCAAATATAGCTTTTAATGCCCAGGTAAACCAGTGAAGAAAAGGCTAGCAATTATCAGCACGAAAACCTATTTAATTAAGCAGAACTATCTAGCATTACGTGGCTAATCAAGGGTAGAAATATGGCAAAAAATATTATCAATTCAAGATAACCGAAGAACAAAAAATTTCAATGCAAAAAATCCAGCATATTAAAGCTCAAGTGTAGAAAGTAAAACCAGACCAATCCAGAAAATTAAACCAGTGTAATCATGAAGTCCAGTATTTAACCAAAATTTCCAATCCAAAAATTTTAAACAAGTGCTGTGAATCAAAAATTACTTGGAGGGAATGATGGATACCAGCAGCAGGGAATGTAGCTATGAACAGGGAGTAGAGAGAACTAGCTAGACACAGGTAACAGAGGGGAGGGGATTTTTGGGTTCAAGGAGAGTTCTGGTGTAGGGTAATAGGAGTGTGGGTACAGAGGAATTTATAGGTGTGTGTGTGGGGGGAGTTTCGGGTTAGTTGGGAGAGGGAGTGGAATGTTGGGATGGGGATTTTGAGAATATGGAAGTAGGGAAGTGGTAGAGAGGAAATGGGGGATTCGGGTTGCAGAGGGGAGAGGGATGGAGACCGAAAGGGTCATAAGGACTGGGGGATTTCTCTGGTTAGGGATCGGGTTAGGGTAGAGGTTAGAGGGAAGAAAGAGATGGAAGCTTGGAGATGGGACTGGGAGAGGAAGGAATGGTGGGCTATGGGTAAAAGGGGAAACACGATGGAGATGGGAAAAGAAATGGAGGGAAGGAGGATTAAGGCTTGGGTTAGGTATGGAGATGGAAGAGAAGCACGTGAATGGGTTGAAATTGCAAAGAATTTGGTAGAGAAATTGGAGGGAAGAAGGCTAGGAGAAGAGAGTTGAAGGACACGGGTGAGGGAGGAAGAAATAGGGAAGGGCACGGGGAGAGGAAAGAGGAAGCACGGAAAAGAAAGGAAAAACATGGATAAAAAATCACCTGGGCCCGAAGCACAGTCGTACATCTCAGCACTGCTCCTGCGTGCTTCGGTTTGGATATATGAATTTTTTTGGAAAAGGCCCCGTGTTTAGAAACACGAGAAGGGTGTACTTGTTGGAACACAAAGGACGGTCATGGTGGGAGACATAGCTTGGTTGTGCTTTGCGCCGGAAACCCAAAATTTTTGGATTTGGCCTGTGTTAAGTAACACGAGAAAGGTGTGTTTGCACTGGGGCCTATGGCACGACTGTGTTTTATGACACGACTTGACTATGTTCTGTAACACGGCCTGCCTGTGTTCTGTGACACGGCCTGCTCGTGCTTGACATTAGAGGTGCTAAAATATGCAAAATTTGGCCTGTTCTTGAAGCACAGGCTACTTGTGTTGCTTGCTGGAATCCATTTTTCTTCGAATTTTTGCCTTGATTTTTTATTCCCTTTAATTTTCCTTGATTATCATCCTTTCTCCAACCTTGGGGACATGAAAATTTACCTATAAAACATATGGAAACACTCATTAAACTCCTAACCTAAGAAATTAACTAAATTAAAGATAAAAACAAAAACTAAAAGAAAACAAAACAAAAAGAAACTTAAAAATTAAAATGTGGGTTGTCTCCCACAAAGCGCTTGTTTAAAGTCATTTTCTCGACTCCTTTTCATGTTTTCCACTCAAGGAGGCTTTAAGAGAGTTTGAATAACTCTCTTTGCTATCCATTGCCTCTTAGTATGGTGCTTGAAGCTTTGTCCAATGGCCTTCAAAGATCCTCTTGGCTCATTCTTTTCTTCCTTAACTCCATTAAGGTTGAGAGGAGGTGGCTTAGGTTCTACTTTTGGAGCTTGGATTGCCTCCTCAATAGCCTGCTTTTCTTTTCCCTGTTTATCATAAGTAAAAGAACTTTTCACAAAGCATAACTCAAGTGGGTTAGAAGGAGGAAAATTCATGATATAATCATCCATATTTGGTTTAGGTAAACCAATCATACAACAAGATTCATTTCGAGATGGGGATTTGATGGCATCATTCAAACTAAATTCTACATTTTCATCCCCTACATTTAAAGAAAAATTTCTATCTTTTACATTAATGTTTGCACCGGCTATGGTTAGGAAAGGCCTTCTAAGAATGATGGGGATCTTCTCAACTTCCTCTATCTCTAAAATCACAAAATCAACCGGTATGAAAAATTTACCTACTTTTAGAGGAACATCCTTTAATATACCTACTAGATGCTTAATGGATCAGTCAGCCAAATGAAGAGAAAGAGTGGTAGGCTTTAAATCACCTATCTGAAGCTTCTTGCAAACTGAAAGAGGAACGAGACTCACACTTGCTCCAAGATCACATAGGGCTTTATCAATTTTCATATCACCAGTAGAGCAAGGAATTGAGAAGTTTGTGGGATCCTTAAGCTTTTGTGGAAGCTTATTTTGGATTAATGCACTTGATCCCTCTGTTAATGCCACAACAACATGCTCTTCAATTTTTCTCTTATTTGAGAGGATTTCCTTCAGAAACTTCGCATAGGAAGGCATTTGGGAGATGGCTTCTAGGAATGGAATGTTAATATTCAAGTTCTTCCAAATATATAGAAACCTCCCAAATTGCTTCTCTAACTTAGCTTTAACCAATCTTTGAGGAAAATGGATTGATGGCTTGTAAGGTGCAGGAGCTACATATTTTAGATCTTCTTCCTTCTTTTCCTATTCTTCTGGTTCCTCTTCTCTTCTCTTCTCAGATGCAGCCTGGGGTTCATCTTCTTTTATCACTCTTCTTCTCTCTGATTCAGCCAATTATTTACCACTTCTTAGGGTAATGGCATTATAGTGCTCTCTAGGGTTCTCATCCTGGCCTAGAAGTTTGCCAAAGTTCCTATTTGATAGGCTCACTTGTTGTGTAGTATAAGTTTCCAGCATCTTACAATGTGTAGCAAGCGAGTCAACTTTAGAGGCTAAGTCTTTTATGGCCTCATTCAGTGAGTGGTTTTGGACTCTAAATTCATCATTCTGTTTACTCTGTGTGGTGATTAAATTCTCTATTAGAGCCTCCAAATTTGACTTTGGCTGTGGAGGAGGATTGAATGGCCTCTAATTCAGAAACCTAGGAGGTTCCCTAACATTATTCTGAGGCTGATTCGTATTCGGCTTGTATGAAAGATTTGGGTGATTTCTCCAGTATAGATTGTAGGTATTGCTATAGGGATTTTTTCTTTGGTTATTGTTCACAAAACTTACCTACTCCCAATCCTAAGGTACAAGTTTCCAAGCTGGCATTCATTGGCCACATGACCAACACCTCCACAAATCTCACATGTAGAAGATGGAAAGGAGGAACCAACAGCATTGATGCTTAACTTATCTAACTTCTGAAACAAGACATCAACTTTAGAAGTTAGATGATTAAATGAATCAACTTTATACATACCTGATGGTTTTCTATATGGTTGCCTCTCACTAGACTAGGAGTAGTGATTTTGAGCCATATCTTCAATCAGCTCATAGGCCTTATCCACTGTTTTGTTCATAATGGCTCCTCCTGTAGCAGCATCCATAGACATACAGGTGCTATATATTAGTCCATTGTAGAATGTATGGACTATAACCCACTTCTCTAACCTATGGTGTGGGCATATTCTGAGGAGCTTTTTAAATCTCTCCCAAGCTTCATATAGTGACTCACCATCTTTTTGAGCAAAGGTAGTGATTTGGTTCCTAAGATAAGCTGTCTTACTCGATGGAAAATATTTGGCCAAGAAAGCTTGAGAAAGTTATAGCCATGTAGTTATTGACCCTGATGGAAGGGAATGCAACCATACACAGGCCTTGTCCTGTAGAGAGAATGGGAACAGTCTCAGTTTGATGGCATCCGAAGATACTCCATCCAGCTTCAAGGTGTCACAATATTCTAGAAAGACTGAAAGATAGAGATTAGGGTCTTTGGTAGGTGACCCTCCAAACTGATTTTGCTAAACCATATGTAGAAGAGAAGGCTTCAGCTCAAAGTTGTTGGCCTCAACAAACTGGTCTAACAATGCTTGTGTTCAGGCCATGCATATCTGAGGCAGTGAAATCCTTAAGAGATTAGTTATCACTATTCGCCATGGTAGGTGCAACAAGATGATCTTGCTACTGTCTTCTTCTTCTCCTTCGTAGGGTGCGTTCAATTTCCATATCAAATTCAGCAAAGAGTTCACGACCTCTTCGGATAAAATAGCTGCACACCTACAAAAGAAGAAAAGAGGCAAAATTAGCAAGATAAAATATGCAGAAAAATAAAAAAGAAAAAGGATATAGTCTAGCTATTTCGCAAAGTATCTAATATTGATTATTGTTCCCCGGCAACGGTGCCAAAAGCTTGTTGTGTGTTTCATAAAAAACCACAAGCGCACGGCATAACTGTAGCTAGTCCAGCGAGTACGAGTCATATCCTATAGAGAAAAGTTATCAATTACTAGACATTATGAAGTATGCTATCTAAATAAATGTAATTTGATGAGAATTTTTTACAATTAAACTAATAAGTAATTCAATTAATAAAAGCCTAGGGTTAGGGTTTACCACACTTATGATATTCAACAATCAATATGTACCTCTAATTGCAATTATCTAAGTTATTGGGGATGGTTTAGCCTTAATTAACTAGAAACTTCTTTCAAGCATTACGAATCGTACCTAGGTCAATCCAATTGCCTACTCTCGTGGTTCTTAGTTCAACCTAAGTCCATTAAGTTCTATGCCAACCATGGAATACAATTAATCGGTTTTCTCATGCCCACTAATTGATTTATTCCTAGAGAACCTTAAACTACTTTCATGATTAAGATATCCCTAATTAACTATTAGGTTCCAGTAGTAACTTTCACCTTTCAGTTCATCAGTTAATATCCTAAGACCTGATAAATATTGGCCAGACATTCATCAACTCAAATAATCAATACATAATAGTCAATCCTAATTAACCATGGATAATACAATTAGGGTTTCGATGAACAATTGAATAGTTCAGTATCATCATATCATAAGTGGGTTTACCAAATCCTTAGATCAAATCTACTCAAGAATAATTGAAACAGAAAGCAAAAGCATATTCATTAAATAAACCATAGGTGTTCAATATAAACTAAGAGAAAGGAGTAGAAGAAGAAGTAAGTGCATAATAGAAAGATAAAAACTGATTGTAGAATGTGATAGAGATACAATGCTGAATCAATCTCAAATCTAACCTAAGAACATGAAAGTAAACACTAATCCTACTCTAAACCTAATATAATAGTGTTTCTAAGCCTAAAATTGAGTAAGTAAGTCTGAATGTGTTTGGATATTCTTGGCTACGCCTCCCCATATATTTATATCCCTTTGGATACTCAAATCCCTAAAATTCATGTGGTGTATGGACACGAAGCACAGCCGTGCTTCGGGCTAGATTCTAGGACTACTTTCCATCTTTTGCATAGACCACAGCCTGGCTGTGCTTCATTCAACACCAAGCATGGCCTGTCGTGTTAAGGGCTACAAGTCACAAATCTTTGAGTGTTTTCCCTTGCTTCTTGCCTTCTTTTGCTCACCTACAAGCATAAAACCAACTAAAGCAGTATCTAGAGCAAAGCATAACCAAAAGCAGGGGAATAATTACAAGTTTACTTTAAATTAGGGGATAAAATATAATCATTAAGCGCTCAAATTTCCCCTTTATCAGTTATTTGTTTCTTAGTTACTCCAGGAGGCTTCTTGCTAGTACATACCACATGGAATACGGGTCTTCACCTACAAGACCATTAAAATTTGGTAAGAGATGAATTAATCCAGATTTCAACTCAAAATTAACATTATAAATAAAATTAGGAAAATTAATGCATAAGGGTTGCTGATGCAAATCTGGAGCTGGAAGCTCTTTTAGAGTAGGGTGCCTTGCCATGATTACTTCCTCATTTTCTTGATCAATGTCTTTTTAAAGTTCTCTTCTGTATACAAATTTTCAATATCTGGATTGAATTGTCAATCTTGAGAATTACCAGAATGAGTCACAGGCATAAATCAAAATAAAAATCACAGAAGGTACTAGATGCAGTCTCTGGCAACAGTGCCAAAATTTGGTGCGTACTATCACTGGTACACTCAAATTGATACCTTACCTCTCAACTAACCTATCGCAGTGGGAGCAAGGGTCGATCCGATAGAGACTGGAATTACCTTATGTGATTGAGAAAAGGGGGATTTGATAATTGTAAATAATAAAGCAAATAATAATGAAAGTAACTAAGAGAGTAATTAATGAGAGAGGCATTAGTTTCAGTTGATATCCACTGTCAAGGGATTGCATTAATAATTGACAATATCATCAATCTTAAACCAAATATCTACCATTAGGATTCTATCTCTGTTCCTCCTTAAGCCTAGTGAATTGATAACAATCGCACCAATTAAACCCTAATTAATAAGATATTCTTTAGTACATCGATAAAGTCTAACCTATTAATTGCATGAAGAAGAAGAGAAATTGATAGAGCTAAATAAATATAAACACATCGGTTATATTTAATTTAGTTGATCATTCATCATAGGGTTAATGATTTATAATCCAAAATCGTTAATTCCATTTGCTTCATGAATGCAGTAATGAAAACTTTGTTCAAAACTTAATTCATCCGTAGATTAAGACATACAATATACTAGTAGGTCTCTCTAGTAATTATATGAATAATAATTAAGAAAAGAGAAGAGTAGATGAATAATCAATACCTGGTTAAGATTGAACTAACCAAATCTATTCTAAATCTCACAATGCATAACGATCCCTTAAGGTTTCAATCTTCCTCTACCAACTAAAGATAAATCAGTCGTGCAGGGCCATAAGAAAATCTAAAAAAGAATTAAAGAAGGTAATTAGGATCCATTTTGATGCTTCCTTTCTTCCCATTTTATGGATTGGCGTCTCCTCCTTGAAGTATAATTGTTTTTAGGTCAAAACTCGGCCCGTCAATCTTCAATTGGAGTGAACAAAACCTAAAAATTACGAATTCAACAATCTGGTTTGGCAGCGAGCACCGCGGCTCACTGTACGGGCACCACGGCTCTATAGAAATTCACTCTTAGGGCACTGCAGCACTTCAAAAACTCACACCACGGCGCTCTGGATATGCCATAACCTGGCACCGTAGCACTCTCTTGCAAGCACTGCATCTCCCAAAATCTTTTGGATTTTGCAAAAGTTCCAAATTTGAAAGTTGTAACTCTGTTGTCTTCTTTCCATAGCCACTGGAATCACCTTAATCGGAGTTCAAATGAGAGAGATATGCCTCAATAAGTGATAGAAGGTCGAAAATCAGAAATTTTCCATATTTTCTCTCTATTTTCCTCTTCTTTTCTTCTTTATTGTTCCTAAAACATAAAACACAAAACTCAATTAAATCATATTTATTTTCTAATTAAATTAAATAAAAAGTAACTTAAAACATGCTAAAGACATGCTTAATTTATAGCATGTCATTTGTATAATGTGATGACATGGATACATTTTCTTATTTAAAAAATGCTTGGTATGCATCCTTGTGGCAATTTCTAAATTATACTAATATATGCATAAAATGTGTTGAAAATTAGAGAGTTGATTATATGAAATGTATGATATTAGTCACAAATTGTGCCTAGAATATTGATGTTGCTATATGCTGGCTGTGAAAAGATTAAACTCATGTCTTGACTGGTTATGGAAAATGAAAGAAAGGCAGAAGGGAAAATGAGGGATGACCTTGAGAGAAAGGTCATATGGCATTTGTAATTATCCCAGTTAGTTATTATTTTTATTATTGTATTATTTTATTTTATTTTTTAATATATAATTGTATTTTAGCCTATCTTAAAGCCATTACCTTGCTTCACATTCCTATCTTGTCTTGTTTATCAATTCAAGTGTAAGTTGCTAAGTAACAGAAAGAATACATTCCATAGAAAACATTTAAGGGCATTTCATTTTTTTTTATTATCCATTTACATAAGTTTAACAAGGATATAATACAGCTACATGTAGTTTCTTTCCTTAAGTAAGGCAACTCCACTTAGTAACTGCTAGTAACAAAGTCAGAACATACACTAGCATCTATTTCTTTTTATTTGAACACAATACAAAACAATAGTGAGAACTAAAGTTCCCAGTAGATTCAACAATACTCATAATCATTATACATAATACAAGTCATGTTATGTTCAGTTATATTAATTACAGAGATCAATTATCCATGTGAATTAGTTATATATATCTAATACACATATCACAATGCATTCATGGCATATATAAATAAAATCCTTTCATACTATACCCAACTATATCACATAGATATCATGTTCCAAATAACTCATCACATCTTATTTCATAGCATGTTCATATTATGACTGTTTACTTTCTTTTTAATTATCTTTGTAGTAGGGTCAATGTGAACATTTCTCCCTCGCTACTCACATACCACTGTTACAAGGTCAATGTGAGCCATCCCCTCTGCTACTCACATTCTTGAGCGAACTTGCTTCTCCTGGGCATGGCCAAAATCTCATATCATATCATATAGGTAATAGGGCATCCCCTATATGGTATTGACATGGAAGCCATGTGACCTTTCTCTCGAGTTCACCATTATGGTCATCCCTTCATTTTCCCTTTTCCCTTTTCTTTTCTTTTCTTTCTTATGAAAAACCAAGACATGATGTCAATCTTTTCACAGTCAGCATATAATAACATAATCATTCTATGCATAATTTGTCATTGATATTATGCATGTCATATATTTAACTCAATGATAATTAACTCATTTTATGCATGTATCACTATAAATCATAATTGCCACTAGGATGCATGCCAATTATTTTCAAATAAGCAAATGCAGTCATGCCATCACATTATACAATTTACATTGAATGGAAGAATTATTGCTATGGAATGGTGGCCATATTAAAATCCCAAATTATTTATATTTAATGTTTATTAGCATATTCAGCATAGTTTAAACTTCTCTTAAGTTAATTTGTGGTCAGGCCCTTAAGTATCTCTACTTCCTTTTATTTTTAACATATGGTAATGCTAGTTGTACTTATTAATTTTCAATTTAGCTGTCTTATTTATCACGATATCAATTAGTATAACACTTAACTAAAATGAATGTCCATTTATACTCAATTTTAGTCCAAAGCTCTTTCAACACCATAAATTCCCCTTTTCATTTAATTTATTTTGATTCTAGTTATTATTAATTTTGTTTACCTTATTCATCTAGTTTTCATAACTCTCCTTAAACTTTATTTTTACTTTATGAGAAATTCCAACCTTTATTTATTCTTTAAGATCTAATTCTAGGTCATCTATTCCTTTTCCTTACTATCTTATTTAGTTTCCTTAAATCCTAATTTAAATTTTTAGCTATCTATCCATTTTGAACATTTCTTTTAACCAATTCTTTCATGCTTAAAAGTTAAGAGCAACTCTATAATTCATTATGCACTTTCTTCCTATTTCAGCCAAAGGTTAATCCCACCTCTTAATCACATTTTGTATGTCTTTAATCCTCCTTTTTATTGACATATCTTTAATTTATCAACTATTTTAATTCATCAAAGTATCTACCAAAGTTTTGGCCATCCTAAACGAAAACTCCCAAAATAGAATTTATTTCTGCTAAGCATTAGGAACTGAAATCTACCCTCTAATTACATCTTAATCTTAATTTTATGAACTAAATCCCCATTTTATTTAAGATTATCAATTTCTTGACCAAATAGTCCTTATATTCTAGCCCATTCCATGCAAAATTTTCAACCAATTCAATGCAAATTTTAAGCACAAGCATATGTCATACATGCATCTAGATATGGATCTCCTATGGCCCTGTTCAAGAAAACATATTTCATCAAATTCCAAGGTTAGGGATCAAGTAAACATATATAAATTTCAAAGGAAAAAGAAAAGAGGAGAAAAAGAGAAGAAAATAATGAAAAATGCTGAATTGTTGATAATTTTGACATTTCATTATTAATCATGCCATAACTCTCTCATATGAACTTTGATTGAGGTGATTCAAGTGGTTATAAAAAGTTAAGACAAAGAGCTACAATTCTGTATTTGACATTTTTTTCAAATTCTGTATATATCGTAGCACCACAGCACTCTATTAAACCTACCAATATCTAATCTTTCCTAACTTTCTAGCTTATTCCCTTTTGCTTGGTTTTGCTTCCTTGAAATCTAGCGCCATGATGTGTGCATAGTTAAGAATGATTTTAATGCCTTTAAACTTAATTTTTTTATTTAGGTAAAATATGATTAGGATTTAGCTTAGTTTTGTGTTGTAGGAACAAAGGAAGAAGAAAATAGGAGAAAAGAGAAGAAATTCATGAAAAAAAAATGCTGAATTGTATTAATTTCAGACCTTTCAGCACTAATATGCCTATATTTCCCAGATAAAAACTCCAATTGAGGTTATTCAAGTGCCTATGGAAAGCTACAACAATAATCAACAACATTTATGTTGTCCACTTAGGAAAAGTTTAGAGAAATTAGAGCACCAAGGAGCCCGTAAGTCAGCATTGCTCATTGTGGTACCACATAGTTAATCTTGACCTTTCATCACTTATTGGGGCATAAATCTCTCATGTGTGATATGATTGAGGTGATTCCAATAGCAATAGAAAGATAATTTATATAACTACAACTTTTGTGTTGAATAATTTTTCAATTTCTATAGAAATTCTAGTGCTACACTGCTTGCAATTAAGTGTTGCAGCAATGCATAAACAAGTTTAGAGCATTGTGGTGCTCCAGTTGAGAGCTTCAGTGCTCACCATTGTGGGAAGCTTATTTTATCCCAAAATTAACCCAAAATGGGCCTAAAACTCATCCCAATGACTTGAAACTTGACCTAAAGAAATCCTAAGCCATTAATGTTATAAAAATCTATAAATAAGAGGTTAAGAGAGTATCAAGGAGATGTCCTATAATCTATAAATAATTATTTCTTATTCTCTCATCTTTCCTTAGGTTTTCTTATAGCCTTCCTTGACTGATTCTTTTTTGTTGGTTGAAGAAGATTGAAAACTTAAGAATTCTATGCATTGTGAGATTCGATGAAGTTTTGATAGTTTAATTGTATTTGAGTATTGATTATTCATCTATTCTTCTAATGATTGCTTAGATTGATAGCTAGGGTTCACACTAGTGGTTTAATTATTTCAATCTACTGCTAAATCATACATCAACAAAGTTTTGATCCCTTTGATTTAAGAGGTAAATAAGATGAATAATTGTATGATTATGAATTGTTATCCTATGATGAATAATTGACTAGATTAAATGTAGCATATGTGTCTGTGTTGTTTAGCTCTATAAGTTTCTCTAGTTCTTTATGATATTAATATGTTAAATTTTACTAATTGGCTAAGGTTGCTTATTAATTTGGGTTAGTTAAAGTGATTGTTATCAATTAACTGAACCTAAGGAGAAACAAGGATAACAACCCAATGGTAGATATTCAACATATAATTAATTATATTATCAATGATCAATACAATCCTTGATGGTGGATATCAATCAAGACCAACACTCTCATCATTGATTCACTCTCATATTTAGTTTATTGCAATTATTCCATTCTAACTTTAATAGTTTATTTATAGTTTTAAAAACCCCATTTTTTATGTTCACAAAAGGTACTACTAGTTTATGTGGGATTGACTCTTACTCTCACGACTATAGGTAGAAGGTAATGTATTAATTATATTTGGTGTACCTATGACATTACCCACCAAATGTTGGCCCCGTTGCATGGGATTGTGTCTAGTTATCCTTTATAAATATTATTTATGCTTATTGCTTGTTCTACTAACTCTCAATAATTGTAGTACAATCTAGATATTGGAAAATCTATATATAGGAACATAAGAAAAGTTCAAGAAGATATTGATAAGGAGAAGAAGGAAGTAGTCATCGCTAGAAACCTTACTCTATAAGAGCTTACAACTTTAGATTTGTATCAACAACCCTTATACATTAATTTCCCTAATCTTGATGAGAATGTTAATTTTGAATTGAAATATGGATTGATACATCTCTTAACTAATTTTCATGGTCTTGTAGGTAAGGATCCACACAAGCATTTAAAGGAATTCCATGTGGTGTGTACCAATATGAAGCCCCTTGGAGTAAATGAAGAGAAAATTAAACTAAGGGATTTTCCTTTCTCTTTGAGAGATTTAGCCAAATATTGGCAATATTATTTACTATATAGAGTTATCACTACTTACAATGATATGAAATAGTTATTTTTAGAAAGATATTTTCTTGCATCTAGAGCCACAAATATAAGAAAAGAAATATGTGGCATTAGGAAACAACATGGATAGACCTTTTATGAATACTGGGAAATATTTAAAAAGCTTTGTGCAAGTTACCCACATTGTCAAATTAGTGAGTAGCTACTAATTCAATATTTCGATAAGGATCTTTTACAAGATGATAAGAGTATGATAGATATACTTAGTGGAGGTGCACTAATAGAAATAACTCCTAAAGTATCTAGAATCCTGATGTCAAATATGGCTGCTAACTCTCAATAGTTTCGCATTAGGCATGACCCCACAGTCAGTCATACTTATGAGGTTAGTACCCATTTCCTTAAGCATAAGATGATTGAACTTTACCGCTCTTTTGCATCAATTTGTTGTAAGAGTAATCCAACTAGTTAAAGCATGTGGTATTTACTTATTGTTGGCATCCAACTGACATATGCCTATCACTATAAGAAAAATCCACAGAATAAGCCAAGGCGGTAGGTGGTTTCCATGGACAACTAAGAAGGCATGATCTTTATTCTAATACCTATAATCTTAGATGGAGAGATCACCCCAATTCTAGGTATGACAATGCACAAAATTATTAGCCTTATCCTCCTAAATAGCCTACAGCTCAAGATTCTAATTTAGGTATGTCTTTAGAAGAATTGGTTAAATATCTTGCTAACTCCACTACTCAAATGAAATAGGACTTAAAGAAACTTCAATAGGAGATAAGTGCTAGCATTCATAACTTAGATAATGAAGTGGGTGAATTGGAAACTATAGTTAGCCGGCTAAAAGCCCAGAATTCAGGTAAGCTACCATCTCAAACGATGACTAATCCAAGGGAAAATGTTAGTACCATCATATTGAGGAGTAGTAAGTAAGCTACAATACTAGACCAAGAGGTACATGCACCATCAGAGTAAGAGGAAGAAAAAAAATGATGCAACCGTAGAAGGTGAACATCTAAAAGGTTAGTTTTGACTTTTATCTAAATATGAACTAGTACCCCATTTTCCTAAAGCTCTCAAAGAAAATAGAAAAATTGAAAATAATTTTAACTTATATGAGACCTTCAGAAAGTGTGAGATAAATCTTCTTCTTTTAGATGCTATCAAATACGTGCCTTGTTATGCATAGTTCTTGAGAGAACTATGCACCCAAAAAAGGAAGCAAAAAATAAAAGGGTGTGAGAAAGTAAAAGTATAGGAACATGTTAATGAAATTATTCAAAGAAAACTCCTTATAAAGTGAAAGGATACACATATGTTTTCTATCCCCTACAAAATAAGCAATACTAAATTTGAGAAGGCTATGCTAGATCTAGGAGCATTTATTAATGTTATGCCATCCTTTGTTTATGCATCTTTAGCACTTGGACCTTTAAAAGAAACTAGTGTTATAATCTAATTAGTTGATAAATCTAACACCCTTCCTGAGGGTATAATTAAGGATATTCTAGTGGAAGTTAATGGTTTAATTTGTCTTGTTGATTTTTATGGGCTTGATATGGAGAATGGTGATTAAACCACTTTAATTTTGCTAAGGAGACATCCAAAGCTGAAATAAATATTCATAATGGCACACTAACAATGGAATTTGAAGGAAAATTATCAAGTTTATTGATTGTAATACCATGAAAAATCTTACTGATAATCATCTTGCTATTAATATGATTGACTCTATAGGATAGGATATGCTCTTAGGGAGCCTTTTGAGAAAAAATGCTGAGGAACTAGCCTTAAATATTGACTTGCAGGAGAATATTAGAGCATTAATAGTAGCTCTAAAAGTAAAGTGAACATGTAAGGATTCCCTACTTTATTACTAATTTGTAATGAAGCATTTGTATCTCCCATTTTATAGGATCTCGGATCACACTTGAAATCTCTTCCTAGCGACCTTAAGTACTTTGAAATTAGAATGACACCACCTATCATAGTTGCCAAAAATCTTGGTGTGCAAAAAGAGGAGGCATTAATAGATTTTTTCTAGGAATAAGGAACTGTCATTGCAAGAACAATTTAAAACCTTAAAGGTATAGACCTCGTTGTAGAACTACATTAGGATTTATCCATCAAAAAGACTAAATCCCGTAAAGGTAAGACAAATCCTCTTTGGTTTAGGCCTCTTGTTATTACTAATGTGTTTTCTTATAATATCGTAGAACTTCAAGCCTTAAATCATTCCCATAAATTCCAAATTAAATTGGACATAAAAAATCCTCCCTAAATGAAATAGGGAGCTTTGAGTTGAGTCAACAACGTTAAACAAAGATGCTTATTGATAGGTAGCCCAAGATGGTCCCATCCCGCCCCAAACAATAAAAAGAATTCATGGAAAACTTATATTTTTCTTATATTCTCCTAATTCTTAGCTTTCTTTTACATTTAGAACAATGTAAAGTTTGAGTGTGGGAGTGAAAGTATATTTAACTGAAAGATTATGACCCCATTTGAGTATCAATTTTTTTATTGTCACTATCATTGCACTTTGATTGCATTTATCAAGTTGAGTGATTGTGTGAGTGTTTCAATTTATGTTTCGAGTTGTTAGGCCAAATTAATAGCCACTGATATAACTACCCAAAATTTTTCAACTCTTGAAAAATATAGAAAACTCATTGTTGTGTGCAATTTTAACTCTTTTGCAATTTATTTTTTATTTTAGAATCTTGAAACTTTTTCGCACAAAAGCTTGGGCATTTAATCTGTCTTTTAGTTATAGAAGGTTTATATAACTCAAAAATATTGTATGATCTAAAAAGGATTCTAGAACTTATTTGAATGCTACTTGAGGTGAAATCTTATGTTAACACTATTATTTAGGAAATAATTTAGGCATTATTTGATAGATTGAGCCTTTTAAGCACACCTTAATCTAATTATATATCTTTAGTTCCTCTATTTGAGCTTAATTGACTTTTTATTTAATATCCACAAAAGAGCCAAAAGCCAATCTTTATGATAAATCTCCTTATTTTTTACCCTATTTGCTCACTTTATGATTATTTTTCTGAAAATTTATTTTTTAGAGCTTCATTAGTTAAAGGAGGTAAGGTGGAGTAAAAGAAACAAAGGAAAATCGAAGGAAAAGAAAAGAAAAATTCAAAAGAAAGAATGAAAGCCATTGCAGTGGGTGAAAAATAAATGGAGAATCAACGAAAAAGAATGAATAAGTTTTGCTAGTGCTAGAAAATGAGTGTGGGGGAAAATCTCCTAAACTTAAAATAGCTTAAGAAAGTAGAAACATTGCTAGCTAGTAGCAATAAATGCTTGTCTTGGTGCGCCTTGAATCTGACCAAGTAGAGGTATAGCTAGCCTTGTATGATGGCCAAAACGAGTACAATTATTAATGATATATGAGTTCTATAAATGAGTGGCAGTATGCCTTCTATTATTAATAATGATAATCTTGTTCAACTAGGCGATTATTTTATATTATATAGGCAGAATGCTTGACTGTGAATATATTATGATGTATATATAAAGATGGTGATTTCCTTTCCTTTACTGAGTGCTTGTAAGTTTTCATACGGTTCTAATATGGAATCATCCCTTTTAATGTTAATTGTAATTGAGTTAAAGTAACCTGGTTTGATTCCATGGATCTAAATGTCATGTATATTTTTGTTATTATGTTTTTCCTAAAGTTCATTTCATATAGTTTGAGGATGTTGTTTTCGGTTGAGTTTCATTAAAGTAAAGGTTTCCATTTTTGGTATGTAATAAAACATTAGAGTTGCATATTGTCTTATATTTTATGATTTAAAAGGTTTTGTAATATATATACAGTTTCAATATATTTTTTTGATACAAGAAAAATAGTTTTGTAGGAATTGTTTCAGGTAGAGAAGTTTTGTTTTCAAAAGGATTATTCTATGGTTTGATAATGGCATCAATTTGAATTTTTGTTTAAAGCTCATATAAATGATTTTTTTTGTTTCTGAAGATGTTTATCTATCTAGATTGGAGTTTTAATAAAAACTAGAGCAAAATGCTTGTCATGTCCCACTATATGTCTATGTTATATGTTCATTGAGCCAAAGTGGCGTAGTGAAAGCATTAGAAGATAGGCTAATCTGGTAAGCCCAACTTGTTTCTGGGCTTAATTTATTTAGGTATTTGTTTGGTTACTTGTAATCTAGAGTTACTTCACTACCACAGGCAGGGTTCTCATTTCTTATGCGTGTCTCATGTTTCGTATTTATAATAAGTGATTTGTATTCATTTGAGAATGATGTTTCCAGCTACATTTAATTTTAAATTTTGCTAAACGATCTTGCTTGTGTGAAAAATTAATTTTGCTACATGTATAATTTCATCTAAATTTGGAATTTTATTCTTGTTCTTAATTGTATATTTTAAACATAATTTACCTAAAGCTCAACTATTTTATTTTTATTTCATGTGAATATAGTTCTTGATTTTTAAAAATCCAACTACATGAAATGTTCAGCATTTATAGGAAAATAAAGAAATGCATTATGTTATCTATTTGTTTATATTTTAAGTGAAAATGATTTGACAAATGTTTTCAAGTAAATGCTTTGATGGTTTTATAGTTATAAACGGATGAAGTTTTAATCTTTTGCACTATGTCCTCGTTAGGCTAGGCTTACGCGATGAGATAACTTTCTTTCTTGTGCTAGTTGCATACTAATAAAGGGGAAAATTAAGTGTTTAATGGTTATATTTTATCCCCTAATTTATGGTGAACTTGTGATTATTTCCTTGCTCTGGTTCTATTTTGTTTTGTTTGCTCTAGATACTGCTTTGGTTTATTTTTTGTTTGTAGGTGAGTAAAAGAGGCCAAGAATCAAGAGAAAACATTCATGTGAAGAGCTATATGGACTTGGAACAAGTTAAGGAAGAAGCAAGGAGAAAACCAAGAAGAAATTGGAAATATTCGAACTTGGTAACCTCCAACACGGCCAAGCTGTGCTTGGTCTCCCTGGAGCACGACCAGGTCGTATTCTATGCATGACATGGAAAGAAATCCTATATTCTAACCCGAAGCAAGGCTAGGCCGTGTCTTGGAACACGATTGTGCTTTGTGTTTGTACACTCTGTATTTTGTATAGTTTTAAGCAGCCAAAGTACTATAAATACATGGGGAAGCGTGAAGAAAGATATAGAGACACATAAAGACTGAAAGAGACTCAGTTTAGGCTTATGAAACAACATTATATTAGGTTTTTATTAGAATCATTGTTTAATTTATGTTTTTAGAGTAAATTTGAGTTTGATTGAAATTTTGTATACCTAGTTCATTAAGTTTTACAATTCAGGTTTTATCTCTCTATCTTTACATCTACATATGCTTATACTCCTTTCTTTTGGATTGTATTGAACATTTAGGATTTATTTAATGAATATGATTATGAGTTTTCTTTCAATTATGTGTGAGTAAATTTAATCTAGGGTTTCTATAAACCCACTTATGGTATGATGATACTGCATTAATTGGAATTGTAAAACCCTAATTGTGATTGTCTATGGTTAATTAAGATGAACTATTATGCATTATACAAGTCGATAGGATGCCTGATCACCATTTTATCACATTTTAGGTTATTAATTGATGAATTGAAAGTTGAAAGTTAATACCATAACTTAATAGTTAATTAGGGATATCTTAATAAAAAAAGTAGTTTAAGGTTCTCTAGGAATTAAATCAATTGGTAGGCATGAGAACCCTTATTAATTGAATCACATGGTAAGCATAGAACTTAATGGACTTAAATTAAACTAAGAACCACGAAAGTAGACAATTGGACTAACCTAGGTACGATTAGTAATGCTTGAAAGAGGTTATTAATTAATTAAGGCTAAATAATCCCCTATTACCTAAATAATTACAATTAGAGGTACATATTGTTTGTTGAATATCATAAATGCAGTAAATCCTAACCCTAGGTTTTTGTTAATTGAATTCCTTATTTTCTTAATTGTGATTTTCTCTTAATTGTGATTTTTTTCTCAAATACAAACACATCATAATTCAAAAAAACCGTGAGCCTTGGAAGCAACGTAGACTCACCCACAGAATATGTCACCTAACTAATCACCTATTTGCAGGATCAGATTCTGTATTCTCATCTAAAAAATGTGAAAATATAGTGTAGTGAGTTTGACAACTGAGTGAGCAAATAATTCCTCCTATGACCTCTTAGGTCAGCATATGGATGTACTTATATTTTAAAATGTGTCACATAGAAAATACAGTTCAGAAGTACATTCATATGGGATCCGTATTTCAAATATTCTTAAATCAAAGGATATTCAGATATCCAAAACCATATGCTGCACGGTATGATCATTAAACAAATGTTGTTATGCTCAGCTGTATAAGCTATAGTAAAATATTAAGATTTGGAGATAAAATCATCCCTTTTAATACACCTGCCTCACTCGACAATATGGTTAATGCAATGAAAACATAACTCATTTGTTATATGCATAGTGACCTCGACTACAGTCACAATAAGTGATCAGGGAATGTAAGTATATCACCTTCCTGCCCCCTCAAATTACCACTGTCACCTGGTTAGAGTGACCCTCCCTCGGCTCACTCTGGGTAATAAGGCGTCCCCTATTCGATACCATCACAAGCCATACAACCAGTCGATATTCATCCATACATATAAATATATGTAAAATTATCAGGCAACTCGCCATGAGCTTTACGCTTGCCATTCAATCTCATTATAATATGATATGCATCATTTTCACAAGTATATAGCCTTCAAATCAATGCATCGTGCACATAATATTCAATTTATCAAATAATGATAAATACATTTAGAACCACATATTCAATGAGTTCCAAAATCTATTTCTAAAACCATACTCTTCTTTAACTATGTGCCACTTCGTAAGTATAACAGATATTTTAACACATTTAATAAACTTATAATAGAATAAATAATTTGTAAATAGAAACAATTATACATTTATAGTTCAAGAAGAGCATGGGGTAAGTCATAGAAAGAAGTATCTACTCACATGGTAGGGCTCCTGGTTGGATAGCCCTAAAATGTAATTTTTCAATCTGAATTTGACCAATTAGACCTCAAAAACGTGTCTGGAGAGTCCAAAGACTTAGGAAATGACTCCACGAGCTTGGTCATTGTTCACGGCAGAAAAATACTGTTCACCACTGAAAAACACTATTCATCGCTGAAAAGTACTATTCACTACTGGAAAATACTATTTACCAAGAACAAAAAGTTATCAGATAGCTGGAAAATTTCATATCTTAAGGTTCATCTAACTCTTGAATCCATCTTCGGTGTCAGATTTCCAATTTGAGGTCTCTAAGTAAGAGTTTCAGAGTTTACCTTTTTCTAAAATTTTCTACTTTCGATCTATAGCGATTCTACAGCTAATTTGAAAAATTGTTTGGTCAAAATCGTACTATTATTCGTCCTGAATCTATTGGTACCATTAGTTTTAAGATCGGAGGCCTGTAGACACTTCAGATCTAGAGAGAAAATATTGAGGTACTATTCACTATTCACACACTATTCATCTTCTTCCTCTATTTCGCATTCCTTCTCCCGCATTCATGTTTCCTCTTTATTATTTTTTATAATATTAATTATTATTATTTAATAATTAAATATTTAGATTTATTCTTATTTTATTTCATACATATTCATATAAATATCGTTTTTCATCTTAAAATATCTTAAAAATTTCTAAAAATTTACATTCTCATAAAACTTTAGTTGAACTCTTAAATCATGATTTTTCTTGATAAAAATTTTAATAAAACAAATCACAAAATAAATATCTTTATACATAATAAAAGAAAGAATATTTCTAAAAATACAACAAAAATTTATTAAAGGCCAATATAATTATTTCAAGCAAAACAATAATTATTTAAAAAAAATTTACGAGATGTTGCATTAGACTAGTTTTTGAGGCCAACAAATTTGAGTTAAAGCCTTCTATCTTTCAGATGCTTTAGTAAAATCAGTTTGGAGGGTCCCCTGCTGAAGACCTAAATATCCACTTATCAGTATTTCTGGAATACTGCGATACATTGAAGCTGAATGGAGTATCCTCTGATACCATTCGATTGAGGTTGCTCTTGTTCTTTCTGTAGGACAAGGCCCAAGCATGGTTGCACTCCCTTCCATCAGGGTCTATCACTACTTCACAGTAACTTTCTCAAGCTTTCTTGGGCAAGTATTTTTCTGTAAGAAAGATAGTCCATCTCAGAAATCAAATTACCACTTTTGCTCAAAAAGATATGGAGTCACTATATGAATATTGGGAGGATTTAAAGAGCTTCTCAGGTTATGCCCACACCATGGGATGGAAAAATGGCTCATAGTCCATACATTCTACAATGGACTAATATACAACACCGGTATGTCTGTGGATGTTGTAGCAGGAGGAGCTTTAATGAACAAAACAGTTGATGAGACTTATAAGCTGATTAAAGATATGGCTTAAAATCACTACTCCTGGTCTAGTGAAAGGTAACCATCTAGAAATCTAGTAGGTATGTATGAAGTTGATGTATTTAATCATCCAACTTTTGAAGTTGATGCATTATTTTAGAAGATGGATAAATTAAGCATCAATGCTGTTGGTTCTTCTCCATCTTCTGTATGTGAAATTTATGGATATGTTTGCCATATGGCCAATGAATGCCAGCTTGGAAACCCTGCACTTCAAGCTTGTGAACAGGTAAACTTTATGAATAATAACCAGAAAAATAATCCATGCAGTAATACCTATAACCCAAGCTAAAGGAATCATCCAAATCTCTCATACAAGCCTAATGTGAATCAGCCTCCTCAAAATAACTTTAAGCAACCTCTTGGGTTTCAGAATCAGAGGCCATTCAATCCTCCTCCACAGACAAAGTCAAATCTGAAGGCTCTGATGAAAAATTTCATTGCTACACAAAGTAAACAGAATGATGAGTTCAAAGTCTAGAACCAGTCAATGAATGAGGCTATAAAAGACTTAGTCGTTAAGGTTGACTTGCTTGCTGCTCAAAATAAAATGCTAGAAACTCAGATAGTGTAACAACTTCATATATATATATATATATATATATATATATATATATATATATATTAAAATCCCATGAAGTCATTATCTCTTTACTTTTAACTATTTAACTCATAATAAGATTCCATTAAATTAACGAAGCATAATTAAGGTTTACACATCATTAATTAACAACATCTGTACAAAAATAAAACACATATATGTCTACGTCTTATTCATCCATATTGATCAATTTTAGGGATACGGGTATGGGTGGTTGTAACTTTACCAGGATCCTAGCCAACTCGACCCAACGTACACTAAACGCTGGTCATAGAGAATATCTACATATCTAGTCATCAGAACATGATATAGAAATATAGTGAGAATTAAATCCCAATATGTTCAACAATAAATCATAATTATCATTAATATAGGTCATCATGTCAGGTTCATCTGTATATGTTACAGAAAATATCTTAGGTCACATGAATTCACTTTATCTATGCACATAAACATTTTACAATAATGATATGTATGACATGAATAACTATTTTCAAAATATCATATGATGACTATCAACTTATTTTCATATCAAGCGACCCTGGTCACGGAGAGTACTTTCTACTCTCTAGTACGGGCTTTTCTCACTCCGTCCGACATGGCACACTTTCTCTTTCTTTTCTCATTAACATAATCATAGTCGTGAGTAGGGCATCCTCTACTGGTGCACCACATGGATAGCCATGTGACTGTGCTTGTCTCTTTTCTTTTATATTCTTTTCACATTAATAGCCAAAAATATGATTTCAATAATAAGTATGTTCATTATACTCACATGCCACAATTTATCATCAAAGCATAATCATTACCAAAAATCATTGGTAAAATACTATCTTGCCATGAACATATTCATTTTCAATTACCACTTTATAAAATATTTCCATGTCAAAATTACACACTTAAGATGGTATGGAGTTCATGAATCAGCATTGGCTATGGCATACACTAGTCATTTATTATTTTCATTTATAAGATTCTTCTTCTTTCTTAAATATTATTTTCTTCTCTCACTAAACAGAGCATAATACTCTCATTTTAAATTGGATTAAGGTGATCTTAGTGTCAATAGAAAGATAAGACAATCCTTTAAAACCCTTATGTTGAACGTTTTAGTGAAATCATAAGGAATCATGGTGTTACTACTCCCTCAAAGTCAATGTTATTTAATCTCGGGTAGGTTCTGACCTCTACTTACTAATCTAACCATATCTTCCTTATATGGATTCCAGATTGAATGATCCCAAAGGGTAAAATTTCTTTATACATATATATATATATATATATATATATATATATATATATATATATTTTATGTGAACTATTTCTTTTAATTCCCTGCATAGGTGGCCCAAAAATTACAATACAAAAGCTTACCAAATAGATTCTTCCCTGGTTAACTAGTTTCTGCCTTTTGCTTACTAATCTGACCATAGTTCCCTCATATTAATTTTAATTTGAATGATTCCAGTGGCTAAAATTTTGTGAGACATATATCAGTATTTTTTATGTTAAGAATTTATTTTAATTCCCAATAGATTTATCATAGAAATTTCAACACAGAAGCTTACCTAGTAGATTCTTCCTTGGTTAACTAGTTTCTGACCACTGCTTACTAATATGACCATATCTCCCTCATATGGATTCTAATTTGATTTATTCTAGTGGCTAAAAATTCATGATACATATATATATTTTTTCATTTTAATAATTTCTTTTAATTCCCTACATATTTTTCCCAAAAATTCAAACACAGAAGCATACCTAACAGAATCTTCCCTAGTTAACCATTTTCTGAACACTGCTTATTAATCGGACTATATCTCCCTCATTTGAACTTCAAATTAGGTGAATTCAGTGCCTAAGAAACTTTGATATATATATATCTAAATTTTTCATATTAACCATTCTTGTAATTCCTAACTGTTTCTTCCTAAAAGTTTAAAAATAGAAGCTTCCCTGGTTACTCTGAAATCTAGTTTCCTAATCAAACATTTCCTAAGCTTTTAGTTCATCATTTTATTACTTCCTCTTTGATTTTCTTCCTAATTTACATCTAATCATATTCCATCAATTTTTCAACATATTCAAATATACAAAATAGCAGCATAAAAATCCTAAAATTTTGCCACCTATAGCCATAACTATGTAGAACTTTCCACACTAACTGAATTGTTCAAAACATCAATCATATGCAAGATAACATGTAACATGATATAGCAACATTCATGACCAATCATCAAAGTAACAAATATTGTAAATATCATCAAAGTTTTAAGATCAAAATCCCATATAAATGTTACAAATTTCAAAGCTTTTCTTTTAAAAAGAGATATTGTTAAACCTACCTAAAGATCTCCCTAGCTCACTTAGTGAATTCTTTTTCTTGTTTCCTCTTGAAGGAAGTAACAAGATTTCTCCCTTCCCTTAGCTATTCTTGCAGCTTAAATAAGAGAAGGGGGTGAGTTTTGAACCCTAAGGATGAAGAGAAAAGATAGATTCAAGTAGAGGTTAGGTTAACTTACTTTGAGTACTTAGTCATCTAAACTTCTCCTTCCGCTCTTCTCCTCACTTCTCCTTTCCTTACTCTACCTTACTTAAGTTTTTTCTTTCCCTCACTTGGACGAAATTATAATGCTATAAGGGTGGATTTTTCTTAAATAAACTATCAAGTGGTTCACCTTTCATAATCATGGGTCTACCTTATCACAATTAGGATGCACTTGGTTATTTTTTGGGGAAAGACAACTTATGTTCTTGTCTTCCTCTCCCTCAGTCGACATATGCATAGCAAAAGGAGATTTGTATTTTGCAAATTATGATAAAATGTTCTTAAGACAAGGGACAAGCTTCCTTTGATTTAGGAATTAATTTCATTTTTATTTTGTGTCACTTAAGTATGATAGGTTTGTCTTTCTAGGTGGCAAATTTCTAGCCCTTGAGTCTCCTCTGCTTGGCTAAAATTATTTGTGTAGGATAAAGATGTTTTGTCATAATTCCATGTATTATTACCTATTTGTTAAAATTTTGAATGTAGCATATAGATATTTTGTCCTAATGCCATGTATTATTACCTACTTGTTGAAATTATGAATGTAGAAGATAAATGTTTTGTCCTAATGCTATGTGACCTAATCTTGATTATTATTACACTACTATTTCTTCACATGTTTTTTATTTTTCCCTCTTGGATTTGGACTCATTCTTACCCATTTTCTTTGTTTTGGCTAAAATTCTACCTTTCATGGAGGGCTTGGTCACATTTATGGTTTGTGGGCTATTGGTCTAATTTCTATATCCTAGTCTAAGTCTATGTTTTATTTCTTACTTGGGTTATCCTATTGGTTTGCTAGAAACTCATGTGAAGTGGAAAAACTCTATATGAAGTGTCCATAGGTGAAAGCACAATGTATGGGTGAAGATTTTAAACTTAGGAACTCTAGCTCTTGAATTAGGAAAAATTACCCTAATCCAATCTTCTTGAAATTTTAAGACATTTACTTACTTCCTCAAAATTTATCTTCCTTACCCAAGAACTTCGTCTCTCTTTAGTATGTTATTTAAAAAATTTTCCCATTAGGTTTTTCTCTATTTACATATTCCCTTATTGTTAGAAACATTTTCTATGCATACACATAAGGTGAAGAATTTCTAAGGATTATATTTCCTTAGATATCTAAAAATTGTCTAATAAATTTTATTTCCTTAACTAAATATTTATGTACCTTTATTAACAAAAGAAACAAAATTTGGGATGTTACAGTGAAACCCTTCCTTTCACCTAAGGCCTCTGTTCCGACTGCTTCCCCATATTCTGTGGACAGTTCTTTGCAAAATGACCCTTATGTCTGCAATTAAAGCAAACATTTGATCCTATGTAGCCTGGCTGGTTACCATGCATATGTCTGCACTTAGTACACTTGACTGTGGAAAAGTTCTGTTGGAAGGGTTGGGGACTTTCAATCATTAGCCTTTTGCTAGTACCCCTATTCTTTTCCTCTGACATTTCTGCCAGAGTTTTGTGACCCGTTTTTCATTTTCCAAAAGTTTTGTTTTTGTTTCTCATCCTCCACTGCCCTCAAGCTCTTCTCTAGGAGTCTGCATTTATTTATCAGAGGTACAAACTCGCTTATCTCCATAGCTACAACAACATTCCTTATCTCCAACTTCAAACCCGTTTCGAACTTAATAGCCTTCCATGCTTGATCGAGGTTAAATCATAGGTAAGAGGAGAACTTAGACAATTCCTTGAACCTCGTGATGTACTAGTCTACGGTCATGCTGCCCTGCCTGAGTTGGAGAAATTTGATCTCCTTCTCTACCTGTATAGTACTTGAGAAGTACTTTTCCAAAAAGGTGTCTTTGAACACCTTCTAGGTGATCTGCCTTCCCTAGTAAGCTAAAAGTTCTCTAGCTCCACACCACCAGCATTTTTGCTTTATCTTTTAGCATATCTGCAACGAAGATAACTTGTTATTACTTAGTAAAACCCATCACTTCAAAGATTTTCTCTAGTTCTCTTATCCATCTTTCAGCTACAATCCGGTTAAAGATGCCTTGAAAAGAAGGTGGTCAAGTCCTGAGGAACTCAGATACATCGTTATCATTCCCTACCATCCAGTTATTAGAACCATTCTCACTATTGGTTTATTAGCATTCTAGAGGTATTGTAGATTTTGGTTGGTGGTTGTGACTTGGTCTCGGATTGTCGTGGCAAGGTTGTGCAAGGATTCCTCCTTGGTGGTGCCATTTCCTACTGTAGTAAAAACAAAGTTATGCTGCTATTGAGGTGATCAAGCCCAATAGTTAGTTTCAAAAATATTTAACAGTAGTCATAGCACCGCCTCGGCATATAGATAGGAACACTAGTAATTTCTTACCTATATGAAATCATTAATCCCCTACACAGCACAACCACAACATACTTAAGACAATATAAAATCGATTCAGATAACCATCCACCTATTGGCCATATAAGATCGACCTACTTTGATACTAATTATGTAACAATTCCATATTTTTTTTACATATATATATATATATTTTAAATCCCAAGAAGTCATTACCTCTTTACTTCTAACTATTTAACTCATAATAACATTTAGTTAAATTAACCAAGCATAATTAAGGTTTAAAGATCATTAATAAACAACATCTGTACACAAATCAAACACATATATGTCTACATCTTATTCATCTATATTGAACAATTCTCGAGATATAGGTGCAGGTGGTTGCAACTTCACCGGGATCTTAGCCAACTGGAATTGTAGTGAGAATTAAATCCTAGTATGTTCAACAATAAATCATATTTATCATTAATATAGATCATCATGTCATGTTCATTTATATAAGTTACAGCAAATATCTAAATTCACATGAATGCAATTTATCTATGCACATAAAAATCATACAGTAATGACATGTATGGTATGAACAACTATTTTCAGAATATCATATGTTGACTATCAACTTATTTTCATATAAAGCTACCCCAATCAGGGTGAGAACTTTTTACTCTCTGGTACAGGCATTTTTCGCTCCATCTGACATGGCACACTTTCTCTTTCTTTTCTTATTAACATAATCATAGCCGTGAGTAGAGCATCCCTTACTGGTGCACCACACAGACTGCTATGTGATTGTGCTCGTATCTTTACTTTTCATTCCTTTTCATGTTAATAGCCAAAAATATGATTTCAATAACAAGTATATTCATTTTACTCATATGCCATAATTTATCATTAAAGCATAATCATTACCAAAAATCTTTGGTAAAATACAATCTTGCCATGAACACAATCATTTTCAATTACCACTGTATAAAATATTTCCATGTCAAAATTACACACTTAAGATGGTAAGGAGTTCAAGCAATGGCAATGGCTATGGAATACACTAGTAATTTATTATTTTCATTTATAAGATTATGTTTCTTTCTTAAATATTATTTTCGTCTCTCCCTAAAGAGAGCATAACACCCTCATTTTAAATCCGATTGAGGTGATCTTGGTGTCAATAGAAAGATAAGACAATCCTTTTAAACCCTTATGTTGATTGTTTTTGTAAAAATCTTAAGTAATCATGGTGTTACTAATCCCTCAAATTCAATGTTATTTCTTCTTGGGTAGGTTCTGACCTCTACTTACTAATCTAACCATTTCTCCCTCATATAGATTTCAAATTGAATGATAGCAGTGGCTAAAAATTCCTAATACATATATCTATATTGTTTATGTTAACCATTTCTTTTAATTCCCTACATATGTTGCCTAGAAATTCAAACACAGAAGCTTACCTAACAAATTATTCCCTGGTTAATTAGTTTTTGGACTCTGGTTACTAATATAACATTATTGTTTATGTATATGTATTTTTTATTTTAAGTATTTCTTTTAATTCCCATTAGATTTATCCTAGAAATTCAAACACAAAAGCTTACCTAACAGATTCTTCCCCGGTTAACTAGTTTCTGACCACTGCATACTAATCTGACCATATCTCCCTTATATGGATTTCAATTTGATTTATTCCAGTGGCTAACAATTCATTATACATATATCTATACTTTTTATGTTAATAATTTCTTTTAATTCCAAATCGATTCTTCCTAGAATTTCAAAAACAGAAGCTTCCCAGGTTACTCTGAAATCCAGTTTCCTAACCAAATCTTTCCTAAGGTTTTAGTTCATCATTTTATTACATCCTCTTCAATTTTCTTCCTAATTTTCATCTAATCATATTCCATCAATTTTTCACCAAATTCAAATATACAAAATAGTAGCATAAAAATCCTAAAATTTTTCCACCCACAGCCATACCTATGCAGAACTTTCCACACCAACCGAAATGTTCAAAACATCCATCATATGCAAGATAACATGTAACATGATATAGTAACATCTATGACCAATCATTAAAGTAGAGATTAAACTAACTTACCTTGAGTACTTAGTCTTTTAGGCTTCTTCTTCCTCTTCCTTCCTCTATTTTCCTCTCTTTATCTCTTTTTCTCACTCTACCTTGCTTATGTTTTTCCTCTCCCTCACTTGAATGAAATTATAATGTTATAAGGGTGGGTTTTGCTTAAATAAACTATCAAGTGATTCACCTTTCCTACTTATGGGTCTACCTTATCACAATTAGGATGCACTTGGTTATTTTTTAGGGAAAGACAACTCATGTTAGTGTTTTCCTCTCCCTTAGTCAAGATATGCATAGCAAAAGGAGATTCATATTTTGAAAATTAAGATAAAATTTTCTTAAGACAAAGGGCAAGGTCCCTTTGATTTAGGGATTCATTTCCTTTTTCTTTTGTCTCACTCAAGTATGATAGGTTTGCTTTTCTAGGTGGCAAATTTCCAGTCCTTGAGTCTCCCTTGCTTGGCTAAAATTATTTGTGTAGGATCAGGATGTTTTGTCATAATGCCATGTATTATTACCTACTTGTTGAAATTATGAATGTAGCATATAGATTTTTTGTTCTAATGCCATGTATTATTACCTACTTGTTGAAATTATGAATGCAGGATATAGATGTTTTATCCGAATGCCATGTGACCTAATCTTGATTATTATTACACTACTATTTTCTCACATGATTCTTATTTTTCCCTCTTGGATTTGGGCTTATTCTTACCCATTTTCTTTGCTTTGTCTAAAATTCTACCTTTCATGGAGGGCTTGGTCTCATTTTCAATGTTTGTGGGCTATTGGTCCAATTTCTATATCCTATTCCAAGTCTATGTTTTATTTCCTGCTTGGGCTATCCTATTGGCTTGTTAGAAACTCATGTGAAGTGGAAAAACTCTATATGAAGTGTCCATAGGTGAAATCCCAATGTATGGGTGGAGATGTTAAACATAGGAACTCTATCTCTTGAATTAGGAAAAATTATCCTAATTCAATCTTGAAATTTTAAGACCTTTACTTACTTCCGAAAAATTTTTCTTCCTTACCCAAGAATTTCACCTCTCTTTAGTATGTTATTTCAAATTTGTTTTTCCTATTAGGTTTTTCTCTCTTTATTTATTCCTTTAATGTTAGAAACATTTTCTATGCATACACATAAGGTGAAGAATTTCTAAGGATTATATTTTCTTAGATATCTAAAAATTGTCTAATAAATTTTATTTCCTTAACTAAATATTTATGTACCTTTGTTAATAAAAGAAATGAAATTAGGGATGTTATAAATAGCACAACAAGCAAGCTTTTAAAATAGGAACTTTGAAAAATTCTCTGGCCAACCTGAGAATTCAAGAGAACATTGCAAGTCTATCACTTTGAAAAATGGTAAGCAGTTGGGTGTCTCAGTGGAAAAAGAGGAAGATAAGATTGAAGAATTAAAAAATATACCTGATCAAGCAATTGTAGAAGAAGAGCATATTAATGAAAGGAAAGAGGAAGATGAGCCCAAATATGTGGATCTTGAACCATAAAAGCCACCAGTTCCTTTCCCTTAGAGACTTGATAAAGAAAAATTAGAAAAACAGTATGAAAAATTCCTTGATGTGCTGAAAAAGCTACACATTAATATGCTATTCTTGGAAGCTGTCTCTCAAATGTCTTCTTATGCTAAATTTTTGAAGAAAATCTTCTCAAATTAGAGGAAGATTAAGGAGTATGCCACAGTAGCATTAATTGAAGAGTGCAGTGCATTGATCCAGAAAAAATTGCCTCCTAAACTCAAGGACCCTAGAAGCGTTTCTATACTTTGTTCCATTAGAGATGTGCAAATTACTAGAGCCTTATGTGATCTTGGAGCAAGTGTGAGTCTTACGCCTTTATCTATATGCAAGAAGCTTCAAATGGGTGATTTGAAGCCTACCACTTTTTCCCTCCAGTTAGCTGATCGATCCGTTACACATCTGTTAGGTATATTAGAGGAAGTTCCTCTAAAGGTAGGTAAATTCTTCATACCTATTGATTTTGTTATTTTAGAGATATAGGAAGATAACCAAATCTCCATCATTCTTGGAAGGCCTTTCCTACCCACTACAAGTGCAATTATCAATGTAAAAGATGGAAAGTTTTCCTTGAATGTAGGGGATGAAAAGATTGAGTTTAATTTGAATGATGCAATGAAATGCCTATCTTTAGGTGATTCTTGTTGCATGATTAATGTAATTGAGCAGAATCTGGTTGATAATGTAGTAAGTTTTTGTTCTACTGACCCACTTAAGCTTTGCCTTATGGATAGTCCTTTTCCTTGTACTAAACAGGTAGAAGCTTATGCATATACTTAAATGCTTGATGGGAGTCCCATGCTCATCTTAAAAGCAAAATCTAAAAAGCTGGAATTGGATCTCAATAAAAAATTAGCAACTGTAGAGTAAGTTATGGCACCTAAGGTAGAACTCAAACCACTTCCATCCAATTTAAGGTATGAATTTTTAGACCCCGACTCTTCATATCTAGTAATTGTGAATGCTGAGTTTAATACTGAAGAACCTGGTAAGTTATTAAATGTACTAAAAAAGTTTAAGAAAGTGATGTGGTATAATATTGATGACATAAAAGGGATTAGTCCATTTGTTTGCATGCATTGCATTATACTTGATAATGATCATAAACCTTTTAGAGAGCACCAAAGGAGATTGAATCCAAACATGAAAAAGGTAGTTAAGAAGGAGGTGCTAAAATTACTTGATGCAAGTATTATTTATCCTATTTCAGATAGTGAGTAGGTAAGCCTTGTTCATGTAGTCCCTAAGAATAATAATGATGAATTAATTCCTACTAGAGTTGTTATTGGTTGGCGTATGTGTATTGATTATAGAAAACTAAATAAGGCCACTCGTAAGGATCACTTATGTTTTCCCTTCATTGATCAATTATTGGAAAGGCTAGCTAAACATTCATATTTTTGTTATCTGGATGGATATTCAGGATTCTTTTAGATCCTTATCCATCCAAACAACCAAGAAAAGATGACGTTTACATGTCCCTATGGCAACTTTGCATATAGAAGGATACTATTTGAACTGTGCAACGCACCAGCCACTTTCCAAAGGTGTATGATGGTTATTTTTTTAAATTTTATTGAAGATATAATGGAAGTATTTATGGATGATTTTTCTATCTATAGTACCTCATTTGATAATTACTTAAATAATATGACATAGGTACTTAAAAGATGTGAGAAAGTCAACCTAGTACTAAATTTGGAAAATGCCATTATAGAAAAGATTGATGTTTAAGAAAGGAATAGAGGTGGACAAACCAAAAATTGAGGCAGTCCAAATGATGCCACCATCGTCTAATGTTAAGGAAGTAAGAAGTTTTCTTTGGCATACAGGCTTCTGTTGAAGATTTATCCAAGACTTTTTCAAAATTTCTAAACCCTTAACTAATTTGCTTATTAAGGGCACTCCTTTCTTATTTAATGATAACTATTTATGTGCTTTTTATAGGTTAAAGGATGCACTAATATCTACACCAATCATTCAATCTCCTGATTGGAGCCTTCCCTTTGAGATCATGTGTAATGCTAGTGAGTATGTTGTGGGAGCTATACTTAGGCAAAGAAGAGATAAAAAGTTGTATGTAATTTCCTATGCCAACAAGACCCTGGATAAAGCAAAAGTCAACTATTCCACCACAGAAAAGGAGCTCCTAGTAGTAATCTTTGAAATTGACAAATTTTGCCAATATTTGCTGGGATCCGAAGTTGTTGTATATGCAGACCATTCTGTCATCAAATATTTGCTAAGTAAGAAGGATGCCAAGCCAAGATTGATTAGATGGATCCTTCTATTGTAGAAATTTGATCTTGTGATTCGAGATAAGAAAGGAATAGAAAATGTAGTTGCAGACCATCTTTCAAGGCAAAAGAAAGATTCAATGAGAGATGATAAAGATGAGTTGTCTATAGGTGATTCTTTTCTTGATGACCAACTCCTTACATCCACTTATACCGATGCTCCTTGGTATGCATATTTTGTAAATTATTTGGAATGCATGATTTTACCTGAAGGGTAAAGCTATCATCAGAGAAAGAAATTCTTCTCTGATTTTAAGTCCTACTACTGGGATGATCTATGTCTTTACAAATGGTGTGCATATGGCATCTTCTGTAGATGTATACCAAAGGAAGAGGTATATAGTGTCATCTATCATTGCCATAACTCACCTTGTGGAGGCCATACTAGAAACTCAAAGACTATAGCTAAGATTTTTCAAGCTGGTTTCTATTATCCTTCGCTTTTTAAAGATGTGCATACCTTTGTAAAGCTTGTGATCAGTGTCAAAGAATTGGCAATATCTCAAGGAGAAATGAGATGCCCTTAAACAATATTTTAGAAGTAGAGATATTTGATGTTTGGAATAATAACTTCATAGGCCCTTTTCCATCCTCATATGGCAATAAATACATCCTAGTAGCTGTAGATTATGTATCTAAGTGGGTAGAAGAAGTGGCATATCCCACTAATGATGCTATAGTAGTTGCCAAACTCTTCAAGAGAGTGATTTTTTCGAGATTTGGAGTGCCCTGAGCTGTAATAAGTGATGGTTGTTCCCACTTCACTGAGAAACAATTGTAGAACCTTTTGAAGAAATATGGAGTCACTCATAAAATGACTCTAGCATATCATCCCCAAATAAGTGGACAAGTTAAGATATCCAAAAGGAAAATCAAGGCTATCTTGGAGAGGACTGTATCAAAGGCAGGAAAAGATTGGTCTCTTAAACTTGATGACGCACTATGGGCCTACAGAACAACATATAAAACTCCCATAAGCACTACACCCTTTTGGTTGATATATGAAAAGCCTTACCACTTACCAGTAGAGCTCGAACATAAGGCATATTGGGCAATAAAGACAATTAATTTGACTTAAGAGCTGTTGGAAAGAGGAGATGCTTGCAATTGAATGAGTTAGATGAGCTGAGATTTGATGTGTATGATAATTCTAGGATGTATAATGAAAGAATAAAGAGAAGACACGATAAGCACATCTTGAGACGTAAATTTCAAGTAAGAGATTGGGTCCTACTGTTTAATTCAAGGCTGAAGCTTTTTCCCAGAAAGCTTTGTTCTTGTTGGTCCTGTCCATTCTAAGTGAGTCAAGTTTTCCTATATGGAGCATTGAAAATATGGAGTGAAGCCACTGGATCCTTCAAATTTAATGGATAATGCATCAAGCACTATATCACAGGACAACCGATTGAAATAAGAGTTACCCAAGCTCTCTTAGAGCCCCCCTCAATCCAATAAAGTGCAAGCGTGTCGAGCTAATGACTTAAAACAAGTGCTTTGTGGGAGGCAACCCAGATTTTGAGTTTTTGATTTTTTTTTGCTTAGTTTCTTTATTTATATTTTTGTTTTTGTTTTTACTTTTAGATAATTTCTTTAGTTAGGTGTTAATAAGTGTTTTCGAGTGTTTTGTAGGTCACAATTTGCATCTCTAAGAGTGAAGAAAGAAAGAATTTCAACGAAATCTTAAAGCAAAGCAAGAACTGAAGCAGAATTCAAAGAAAAGTAGATTCCAGCAAGCAATACGGGCTACCCGTATCATGAAGCACATTGGAGGAAATGGTGTTTTAAGTATGTAACACAAGCTGGCTGTGTCACCTAACACGGCCATGCTCTAGGATAATTGGAGAAAATATGGCTTCCCACGAGCAACATGGGAAGGCCGTGTTACCCAACATGGTCGTGCCCCCAGGTCTCAATCCTAACATAGGTCACTAGTATTGCTCAACACGGGCTACTCCTAAAAATTTTGGAAATCCAGCACATAACGCGGGTAGGCCGTGTTGTCCAACACGGGTTGGCCCCAGGCTTCAGGAAGAAATAGCCTACTCCAGCATGTAACACGGCTGTGCTTCAGGCCCAGGTGAGTATTTTCCCGTGTTTTCTTCTTCTTTTCTCATCCCGTGTTTATTCTTCCTATTCCCATGCCCTGGCCATGCCTCACCCAGCCTTGCTCCGTTCTCTTCTCCTTTGCCTCAATCTCCTTCTCTACCTCTAAATCTTCTTCTCGATCTTTACCCCCTGCACCTAAGCCATAACCGATCTCTCCACACCCATACATTGCTCACTCGTGCTCCTCTATTTCCCATTCAGTCTCCATCTCCCCTTCACCCATCCTTACCCAAGCCTCTCGAATCCTTCTCTGCACTTCTCTCTCCTTCTCGGTCTCCCTCAACCCAATTCTCCTACCCGTGCTTACCCGTGTCTAGCCCATACATAACCCACCTATTATGCATTTTCCTCCCTCACCCATTATAACCCTATCTCCTTCTCCAATCTTCCTTCTCCCAAAACTCCCAATTTTTCTCGTCACCCATTCCCTATACACTTCCTCCATTATAGCCTAAGCTCACTATGCCCACCCAAAATTCCCTTGCCTTGCACCTAGAACTAACCCACACCATTGTCCCTCTGCTCCTTGTTTATGCTTTACCTAGCATTCCCACCATCCTTCTTGTATTCCCCTACACCCAGAACTAGCCTCAGAACATTGTCCTTCCGCTCCCTGTTTATGCTTCACCTAGCATTCCCACCATCCCTCCCGTATTCCCCTACACCCAGAACTAGCCCTACACCATTGTCCCTCTACTCCCTATTCATGCTTCACCTTGTAGTTGGCATCAATTGTGGCTTCCCTCCAGGTAATTTCTATTTTGAATTTGTGTTTTATCTTTCTGGATTAGATTCCCTGGTTATTGCTGGTTATCTATAACTCTTGCTGGTTCTTGCTTAACTTCATTATTTCACTGGTTTTCTTGGGACATTCTGGCCAACTTTGGACATTTATGTTTGAATTTCTGATATTCGGTTGCCTGGTTTAACTAGAATAACTCAACGTGATTAATTTCCTTTCTCTGAATTCTCTACTTGAGTACTAACAGTTGGCCATGTTCTTAAATTGCCTGCTGGTTAGTTCTGCTTATGTGAATTCGTTTGCCTGACACTACTTTATTTCATTCAATGATTTTTGCAATTGGGATTTACTGATGCTTTAGTATCTTTGATTTATAACCATCTGGTCTCTCATCTAGCTCTTTAACTTAGTTGGGAATTTACTGATTATGTTAGCATATTGTAGTTGCTTGGAAATTCTTGGAAACCTCTAGTAGCATTTGGAATTACGTATGCTTAAGTTTCCCTTTTTGAACTTTACTGGTTGTGGTATAAATTGGCATTACTTTTTGCTATCGTTTATGTTTAGCTAAGTGAATTTCATTGAGGGTAGACACTTTGCATGCTGAAAATTTTCGTGAATGCTCCTTTTCTGAATATTGACCTGGTTAAATTTACTTGGTTTTGTTAGTATTCACAAGATATTAATATATTTGCTTTGGGCTAAATTGGAATTCCCTGCTAAATTATTTGATAGTTATTTTTTAGTGATCCCACTTCCATATTGAACTTGATTGCATATTATTACTCATGACCCCTAAAAGAGCTAGAACTGGCCAAAGCTCATCCCAATCCTAACAACCACATAGAGGACGGATTCAAAGACTGTCCTAACCTCTTCATCAAATAAATAAGTATAGTATAGTGTTTGTTGATGATACTCAATGGGCACGATACAATATTATAGTTAAACGAGGAATGCTGAGTACCCAGTATATGGATGAGGAGTGTTTGGAACGGTTAGAAATTTTAACTGACGTTCGCTACATGGTTGATTGTATTGGGTGGACCACATTTATTAGGCTATGTAACCCGACCTATGCTCGGACCGCCTTAGAGTTTTTTAGTTCAATTAATGTGGTCCTGTTTTGGGGTTCAGACGTCAATCAGGACTGTATTAACGTCAGATTATTTGACCGTACTTTCAATTTATCATTGGCCAAATTTAATGCATTATTTAGATTGCCTCATAGGGGAGATAGATTAGTCCCCTAAAGTTTTCTTGCTCAACCATTTTGGAACTCTATTTCTGTTAGGGGCAATATTGTGCATTAGTATGAAAAGCCTCTTTTATTTATAACCCCACAGTTAGATATATACAACGCTTAATGGCTCATACCATTTTTGGTAGGGCTGAAAGTGATGGGGTTGCAAATCAAAGAGAACTTTATTTTTTTGGGCTATAATAAATAGTCATAAGGTGGATACCAGAGCTTTTATGGCCCATTAGATGGTCAGGGTGGGTATTGCCATGAATGGCAAGGTGGTTATAGGGGGTCTAATAACTACACTTACAAGAGGGTTAGGATTTGCAACCAATAGTCAGTAGTAGCAGGATTGATTTAGAATCCTATCTGCATACGAAATGGATTGTTAAAAGGAATGCTGACTATTGGCTGTATCTCCATGGCCATAATATCTTTCACCTCCTTAACCCCACTAAAACTGCAGTTATTAATGAGGAGAATTAGATATACCTTCTAGAAAAGGGTAGGGAAGGTGAAGATGAACCTTGTAACATCCCATATTTTAATAAATAGAAAATAATTCTCAATGGTGAAAGGAAGGAAAGAGAATGAAATGTAACATCGAAGAAACCTTAGAAAAATGATAAAGTAATTAAATGGAAAAAAGGAAAACTAAAAGGGCAGAAAGTGTAATATTCTAATTCTTTAGGACTAGAATCGAACATCAAGAAATAAGCTAATGATCTGTTTTGGATGTGACTCTAAAGTCTATTAGTATATTCCTAAAAGAGGAATTAAAGCATTTGGAGAATTGGAGGAAGTCAAACAAGGCCTTAGTCATGGATCTGGTTGGAATGTAATGGAGTGGAAATCTTGTAATAGTTAAGCTTTTGGGGTGCATTAGTTAGGGAAGGGATGGCTTATTGGAGAAGCTTGGATTAAAATAATCTTTTTCCTTGACTTGAAGAGGAAGTCGACCAAGGTGGGAAATATCAAGGGAGAAGGAGAGGCTACGGCACAAGAGAGAAGAGAAACAGAGAGACTGAGAGAAGAATATGAAGAAAAAGAAGAGAGAGAGAGAGGAGAGAAAAAGGTAAAGATCTAACGATTTTGTAGGGAAAGGAAGAGAGAGAAGTGATCAAAAGAGAAGAAAATCAAATGAGGGATTGAAAATAGAAAGGATCTCTAGTTTTTGGTAGGTTTAACATTAATCTTTCCATGGAACATCATGTATTTTGAATTATCTGAAATTGTTTCAAATATCCTATTTTGATGATGCATGATGGATATTTATGTTTAGCCATGAAAAGTGAGAGTTTGGATGCATAGATCATACATGTCTTTTCTGAAATTGGCTTGAAAAGGATGAAAATTAATGCTCTAAATGGTTGGTTCTAGGGTTTATGATTTATGTTGAATTTGGAAATCTGTTCAACACATGAGTTGTATCCCTATTTCTTAGCTTTCTAATGCCCCTGGAATCACCTTAATCGGATTTTAAGTGAAATATATATTCCCTGATGAGTGAAGAGAGGTCAGATTTAACGTATAGAGTCACGATGGTGTTTTTGAACAACTTTTTCACCAGTTTTTGTTTCTAATTTGTTAAAGTATTAAACATTAAAGTTGTAGATAATTTTCTTAGCTTTCCACAAAAAATAAAATTACCTTAATCAGAGTTAAAATGAGGGTGTTATGGTCTTTTTAGTGAGAGAGAGTCAAGCTGGACAAAAATCTGGCATAAATGGCATAAAATGAACCCCATTAACTAGATGATAATTATAGAAATAAAATTGAAGAAAAATACCCTATTATCTTGGTGATATAATGTTAGTTTTAGCTACTTCTTGTAATAACAAACTTGATATATATTATGAAATAATGCATATATGTTAAATGATGAAGATGATGAGGTACTGCCATGCTATTATATTAATGCATAATGATTTGTTATATTGTATGCATTGTTACATGATGGTAAGTGTATTAATACTTATTTGTTAAATGATGTGGTAATTGTAATAACTCCATTTATGTAACAAATCAATTTTTTTTATATTTGTAAAATTCCATGAAGTTATTCCCTCTTTACAATTCAACTTAAAATAATATTTTTTAAATGTATACAATACTGAGTTTACATACACATCATTAATTTACAAACATTTGTACAAAAAGTCTAACATATATATATTAGCCCTAATCATCCACGTAGACCACTTTCGAGGACATTGGTGCGGGTGGCAACACCTCCACCGGAATCTCAGTCACGTCTACAACAGATACATCTGATATAATTGGTACTTGCCCAAGATAGGAAAGCTCGATCCAACGTATAGCAATAATAAGGGTCATAGAGAATAGCTGCATATTTAATCTTCTGAACATGATATGGAAAAATAGTAAGAATTAAATCTCAATAGGTTCAACAATAAATCATAATCATCATCAATATAGCTCATCACATAATGTTCATTTGTAGAAGCTACAGCAAATATCTTAGGTCACATATATGAACTTTATCTATGCACATGAAAATCATACAGTAATGACATGTATGGCAGGATTAACTATTTTTAGAATATCATATGAGGGCTATCAACTTATTCTAATATCTAGCTACCCTGGTTAGGGTGAGTATTTTCTGCTCTACAGTAACGGGATTTTCTCGCTCCGTCCGACATGGCACAATTTCTCTTTCTTTTCTCATTATTATAATCATAACTGTTGGTAGGGCATCTCTTACTGGTGCACCACACAGATTGCCATGTGACCGTGTTCATTTTTATTCTTTTCATAATAAAAGCCAAAAATATGATTTCAATAACAAGTATGTTCATTATATTCACATCAAAATATACTTATTACAAAAAATCATTAGTAATTATGCCATGAACATAACTGTTTCAAAAATCACTTTATAAAATATTTCCATGCCAAAATTACAGACTTAAGATGGAAAGTAGTTCATGCAATGGCAATGACTATGGCATATGCTAGTAATTTATTATTTTCATTTATAAGATTCTTCTTTTTTAAATATTATTTTTGTCTCTTCATTTTCTTGATGCGGGATTTCATCCTATCTGACCTTATTTTACTAATCAGAGCATAACTCCCACATTGTAAGTCTAATTTAGGTGCTCTTAGCGGCAATTTAAAGATAAAACAATTATCTAAAACTATTATGTTGAACGGTATAGCCAAATATTAAAGATTCTTGATGATATTACTCCCTTATGTGATAGGTTATTTCTTCTCGAGTAGGTTTAGACCTCTACTTACTAATCTATCCATATCTCCCTCATATTAATTCCAAATTGAGTGATTCCAGTGGCTAACATTCCGTGACACATATATCTAAAATTTTTATGTTAACTAGTTATTTTAATTCCCTAAAAAATGTTCTCAAAAATTCAAAAATAAAAGCTTTCCTAACAAATTCTTCCATGATTAACCATTTTCTAACCACTACTTACTAATCAGACCATATCTACCACATATGGACTCCAAATTGAGTGACTCTAGTGGCTAAAAATCTGTGAGACATAGATCTACATTTGTCATGTTAACCATTTGTTTTAATTCCTTACTGATTCTTCATAGAATTTTAAAACATAGAAACTTAAAATTTTCCCACCCATAGGCATACCTATGCAAAACGTTTTACACCAGCCTAAGTATTCAAACATACATCACTTGCAAGATCAATATGTAACATGATATAGCAACATCCATGACCAATCATCAAAGTTCTAAGAACAAAATCCCATATAAATGTTAAAAATTTCAAAAAATTTCTTCAAAAAGAAATATTGTTAAACCTACCTAAGGATCTCTCTAGCTCACTTAGTGAATTCGTTTTCTTGTTTCCTCTTGAAGGAAGTAGTAAGATTCCTCCCTTCCCTTAGCTTTTCTAGCTGCTTAAATAAGAGAAGAGAGTGAGTTTTTTGAATCTTAAGGATGAAGAGAAAAGATGGATTCAAGTGGAGATTTAGCTAACTTATGTTGAGCACTTAGTCCTTTAGACTTGGATGAAATTCAAATGTTATAAGGGTGGGTTTTGCTTAAATAGGCTATCAAATAATTCACCTTTCATGATCATGGGTCAACCTTATCAAAATTAGGATGCACTTGATTGTTTTTTGGGAAAATAAAACTCATGTTCTTGTCTTCCTCTCCATTAGTCTACATATTCATAGCAAAAGAAAATTTGTATTTTGAAAATTATGATAAAATGTTCTTAATACAAGGGACAAGGTCCCTTTGATTTAGGGATTCATTTCCTTTTTCTTTTGTCTCATACAAGTAAGATAGATTTTCCTTTCTAAGTGACAATTTTCTAGCCCTTGAATCTCCCTTTCTAGGCTGAAATTATTTGTGTAGAATAAGGATGTTTTGTCCAAATGCCATCTATTATTATACCACTTTCTAAAATTATGAGTGTGGGATATAGATGTTTTGTCCTAATTCCATGTCACCTAATCTTGATTACACTATTATTTCATCACATGATTTTTATTTTTTTCTATTTTTTTTCCTCTTGGATTTGGGCTCATTCTTGCCCATTTCTTTTACCTTAGCTAAAATTCTACCTTTCATAATGGGCTTGGTCACATTTTCATGATTTTTGGTCTACCGGTCCAACTTCTATATCCTAGTCCAAGTTTATGTTTTAATTCATGTTTAGGCTATCCTATTGGCTTGCTAGAAATTTATGTAAAGTGGAAAAACTCTATATAAAGTGTCCATAGGTGAAAGCCTAATTCATGGGTGGAGATGTTAAACTTAGTAACTCTAGCTCTTGAATCAGGAAAAATTACCCTAATCCAATATTCTTAAAATTTTAAGACCTTCACTTACTTCATAAAAATTTATCTTCCTTACCAAAAATTTCACCTTTCTTTAGTATGTTATTTCTAATTTTTTCCTCTTAGGTTTTCTCTGTTTACCTATTCCTTTGATGTTAAAACATTTTCTATGCAAACACATAAGATGAAGAATTTCTAAGGATTATATTTCCTTAGATATCTAAAAATTGTCTAATAAATTTAATTTCCTTAATTAAATATTGATGTATGTTTATTAATAAAAGAAATAAAATTAAGGATGTTACTCTGAATACTTCTGTACTTTTATTAATACATTAAACAAAGTTAGGAATGTTACATTTCTCTCCCCTTAAAAGAAATTTTGTCCTCATAATTTCAGAAATAACCTAATAAGAACAATTTCGAATATTTCTTCCTCATGACTTCTTCCAGCTCCCAAGTTGCTTCTTCTGGAGTCAAACCTTCCTATAACACCTTAAGAAGGGAAATAGTTTTATTCCTCAATTGCTTCACGTCCGTGTCCAATATGGATGCTGGTACTAGCTGATATGTCAAGTTCTCCTTTATTTGGATTGGTTCCTCCCATATTACATGTGAGGAATAAGGAAGATACTTTCAGAGTTGTGATACATGTAAAACATTATGTAGATTGGACAAATTAGGTGGAAGGGCAACTTGATATGCTGACGTCCCCACTTTCTTCAAAATTTGGTAGGGTCCTAAAAATCGCGAACTTAGCTTTTTGGTCTTGAGAGACTTGCCAACTTTTGTAGTTAAGGAGAGCTTTATAAATACATAGTCTCATTCCTTAAACTCTAGAGGTCTATATCTTTTATCATAGTAACTCTTTTGCCGATTCTGAGCTCTAAGTATTTTGTCTCGTATAATCTTGATTTGCTCAGTGGTTTGTTGAACTAGATCAGGACCCATCAAGTTCTTTTGTCTTACCTTAAACCAACATAGTGGAGATCGGCACTTCCTACTGTATAAAGCTTCGTAAGGGGCCATCTTAATACTGGAGTGATAACTATTATTATAAGCAAACTCTACTAAAGGTAGGTACTTTTCCCATCTTTACCTTGCTCTATTACACAAGCCCTTAACATATCTTCTAGGGTTTGAATGATCCATCCTATCTGCTTGTCAGTTTGAGGATGGTAGGCACTACTGAACCGCAACTGGGTTCTAAAAGCTTCCTTCAACACCTTCCAAAACCTGGACGTGAACCTCAGATCTCTATCAAAAACGATATTTAAGGGAATCCCATGTAGTTTAACTATTTCCTGGACGTACAACTGGGCCAATTTGTCCAGTGAATAGTTAATCTTTATGGAAAGAAAATGAGCAGATTTGGTTAATCTGTCTACTATTACCTAGATAAAGTTATACCCAATTGAATTCTTAGGTAAGCCACCACAAAATCCATCGAAATATTGTCCCATTTCTATTTAGGGATCTCAAGAGGTTGTAGGAATCTTGCCAGCTTTTGATGCTCTACCTTCACCTTTTGACAAGTTAGACATTTTGCCACAAATTCAGCAATGTCCTTTGTCATCCCTGGCCACCAATACATCCTCTTTAAATCCTGGTACATTTTAGTGAATCCAGGATAGACTGTGTATTTACTTTGATGCACTTCATGCAGGATCTTAGTCCTCAACCCTCGTTCTTGAGGAACATAGACCCTTCCTTTATACATGATTACTCCATCTTCTGAAACAGAAAAATCATTCTGACCATTATGATTCAGTAATTATTGGTCGTGAATTTGAGCCTCTTTAATCTGGGCTCTAGGTTCACACCTTATACTTAACCCATTAATGATTAGCTTCTTTGGAATAATAGCAGTGTCTAACTTCAAATTTCAAAACTCTTCTAGCATTTGCATCTCATACACCATCATCCAACCTATGTGCAGAGATTTCCGACTCAAGGCATCAACTACAACATTCGCCTTTCCTAAGATGATACTTTATCTCAAACTTATAGTCATTGAGGAATTCTACCCATCGTCGTTGACTTATATTTAACTCCTTCTAGTAAAAAAGGTACTTAAGACTCTTATGATCACAATATACTTCAAATGTCCATCCGTATAAATAGTGTCACCAAATCTTTAAGGCAAACACCACCGCTGCCAATTCAAGATCATAGGTTGGATAGTTTCCTTCGTGGGGTCTCAGTTGTCTAGAGGTGTAAGCAACTACTCTTTTGTCTTACATCAACACACACCCTAGCCCTTTCTTTGAAGCGTCACTATACACTTCAAAATGTCTTGTGGGGTCTGGAATAATTAAAACAGGAGGAGTGGTCAATCTTATCTTAAGCTCCTAGAAACTAGCTTCAGATTGATTAGTCCATTTGAAATGACTTCCCTTCTTGGTCAATTTAGTCAATGACAAGGCTATACGAGAGATGTTTTGAATAAACCTTCTGTAGTATCCTACGAAACCCAAGAAACTTCTGACTTCTGTAATCGTCTTTGATCTTTCCCACTGAATCACTACTTCCGTATTGCTAGGGTCTACAATTACTCCTCTATGAGAGATGACATGTCAAAGAAACTTCACCTCTGTCAACCAAAATCTACACTTCTCTAATTTGGTATACAACTTTTTCTCTTCCAGCACTTGCAGCACGATTCAGAGATCTTGTTAAAGTTCTTTCTCACTCTTAGAGTATATCAAGATGTCATCAATGAACACTACCACAAATTGATCTAGGTAGGGTCAAAAAATGTGATTAATGTAATCCATGAAAATTACAGGTGCATTTGTCAACCCGAAGGGCATTACGAGAAACTCATAGTGCCCATACCTAGTCCTAAAGCTGTTTTTGGTAATCCTCTTCCTCGATCCTAATCTGATGATATCCCAACCTCCAGTCAATCTTAGAAAAGATGGAGGCTCCTTTCACTTGATCCAATAAGTCATCTATCCTAGGGAGAGGGTATTTATTTTTTATAGTCACCTTATTCAGCTATCTGTAGTCTATGCATAGTCTCAAGCTCCCGTCTTTCTTTTTAACAAATAACACAGGAGCTCCCCAAGGTAATACACTTGGTCTAATGAATTAACAGTTCCTTTTAGTATTTCTTAAGTTCCTATAGTTCCTTTGAGGCCATTCTATAAGATACAATAGAGATAGGCCTTGTCCTAGGTAGGAGATCAATAGAGAACTCTATCTATCTCTTAGGAGGTAAGCCTGGAATATCTAATGGAAATACTTCAGGAAACTCGTTGGCTATTGGGATTTCATTAAGTTTCGGTTCGATTTGTAGGTTTGATAAATACAAAAGAATGTATCCAAGTACTCCATTCTTCAACTCCCTACTGACTTGATTGGCATTAAACATCAATAACTGCATCTCCTCTTCTGAAGTAGGAGGTAGAAATTCAACAGTCTTGTTGTAACAATTTAGCAAGACCCTATTTCTAGACATCCAATCTAATCCTAGAATGACATCAATACCTTTTAAAGGTAACAGACAAGGTCCATAGTAAAAGTTTTCTCCTGAATGGTGACCAGATAGTCTTTACATACAGAGGAAGTTAAAACCCTTTCCCCCGTAGGAGTTACTATAGATAGATCATAGGGAGTTTCAGAAATAGGATACTGAAGCTCCAGGATACATTCTTTTCGATATAAATGAATGTGTAGCACCAGAATCAAACAACACTATAAGAGCAAATCCATAGATATAACATGTACCTTGGATCATTTCGGGGAATTGAGCTGCCTCTTGGCCGCTTAAGGTGAAAACCCTTCCTTTCACTTGAGGCCTCTGTTTCAGTTGTTTCCTATTCTTTGTGGTTAGTTCTTCAAAAAATGACCCTTTTATCCACAATTGAAGCAGACATCTTGTCCCATTTATCATGGCCGATTACCATGCATGCGTATACACTTAGTACACTTGACTGGGTTAAAGTCTTGTTTGAAAGGTCGGGGACCCGCAGTTAATGGCCTCTTACCAGCTCCATATCCACCTCTCCTCACGTTCTTGCTAAGGTTGGGAAAACTTCCTCTTCCACAGGTTTCGCCTTTACTTCTCGTCCTCCACTGCCCTTAAACTTTTCTCCAAAAGTCTAGATTTTTTAATCAAGGGCACAAACTCCCTTATTTCCAAGGCTATCAGTGCATTCCTGATCTCTGAGTTCAATCTAGCTTTAAACTTAACAGCTTTCCATGCTTCATTAGGGTCAAACCATAAGTAAGAGGAGAATTTAGAAAACTCCTCAAACTTAGCGATGTATTGATCTACTGACATGCTACCTTGTTTGAGTTGGAGAAATTTGATCTCCTTCTCGGCTCGTATAGTACTCAAAAAGTAATTTTTCAGGAAAATATTTTTAAACACTTGCCAGTTGATCTTCCTCCTTTAGTGAGTTAGCAATTCTTTGGCCCCTCGCCACCAACATTAGATTCATCCTTCAGCATATAAGCAGCAAAGATAACTTGCTGCTCATTAGTACAATGCATCACCTCAAAGATCTTCTCCAATTCCTGTATCCACCTATCAGCTACGGTTGGGTCATAGCCACCTTGGAAAGAGGTTGGTTTGGTTCTCAGAAACTCAGATAGACCATTATCATTTTCAGCCACCCGATAGTTTAAATTGTTTTCTCCACTCTAGTTATTATTGTTCTGGAGATGTTGAAGAATTTGATTGGTGGCTGTAACTTGGTCTCGAATTACTGTAGCCAAGTTGTGCAGGGATTCTTCTGCATTATTTACTGGGTTCCTCCTCGGTGGTTGCATATCCTACTATGGCAAAAACAGAGTTATGCTGCTATTGAGGTGATCAAGCCCAATAGTTAGTTTAAACATTTTTACAGCAGTCATAACACCACCTCAGCATATAGATATGAAACACTAGTAATTTCTTAGCTATATGAAATAATAGATCCCTCACACTACATAACCACAAACATACTCAAGACACTATAAGATCAATTCAGATAACCATCCACCCAATAGTCATCTAAGATCAACATGCTCTGATATTAATTATGTAACAACTCAAATTATTTTTTATATTTGTAAAATTCCATGAAGTTATGACCTCTTTACAACTTAACTCAAAATAAAATTTTTTTAAATTTATACAATACTGAGTTTACATACACATCATTAATTTAAAAACATATGTACAAAAGTCTAACATATACATAATAGCCTTAATAATCCATGTAGACCACTTTTGGGGATACTGGTGCGGGTGGCAACACTGCCACCAGAATCTCAGTCATGTTTACAACAGATACATCCGATATAATCGGTACTTGCCCAAGATAGGGCAGCTCGATCCAACGTACAGCAATAATAAGGGTCATAGAGACTAGCTGCATATTTAATCTTCTGAACATGATATGGAAAAATAGAGAGAATTAAATCTCAGTAGGTTCAACAATAAATCATAATCATCATCAATATAGCTCATCATGTCATGTTCATCTGTATAAGCTATAATAAATACCTTAGGTCACATGAATGCACTTTATCTATGCACTTGAAAATTATACAGTAATGACATATATGGCATGATTAACTATTTTTAGAATATCATATGATGGTTATCAACTTATTCTCATATCCAGTTACCCCGATTAGGGTGAGTATTTTCTATTCTCTGATACGGGCATTTCTTGCTCTGTCCGACATGACACAATTTCTCTTTCTTTTCGCATTATCATAATCATAATCGTTGGTAAGGCGTCGCCTACTAGTGCACCACACGGATTGCCATGTGATTATGCTCATTTCTTTTCTTTTCACAATAATAGCTAAAAATATGATTTCAATAACAAGTATGTTCATTATATTCACATCAAAATATAATTATTACCAAAAATTATTGGTAATTATGCCATGAACATAACCGTTTCAAATATCACTTTATAAAATATTTTCATGCCAAAATTACACACTTAAGATAGTAAGAAGTTCATGCGATGGCAATCACTATGGTATATACTAGTCATTTATTATTTTCATTTATAAGATTCTTCTCCTTTTTTAAATATTAGTTTTATCTCTTCATTTTCTTGATGCAGGATTTCATCCTATCTGACTTTATTTTACTAATCGGAGCATAACTCCCTCATTGTAACTCCGATTTAGGTGATCTTGGTGTCAATTTAAAGATAAACAATTATCTAAAACTATTACGTTGAATAGTATAGTCAAATATTCAAGATTCTTGGTAATATTACTCCCTCAAGTGACATGTTATTCCTTTTCGGGTAGGTTCTGACCTCTACTTACTAATCTATCCATATCTCCCTCATAAGAATTCCAATTTGAGTGATTCCAATGGTTAACATTCCATGACACATATATCTATAATTGTTATGTTAACTAGTTATTTTAATTCCTTACAAAATGTTCCCAGAAATTCAAACACAGAAGCTTTCCTAATAGATTCTTCCCTTATTAACCATTTTATGACCACTGCTTACTAATTGGGCCATATCTACCTCATATGGACTCCAAATTGAGTAATTCCAGTGTCTAAAAATCTGTGAGACATAGATCTACATTTTTCATGTTAACTATTTGTTTTTTTTCCTTACAGATTCTTCCCAGAATTTTAAAACACAGAAGCTTAAAATTTTGCCACCCATAGCCATACCTATGCCAAACTTTCTACACCAGCCTAAGTATTCAAACATACATCACATGCAAAATCAATATGTAACATGATATAGCAAGATCCATGACCAATCATCAAAGTTCTAAGATCAAAATCCCATATAAATGTTACAACTTTCAAAACTTTTCTTCAAAAAGGAATATTGTTAAACCTACCTAAGGATCTCCCTAGCTCACTTACTGAATTCATTTTCTTGTTTCCTCTTGAAGGAAGTAGCAAGATTCCTCCTTTCCCTTAGCTTTTCTAGCAGCTTAAATAAGAGAAGAGAGTGAGTTTTTTGAGCCTTAAGGATGAAGAGAAAAGATGTATTCAATTGGAGATTTAGCTAACTTACGTTGAGCACTCAGTCCTTTAGACTTCTCCTTCCTCTTCCTTTCTCTTTTCTCCTCTCTTTCTCTCCTTTCCTCACTTTACCTTGCTTATGCTTTTCCTCTCCCTTACTTGGACGAAATTCTAATGTTATAAGGGTGGGTTTTGCTTAAATAGTCTATCAAATAATTCACCTTTTATGATCATGGGTCTACCTTATCATAATTAGGATGTACTTGATTGCTTTTTGGAGAAAGACAACTCATGTTCTTGTCTTCCTCTCCATTAGTCAAGACATGCATAGCAAAAGAAGATTTGTATTTTGAAAATCATGATAAAATGTTCTTAATACAAGGGACAAAGTCCCTTTGATTTAGAGATTCATTTCCTTTTTCTTTTGTCTTATACAAGTAAGATAGATTTTCCTTTCTAAGTGGCAAGTTTCTAGCCCTTGAATCTCCCTTGCTAGGATGAAATTATTTGTGTAGTATAGGGATGTTTTGTCCAAATGCCATGTATTGTTATACCACTTGCTAAAATTATGAGTGTGGGATGTAAATATTTTGTCCTAATGTCATGTCATCTATTCTTGATTACACTATTATTTCATCACATGATTTTTTTTCCTCTTGGATTTGGGCTCATTCTTGCCCATTTCCTTTACTTTGGCTAAAATTCTACCTTTCATAATGGGCTTGGTCATATTTTCATGATTTTTGGGCTACTGGTCCAACTTATATATCCTAGTCCAAGTCTATGTTTTATTTCCTATTTGGGCTATCCTATTGGCTTGCTAGAAATTCATGTGAAGTGGGAAAACTATATATGAAGCTTCCATAGCTGAAAGCCCAATTCATGGGTGGAGATGTTAAACTTAGTAACTCTAGTTCTTGAATTAGGAAAAATTACCCTGATCCAATTTTCTTGAAATTTTAAGACCTTTACTTACTTCACAAAAATTTATCTTCCTTACCAAAAATTTCACCTTTCTTTAGTATGTTATTTCTAATTTTTTTCTCTTAGGTTTTCTTTGTTACCTATTCCCTTAATGTTAGAACATTTTCTATGCAAACATGTAAGATGAAGAATTTCTAAGGATTATATTTCCTTAGACATCTAAAAATTGTCTAATAAATTTTATTTTCTTAATTAAATGTTTATGTACCTTTATTAATAAAAGAAACAAAATTAAGGATATTAGTTTAAATACTTCTGTACTTTTATTAATACATGAAATGAAATTAGGGATGTTAAAGCAATGATATCAGTGATGTACTTGGTTAATGTATAATCCTATTGTGATGGTTATGATGATTAAAGAATATGATGTGTACATTATTATATGACAATATAGGATTTATTATGAAGAGACGAAGTTGATTGTGGATGGCAAGCATGATAATAAATGTGAGTTGTTTGATGTATACATTGTTATATCATGTTAATGTATATGGTTGAACTCGTGGCTACAAATGATTAGTCACTGAGTGTTGAGACATGGCTACAGATGATTAGTCACTAAGTGTTGAGATGTGGCTACAAATGATAAGTCAATGGTTGAGGAACTTGTGGCTGTAGACAATCAGTCACCATACATAAAAGCATTGCAAAGATATATATACAAGCATAATATTGAAGCATAACCTGATTATTATACATGCCTGATATTGATGCATAACCTGTGTCTATCGAATATGAAAGCATGTTATACATTTCTGTTATTTTATCATATACGAAGAGAAAAGGTTTTCTCTAGTTTATACAGCTGGACATAACACTGTGTTTTTCTTATTTACTGTATTATGCTTTTAATGTTAAACCTATTGGAAACTTCATTTCTCATTATTGTTGGTGTTATGTTCAGATAAGAGCAAAAGATATGCTAGCTGCTCCCATGGACTTGATCATAGAGATCTAGTGGATGGCAATGCTTTGTATAGATCCTGATGCTAGCACCACCTCCTTCACCCTTTACACCCAAGGGAGATGTGCGGTATAGGGTTCAATGTTAAGTTGATATAGTTATGTGACTCAATGTCGCTTATGTATAAATATTAATCTCTAATGTAGTTTTGGATATGATGGTGATGGAACATTAGCTGCTTATATAAATATGTATGATTTGTTGCTTGGAACGTTTTATTGGTTGCTATATATATATATATAACCAGTTGTTACAAACCTGAGGGGATGAATTCCCCCATGAGCCACTATTGGCTCTACCACCCCCACCCCCACCCCCACCCTTCCTATTATACGAATAGTGCAGGTCCATCTTATGTATCACCAGAGGACTCGGATTCCAGTTCCTCATGGCTTCACTGAATAGAGAAGTAACTTTCTCAAAAGGCTACCCTACATGCCATGAATGACACAATCCAAAGCATACAGGGAATGATGCAAGCATTGTATAATTTGCACCTGAGTTAGAACCCACCACCATTCCAAAAGACCAGTAAGGAAGTAATTTACTTCTTGCCCTTGCATGTTCATTAATTGATACTAACATTGAGGACAATGTTAAGTTTAAGCATGGGGGAGTAGACTTTAGGCTTTTGATTTTCACTGGCTAAATTTTTAATTTTTACTAGCTGATTATGTTTTCTCTTGCATGTATATATTGAATCTCTCTTGTTTTAATGCACAATCCCATAGTTTGTTGTTCTAGAGATAGATTGATGTAATATAAGATGATTTTAACTCATGAACATGTGATGCACAACAGAATATGATATAAGTAGTTATCATTTTAGTCTTTCTTTTAGCATTGAACCTATATTATTTTCAAAAATATCTCTCCTATTATGCTGTAAATTGTATGGCTCTTTTTTGATTTTAACACTATGAGGGTATGAAGGTAGAGAGAGGTGCAAAATGATGGAATATAAAACCTAAAAAGTTTTCACTCTGAGTACCCCTTCAAGGCACCAAAAAAGCTTTAGTATGAGTACCTAATTGCCTATACCTAAGTGAAATAGAGCATAAAATGTACTAATTGTATATTTCTATAAACAATGAATGAAATAGAGAAAAGAAAAAGGGAAAAGAAAGAAATAAAAGAATTTAAGTGAGAAAGAAAAAAAGAGTGATAAAATAAAAATAAGGGTAAGGCAACATAAGGAGGTCTAAAGTATGAGGTGGCCTACTTGAGTGTCTAAGAATCAATGGTGCATACAATTAATGGTAACAATAGAAGTATGTATATAATAAGAGAATTTGGGTTTAGTTTTAGAAGAATAGAGACTATATGATAAATGATTATTCATATATCTGTTGTGTTCACATTGATTGAGTAAAGAGTTATTTATATTGCATTTTTCTGTCATCTGAAATTTGTATGCATTTTCCCCCTTCCTGATGTTATGTCATGTTATTTGCTTGAGGATAAGCAAAGGTTTAAGCATGGGAGAGTTGATAAAGGGAAAAATTGATTGTTTAATAGTTATATTTTATCCCCTAATTTATAGTGAACTTGTAATTATTTCCCTGCTTTGATTTTGTTTTGTTTTGTTTGCTTTCGATACTGCTTTGGTTTGTTTTCTCTTTGTAAGTGAGCAAAAGAAGCCAAGAATCAAGGGAAAATATTCATGTAAAGAGCTATATGGACTTGGAACAAGTTGAGAAAGAAGCAAGGAGGAAACCCAAAAGAAATTGGCAAGATACGGACTTGGCAACCTATAACACGACCAGACTGTGCTTGGTGTACCTAGAGCACGACCAAGCCATGTTCTGTGCGAAACATAGAGAGAAATCCCAGATTCTAGCCTAAAGAACAGTCGTGCTTCGTGTCCGCACACTCTGTATTTTTCAGAGTTTTAAGCAGCCAATGTACTATATAAATATATGAGGAAACGAGAAGAAAGATATAGAGACACATACAGACTTAGAGAGACTCCGTTTAGGCTTAAGAATCACCATTAGATTAGGTTTTTATTAGAATCATTGTTTAATTTATGTTCTTAGAGTAGAATTGAGTTTGATTGAAGTTTTGTATACCTAGTTCATTAAATTCAACAATTTAGGTTTTATCTCTCTATCTTTACATCTACATTTACTTATACTCCTTTCTTTTAGATTGTATTAAACATTGAGGATTTATTTAATGGATATGATTATGAGTTTTTTTTCAATTATGTATGAGTAGATTTAATCTAGGGTTTCGGTAAACCCACTTATGGTATGATGATACTGCATTAATTAGAATTGTGAAACCCTAATTATGATTGTCTATGGTTAATTAGGATTAACTATTATGCATTATACGAGTTAATAGGATGCCTGATCACCATTTTATCACATTTTAGGTTATTAACTGATGAACTACAAGTTGAAAGTTAATACCGAAACTTAATAGTTAATTAGTGATATCTTAGTCACAAAAGTAGTTTAAGGTTCTCTAGGAATTGAATCAATTGCTAGGAACAAGAAACCCTATTTATTGAATCATATGGAAAGCATAGAACTTAATGGACTTATGTTAAACTAAGAATCACAAAAGTAGGCAATTGGATTAACCTAGGTATGATTAGTAACGCTTGAAAGAGGTTATTAATTAATTAAGGCTAAATCATTCCCTATTACATAGATAATTACAATTAGAGGTACATATTGATTGTTGAATATCATAAGTGCGGTAAACCCTATCCTTAGGCTTTTGTTAATTGAATTCCTTATTTGCTTAATTATGATTTTCTCTCAATCGAATTACATTGATTTAGATAGCTTGTTTCGTAGAAATCTAGTAATTGATCTTTGGTCTTTATGGGATACGACCTGTACTCGCCAGACTAGCTATAGCTACGTCGTGCGCTTACAGTTAATTAGTGAAACACACACAAAACATACTCCCTAATTATGGGTCATGACATCTAGAAACACCTCATTTCTATTCTTCTCTCCTAGCTCCACCTTAACTTGATCACCATTTGAACTGCAAGTGTATCATGGTGTTTGTTAAGTCAGTTTTGGCATCTTATATTCATCAAACACCACATTTATATTGACTATGAGTTTTTGTTGCTTGGGTTTTAGATACCACTGCCTAAATCTAATACGAACTTCACCAAGAACTAATGAAACCCATTATCTAAGAAGGATATAAGATCTTTTTTGTAATCAAGTTTTTATAAAACCTTGGCTACATACTTATACAGAATCAAAAGCCTTGGTATAATAAAGAGACCATAATCAGTGATGGAAGATCTAATAGATATGTCAATGATAAATGCCACAGATAATTATGATAAGTTCTAATAGTTCTTTAAAGAACTAAAGAGAAAACATTCTCACTTTTATGAATAATAATATGATCCTCTTTATTAATCATTCATGCCTAATTATTGGCCAATGTACATCAAAAGTCATAAACAAGCTAAATAGCTTAATCCTTATTAAACTAGATAATCTAATAATTAAAAAACTAAGCAATCCAATCCCAATCAAACTACTTAATTCTTATTACACTGGATAAGTTAATAATTAATAAACTAAGTAATCTAATCATAATCAAAACATGTCTATATTCGACCTTTAGTTTTTCGTGGGTATTTTTGTGGGTACTGTTGTACATACACTAAATATAATTAATACCTTACCTCAATACTATTTTTAGTAGTGGGAGCAAGGGTTGATACCATAGAAACTGGTATTGCCTTTTGTGAAAATAAGAATGGAATTTCAAAAACTATAAATAAACTATTAGATATAGAGAGAAACAATTGCAATAAACTAAATATGAGAGTAAATCAATGATGAGAGCGTTGGTTTTGGTTGATATCGACCATCAAGGATTGCATTGATCATTAAGAATATAATTAATTTTATATTGAATATCTACCATTGGGATGTTATCTCTATTTCTTCTTAGGTTTAGTTAATTGATAACGATTTCTTTAACTAACCTTAATTAATAAGTAACCTTGACCAATCAGTAAAATTTAACTCATTAATTGCATGAAGAATTAGAGAAATTGATAGAGTTAAACATTATAGACACATCAGCTGTATTGAATCGAGTTAACTATTTATCATAGGATAACAATTCATAATCATACAAACATTAATATTATTTAACTCTTAAATTAAAAGGATCAATACTTTGTTGATGTATGATTCAGGGTAGATTAAAACAAACAATATACTAACAGGACTTTAAGAAATCATATAAAGCAATCATGGAGAAGAGGAACATATGAATAATTAATACCCAAATAGAATTGAAACAATCAAACCTTAATCAAATTTCACAATGCATAACAACATTAAGGTTTTAATCTTCCTCAACCAACAAAAGAGAATTAGTGATGTAGGGCCATAAGAAAAACTTAAGAGAAGATGAGAAGAATAGAGAATTCATGAGGATGAGGTGTTTTTGTTGCCTTTTTGGCTCCCATTTATAGATTTAGGAAACCTTAATAACCTTGGATTGCCTATGGTCAATTTCTAGTCCATTGGGCTATGCTTTTGGTCCAAAATAAATTTTTTTCATGACTTCTACTGCTGCTTGCACCGCGAAGTTAATGTAGAGCACTACAGTGCTATGTTATCTACATAATTTATGAAACCATCCAAAAATAAAGTTTGTAGCTCTTCTTCCTAGATTTCTAAAAACACTAAAATCACCTCAATCATATCTCATGTGAGAGTTATGCCCCAAGTAGTGTTGAAAGGATAGGATTCACCTGGCAGCATCACATTGCTGAATTTTGGGCCTCACAGCACTTTGATTCTCTAGAAATTGTGAAAGTGGTCAACATGAGAGTTGTAGATTATTGTCGTATAGTTCCATAGGCACTTGAATCACCTTAATTGGAGTTTGTATAAGGGAGGTATGGCATGATTTATGCTGAAAGGTTTGGATTTACTACAATTTAGCATCTTTTTTTTATTTCTTCTCTTTTTCTCTTCTTTTCTTCCTTTACTCCTACAACACAAAACACAAAAATAAGTCAATTCCTAATCAGACGATTCTTAAATAAAACCAAAGTTAAGTTTAAAGTTATTAAAGTCATGCTTACTTATGCACACATCAAATACCCTAATGACAAACAAAAATCAATATATGTAGTGAGTGTTAAATATACCAAACTTTTTCCTTATAACATGAAAATATGCTCATGAAAAATTTCAAAAAGATCATAACTATGTACAGAATTAACTCAGATGCAATCCACATTTTATTCTCTTGGACCCTAAGTATGTGTGTGTCTTTGGGTTAGTTAATTTTCTTTACCCAGATGAGTTTATATATCTCAAAATTTGGAGTGTGGATCTTTAATTGAATTAAGAATTCCATGGACTTATTTTTCATGCCACTCTCCATAAATGTAGGCTAAAACTACCTCTAGGATTAATAGGTCTTTGCTCAGCTTGTAATGTGGCCAGGGTATCAGGTAGGATAAATGATATAATTTTTACGCTTAATCATCTATACTACAAGATTATATCTAATCTCTTAAGCTTTTCCAAGCTTAGGGAGTTTTTTCTCCACACTCATTTTCTTACTTTAACTGAATTTAATTCATTATTTTGCTTCTTGGTTCTTTATTTATTTTTCACCCATTGTAAAGGCTTTCATTCTTTCTTTTGAATTTTTCATTTTCTTTTCCTTGGATTTTTCTCTTTTTTTCCTTTACTTTGCCCTTCCTTCCTTTGAGTAATGAAGGTCTACAAAACAAATTTTTAGAAAAATAATCATAGAGTGAGTTAGTAGGGTAAAAAATAAGGGTATTTATCATAAAATTTGGCTATTAGAAATTTTGTGTGTATAGAATAAAGCTCAAAGAAAGGAAATAAGGATATATATTTACCTTAGGGTGTGCTGGAAAGGCTTAATCTATCAAAGAATGTTTAAATCATCTTATAGATAAATAATGTTGCTTGGGATTTCACCTCAAATGGCATTCAAATAAACTCTAGAATCCTATTTAAATCATAATTTTTTTTGTTTTACATAAACCTTCTATTAGTTAAAGATAGATTAATTGCCCAATGTGTAAAAGGTTTTCAAGATTCTAAAGTTAAAAATAAATCGCAAAAGAGTTAAAATTGCACACAAAAATGATTTTCTACCATTTTCAAGAGTTGAAAAAAGTTTGGGTAGTTATATAATTGGAAATTTCCTTGGCCTAACAACTCAAAATATCAATTGAATGTATTCATTCAATATCTCAACTTTCTAAACACAATAAAGGTGCAATAGTAGTGAAAATCAAAAAATTAATGCTTAAATGGGGTCATAGTCATTCAGTCAAATATACTTTAACCCCCGAATTCAAACTTTACATTATTCTCAATGTAAAATAAAGATGAGAATAAGGAGGGAGATATGAGAAGATTTGAGTTAAGTGAACTTCCTTGAATTCTTTTTATTTGTTTTAGGTGGGATGTGTAACGCCCCCAATTTACATTACGTAAAATAAACATTTTTTTTCGCAATCAGATGTTCTCCATAAAGATGCATAATTCAATTCTTTGTCATTTCTCTCATGTCTGCACAATATACAGACCAAGTCTATAAACATCAAAGTACAACAGAAAAGGGGATCCTGCCTGTAGCGTTCAAAGCAATCTAGAATATAGACATAGTATAATTCAAAGACCGTGAGCCTTGGAAGCAACATAGACTCACCCACAAAATATGTCACCTAACTGATCACATATCTGCAGGATCAGACTCTGTATTCTCATTTGAAAAATGTTGAAATATCGTGTAGTGAGTTTGACAGCTCAGTGAGTAAATAATTCCTCCTATGACCTCTTAGGTCAGCATATGGATGTACTTATATTTAAAAATTTGTCACATAGATAATACAGTTCAGAAGTACATTCATATGGGACTCGTATTTCAAATATTCTCAATTCAAAAGATATTCAGATATCCAAAACCATATGCAGTACGATATGATCATTAAACAAATGTTATGCTCAGCTGTATAAGCAATAGTAAAATATTAAGATTTGGAGATAAAATCATCACTTTTAATGCACCTGTCTCACTTGGCGATATGGTCAATGCAATGAAAACATAACTCATTTACTATACGCATATTGACTAATCGACTACAATCATAATAAGTGATCAGGGAATGTGAGTACATCACCCTCTTACCCCTATACATTACCACTATCACCCGGTTGGAGCGGCCTTCTCTTGGCTCACTCAGGCTAATAGTGCGTCCCCTATTCGATACTGTCACAAGTCATACAACCCGTCGATCTTCATCCATACATATAAATACATGTAAATTTATCAAGCAACTCGCCATGAGCTTTATGCTTGCCATTCAATCTCATTTATAATATGACATGCATCATTTTCACAAGTATATAGCTTTACAAATCAATGCATCGTGCACATAATAATCTCTTTATCAAATAATGATAAATACATTTAAAACCACATGTTTAAGGAATTCCAAAATCTTTCTAAAACCATACTCTTCTTGAACTATGTGTCAATTCGTAAGCAAAATAAATATTTTAACACATTTCAAAAATTTATGAAAGCCTAAATAGTTGTAAATAGAAACAATTATACATTTATAGCTTAAAAAGAGCATAGGGTAAGTCATAGAAAGAATAAATCCACTCACAATGTAAGGGCTCCAGATTGGACAGCCCCAAAATGCACTTTTCCTATCCACATTTGATTAAACAGATTTCAAAAACGTGTCTAGAGGGTCCAAAAATCAAGAAAATGACTTCTAGAATTGGTCACTATTCATGGTCGAAAAACACTATTCATCGTCGAAAATAACTATTCACCAAGAACAAAAAGTTGTCAGATAGCTGAAAAAATTCATATCCTAAGGTTTATCTAGCTCTTGAATCTATCTATAGTGTTAGATTTCTAATTTGAGGTCTCTAAGTAAGAGTTTCAGAGTTTACCTTTTTTCTGAGATTTTTTACTTTCGATTTATGGCGATTCTACGGATGATTTGAGAAATTGTTCGGTCAAAATCGTAGTATTCTCTGTCCTGAATCCAGTGATACCCTTAGTTTTGAGATAAGAGGCCTGTAGACACTCTAGATTTAGAGAAGAAAATGAAGGTTACTATTCACACTATTCATTCTCTTCCATTTTCACGTTTTGGTTTCTGTCTCCCCGCCCCCTTTTCTTTATTCTTTATAATAATAATAATATTTAATAATTAAATAATGTAATTTTATTTTATATATATTCATATAAATACCGTTTTTCATCCTAAAACATGCCAAAAATTTCTAAATATTTACATTTTCATAAACCTTTAGTTAAACTCTTAAATCATGGTTTTTCTTAATAAAAATCTTAATAAAACAAATCAAAAAATAAATATCTTTATACATAATAAAAGAAAGAATATTTCTCAAAGTACAACAAAAATTTATTAAAGGCCAATATAATTATTTTAAGCAAAACAATAATTACTTTAATTAAAAGTATACTTGCTTTTAATAGAACATAATCATTTTTAAATAAATAAAAATATATTTATTTATAGCAAAACATTATTATTTAAAAATAAAAATTACGGGATGTTACATTCTTCCCCCCTTAAGAAATTCAGTCCTTGAATTTCAAACCATTCTACCATATGTAGGGAATAAAATCAAGGCATAATTCGGAGTTACTAACCTTATTATTCAAAAATATGTAGGTATCTGGCGCACATATCATTCTCTCTTTCCTAAGTAGCCTCCTCTGAAAAGTGATTCTACCACATCACTTTCACCATGGGTATTTCTTTTGAATGTAATTTCTTCACTTTTCTATCTACTATAGTCACTAATTTTTCCTCATATAACAAATCTTTATCTAATTGAATTTCTCGACATTGAATAACATGTGTTGGGTCTGGTAGATACTTTCGTAATATAGACACATGAAAAACTGGATGAACATTACTCAATTCAAGTGGCAAAGACAAACGATAAGCTACTGGGCTGATCCTATATACCGTGGACTTAACTTTACTTAACTCACTCACCGATTAGGAGACTTACAATGTTTCATGTAAAACCTCAAATGGTGCCATTGTATATTGGCCTGATAATTACTGATATAGCGAGTTCAACTAGAGACAAATAACTTCTCTCAACTTTCACCAAAATTATATAAAGATTCCTGAATAGCTCTTCTAAAACAAAATATACAATTTTTACTTGCTGACACACCGAACAATAAAAGAAATATCACATTTATATTCTTTTTACTATTATACTAGTACAATTCTTTTATATCTTAGTATATCCCATCAATATTCAAAATCTATAGCTTTTTTTTTCTAAAACCTCCTTTCTCAAGTATTATTCACATTCCAATCTAAACATAATTCACATCCTCGATACATCCTTGATACTACACTCAACTTAGCATGATATAAACCCTTAACACAAATACCTTGATCACTTTACATTATTTTCGAACATAGTTCTCAAATTATTCTCTTTTCCTTTTTCAACCACATTAGGTAAACTTAGATGTTCTTCATACCTTAATACTCAATCAGTATATACTATAAACTCATTATTCTTTCTAATTTGCACATAATCTGCCAACTTACATAATTATACATACTTGATATAAAGATTTTTTTTAACTATGTTCTTTGTTAGATCAATTCTTTCAAAATCTCCATATTTCCAAATTAAGAGTTCAAAGATTAATTTAAATCCTACTTCTCATATTTTATTGCTCAGGAACTTCAACACCATTAATCCTCTTGATTACATTCGTCAAAACACCATAAGGCCATCATCCATCTATTGCTTTCAAACTTTTTATTACTTTAACCTATTAACCACTTGGACATCATAATAACTGAGTTTTAAAGAAAATAAATTAACCCTCTTGTAATAAGGAAAAAACCTTGCATTTAGTGCCAAACATTAATAATGGAAAATCCAGTAGAACAGATGAAAAGCATAATAGAGAACGGTGCTCAAATAGAAAGTCAAAAATTTGGACAAAACATTGAAAGAAAATTAAAATCGGTCGACGTAATTCTTGAAAATCTGTAAACAAAATCTAGCTATTATTTTGGCAAAAATCGCTGACCACAAATTTTGAATATATGTTCCAAAATCTACTTTAAAGCTGTTGATATTTAGTAGAAAAGAAACATTTCTGAACTTATAAAAGTGTTTGAAAATCAAAGAATACATAGTTAACTGGTAGGATGCAGTTGATTGCTTCAAAATATATGTAATCAATCAACTGTAAAATAAATCAGTCCAAATTAAAAATTCTCAAAATAGCTAGTTGACTTAATAATACCAATAGTCGACTGGAAAGAACATTGAGAAAACAAAATAAACTGTTTGATTGTTCCTCTTCAACAATTAACTTGTTTTCCTTTTCACTATTTATTTTTTACAATTATGCCTATCACCTACAACTTTCCTACAAGAATCAAGACATCAATGCTTCATCAAGGACAACAAGGAAAAGAAAAATTTCTGGTAATATCTTAACCTTATTCAATTTATATGCCTAATATGAGCTACTATCACAACTACTATACATATACATGCTTGCCGTCTTTTTTTGAAAATTCCACCTTCAATTCAGCTTATATCCACCAATCACTCACATAGCTATTCTAGTTATTCCTAGTATATTCGTATAGCTATCATAAGTATGCCCTTCTCTAAGTTCTATAAATGCTTACATTAGTATCTTTACCTTCATACTCAAAGTTAGGGTGAGTGCAGTTATGGAGGGAACCACATTCCGTTAGTTTCGAAATATTTGTGTCTTTTGTGGTTCTAGTCCTAGAAAAGATGGAGAGTATGTGAAAGCTGCACAAAACCTAGGTATGGTGCTGGCTAGGAGAAAGATTCATTTATTCTACGGTGGAGGTAACCGTAGATTAATAGGGTGTATGTCTACAGCTGCACATGTAGGAGGATGTCAAGTTTTAGGTATTATTCCTAAAGCTCTAGCTGCATCCAACATCGTAGAAAACACAATTGGGAAAGAGTTTAGGGTAGCTTCCATGCATGAGCACATGGCTAGAATGATAAGCAATGCTGATGCCTTCATTGCCTTACCAAGTGGTTTTTGTACTTTAGAAGAGATTTTCCAAATAGTTTTTTGGGCACAACTGAATATGCATCACAAACCGATAGGTTTGTTAAATGTTAACCATTTCTTTGATGGTCTGTTGCCCTTTCTTGATCAAGCTATAGAACAGAGGTTCATCCCACACTTAGCATGATGAATTCTCATCTCAGCTTCAAATGCCGAGGAGTTGATTGATGCTTTACAGGCATTTATTCATGTACCTGATCCAACTATGGTTCAAATAGAATGGACGGCAGACAACCGCAGGAAGCGCAAATTAGATTTGGATCTTCATCTTTAGATGTAGTAAGACGTAGCCATTATTGTACCATTTTTACTTTCTTAGAGTCTACTTGGATACCATCTTTACCAACCATACTCCCTTAGAGTTGGTAAAACTATCTTTAGATGTTGCTTATGATCCTCTGAACTCTTGAAATATTATAGTATATCATCAATAAATATAATAACAAATTGATCCAAGGATGACTTAATTACTATTCATTAAATCTATGATTGCAGCTGGGGCATTTGTCAAACTAAATGACGTAACAAGAACTCATAATGCCCATAACGAGTCTTAAAATAATTTTTTTTAATATCCTCTTCCCTTATCCTCAATTAATGATACTCATATCTCAAATCAATTTTTTTAAAAAATATTGAGTACCTTGTAATTGATCAAACAGATCATCTATATGAGGTCATGAGTATTTATTCCACATTATCACCTTATTCAAATGTCTATAATCTACGCACAATCACAACGATCCATCTTTTGTTTTTCACAAATAGTATTGGAGCTCTCCAAGAAGGTGTACTAAGGTATAAAAATCTCTTGTCCAACAAGTCCTAAAACTAATTCTTTAATTCCTTGAGTTCAGTCGTTACCATTCTATATGGGGGTATAGACACTGGTTGGATTTCAGGAAGTAAATCAATACCAAATTCTATTTTGCGTTTCGAGATAATCCTGACAATTTCTCAGGAATTACATCAAAAAATTCTCTAACCACTGGAACTTGATTTACACTGGTATACTTTATATCAACATCTCCCACTATTGCCAAATATCCTTGGCACCTTTTTATAATAACTTATGAGCTCTTAGAGTAAAGATTAAATTACTGGGTATCTCACTACAATCTCCTTGTGTCTAGAAGGAAAATTCTCTGGGAATATTAAACTTAATCATCTTAGGATTACATTCTAAACTGGCATGACATGATGCCAATAAATCCATTCCCAATATCACATCAAAGTCTACCATATCTAGACAATCGGTTAAACGGATATCATATTCAGAACCAATCATATTTGACATTTATCTTAATTCTTTAAATTCTCTGGCATGCCTATCCCTTTCATTTTCAGGCAGTAATTAACCTATAGATACTTCTTAAGATGCCACAATATTCAATCAACTTTATACTAAGAAATTTATCAACTTGGAATAGAAAGGAAATTGAGACCCTATAGAATCCCTCAACAACACCTGAAGTATAAATATGTCCAGCTCATATCCATACTAAAGGTCCTACTAAAGAATTTTTTGCTCCGATAGCTACAGAAAAACCTAATCCTCTGATACCAACTTGTAACACCCCCAATTTACGTTACGTAAAATAAACATTATTTTTTCACAATCAGATATTCTCCATAAAGATGCACCATTCAATTCCTTGTCATTTATCTCATGTCTATACAATATACAGGCCAAGTCTATAAACATCAAAGTACAACAAAAACGGGGATCCTGCCTGTAGCGTTCAGAGCACTCTAGAATACAAACACAATATAATTCAAAAACTGTGATCCTTGGAAGCAACGTAGACTCACCCACAGAATATGTTGCCTAACTGATCACCTATCTACAGGATCAGACTCCGTATTCTCATTTGAAAAATGTGGAAATATTGTGTAGTGAGTTTGACAACTTAGTGATTAAATAATTCCTCATATAATCTCTTAGGTCAGCATATGGATGTACTTATATTTTAAAATTTGTCACATAGATAATACAGTTTAGAAGTATATTCATATGGGACCTGTGTTTCAAATATTCTCAATTCAAAGGATATTCAAATATCCAAAACCTTATGTAGCATGATATGATCATTAAACAAATATTATGCTCAGCTATATAAGCTATAGTAAAATATTAAGATTTGGAGATAAAATCATCACTTTTAATGCACTTGCCTCACTCGGCGATCTGGTCAATGCAATGAAAACATAACTCATTTGCTACATGTAACAACTCCAAATTATGTAATTATGTAACAATTCTTTATATATTTATACAACATAGAGTTTACATACACATCATTAATCAAAACGTACGTACAACATATCAAACACATAAATATCCACATCTTATTTATTCTAGTTGAACAATTCTGGAGATACAGGTGCGGGTGGTTGCACCTTCACTGGGATCTGAGCCAACTCGACCACAAATAATTTATTTGTTTTTTGGGATCTGCTCAACATAACGTAACTCGATCCAACGTGCACTAAAAGCCAGAGCCATAGAAAAATCTGCATAACTAATTTTATGAACATCACATGGAAATATAGTGAGAATTATATCCCAGTAAGTTTAACAATAAAACATCATCAATATAGCTCATCACGTCATTTTCAGCTGTATAAACTACAGTAAATATCTTTAGTCACATGAATGCACTATATCTATGCACATGAGAATTGTACAATAATGACATGTATGCCAGGATTAACTATTTTTAGAATATAATATGATGACTATCAATTTATTCTCATATCAAGCTACCCCGGTCAAGGTGAGTATTTTCTACTCTTCGGTATAGGCTTTTCTCGCTCCGTCCAACATGGCACACTTTCTCTTTCTTTTCTCATTAGCATAATCATAACCATTGGTAGGGCATCCCCTACTAGTGTACCACACGGATTGCCATGTGACCGTGCTCATTTCTTTTCTTTTCACAATAATAACCAAAAATATGATTTCAATAACAAGTATGTTCATCAAAATATAATTATTACCAAAAATCATTGGTATTCAGGTCATGAACATAACCATTTCAAATATCACTTTATAAAATATTTCCATGTCAAAATTTCACACTTAAGATGGTAAGAAATTCCTGCAATGGCAATGGCTATGGCATATACTAGTCATTTATTATTTTCATTTATAAGATTCTTCTTCTTTCTGAAATATTATTTTTGTTTCATTATTTTCTTGATGTAGGTTTTCATCCTATCTCACCTTCTCTTATTAACCAGAGCATAACGCCTACATTTTAACTCGGATTTAGGTGATCTTGGTGTCAATGTAAAGACAAAATAATTATCTAAAACTATTATGTTGAACAGTTTAGCTAAAGATTAAGAAATAATGGTGATATTACTCCCTCAATATACAGGTAATTACGTCTCGGGTAGATTCTGACCTCTACTTAATAATATATCCATATCTCCCTCATAAAAACTCCAAATTGAGTGATTCCAATGGCTGAAATTCCGTGACACATATAGATATAATTTTTATGTTAATCATTTAGTTTGATTCCCTACATAATGTTCCCATAAATTAAAACACAAAATCTATCCTAACATATTCTTCCCTGATTAACCATTTTCTAACCATTTCTTACTAATCGGACCATAACTACATCATATGGACTCCAAATTGAGTTATTCCAGTGGCTAAAAATCCGGGACACATATAGCTATAATTTTTATTTAAACCATTTATTTTAATTCCCCACATAAGGTTCCCAGAAATAAAAACACAGAAGCTATCCTAACATATTCTTCCCTGATTAACCATTTTCTAACCATTGGTTACTAATCAGACCATATCTTCCTCATATGGACTCCAAATAGAGTGATTCAAGTGGCTAAATATCCGTGAGACATAGATCTACATTTTTCATGTTAACCATTTGTTTAAATTTTATACTTATTCTTCCCAAAATTTTAAAAACAGAAGCTTAAAATTTTGCCAACCATAGCCATACCTATGCAGAACTATCTACACCTGTTGTTGGTGGACTTGCAAAATAGATATGCAATGTCAGAACGCAAGTGCACGTGTCGTGACCAAGTAATGAAGCGATGAGTGAGTATCGTCCCACAAAGAGTGAACTAAAACTATTATAGCGAGTTCTGCTGTGTGAAATGTTGTAGCAAAAATAAGATGGTTCACAAGATAAAATAGAGGTAGATCAATTAAATGCAACTATAACTAAGATGAGGGGTACTAGGGTGTAAAAGAAAATGATATTAGGTGATCTAGGGATTGCTGCAGCAATTGCTCTAAGTGCCAAGTTCAGTCTTGAATGGAGTCTTCCCAGACTTCCATTCCTTGCAATTCTGAGATTTAGACACGCATTCCTGCATCAGTCCTCTCCCCCGAATTGTGCATGAAGCTCCACTATTGGACTAACGGGGTACCCATACATCCCTATATGGGCTAACCCCATACATTCAACTATTTCCCAGCGTCCATTTCCCTTCCAGTTGAATATTGGCCTTGATCTTCCTCCACTAAACTTCCGTTATTAGGGGAAATTTAAATATAAACACAGTTGAATGTTGAAACGAAACTGTAACGAAATGTGTTGTTAATAAAAATGTGCTCAAGTTCATTACAACCCTTATGCAACCCTAGAAACTAGCCAAGCCTCATGGTTACACTAGTTACAAATATCCCAATAACACTGGTATGCATCCTAAGTGATATAAATAAAAATACAAATGCAGTTCTTTTTGATAAAAACAGTAAAAATACAACAGGGATCAATGAAAAATCTGGAATTACAAACTGTTCCCTTCCCTAATGCTCCACCATCTGGTGTCAGTGCATCTTGGGCTGTGGTATTTCTCTCCCTAGTAGTTCTTTCTTCTTCCTTCCGTTCGTCCCCCTTCTTCCCTACCTTTTTTTCTCTCCCCTTTCGTGGCTCTGCTTTCTGCCCTTTTTATAGTCAGGCCTTGTGGTCTCAGTAAGTGGCCTGACTTCTGCTGACATTCTTCCTGCTCTACAGCCTGCGTCTTTATGTCAGGTTTTTTTCTCTCCACTTTCGGTATTGGAGGCCGTTCTGCATCAACCCAACCAGCAGCTTGCAATGTCAGTTGGTTGCTACTTTCTCTTGCTAGGTGGGTGGCTGCGCCTACTGTGCAATGCTGCTTCTCTGCCCCCTGCGTCATATCAAACAGAATTAGTACCTCATATTAGAAAGGGGCCAGCTCACTCAATATCACTCGGTTTTCTGCCATAATTGCCACATACGCTTTTTGAATTGCTACAGCAAATGGGGTGGATGATATTATATCTAAGGGAGTCATCCCATTCAATTTAATCTGGGAATAAGAGTGCATAATACATCAAAACAACTCAGTAAACATACTCGAAAAGCACATAGAAACTGCAATAAATTATAGTTATCACCTGTCTAAGTATTCAAACATACATAATATGTAACATGATATAGCAACATCCATGACCAATTATCAAAGTTCTAAGATCAAAATCTCATATAAATATCACAAGTTTCAAAACTTTTCTTCAAAAAGAAATATTGTTAAACTTACCTTGGGCACTTAGTCCTCTAGACTTCTCCTTCCTCTTTCTTCCTTTCTTCCTTTCCTCCTCTACTTTCCTCACCCTATCTTGCTTCTATTTTTCCTCTTCCTCACTTGGATGAAAATTCTAATGTTATAAGGGTGGGTTTTTCTTATATATACTATCAAATAATTCACCTTTCATAATCATGGGTCTACCTTATCACAATTAGGACGCACTTGGTTGAATTTTTAGAAAACAAACAACTCATGTTCTTGTCCTCCTCTTCCTTAGTCAAGATATGCATAGGAAAAGGAGATTTTTATTTTGAAAATTATGATAATATGTTCTTAAGATAAGGGACAAGGTTCTTTTGATTTAGGGATTCATTTCCTTTTTCTTTTGTCTTAATCAATTATGATAGGTTTGCCTTTTCAATTGGCAAATTTCCAACCCTTGAATCTTCCTTGCTTAGCTAAAATTATTTGTGTAGGATAAGGATGTTTTGTCATAATGCTATGTATTATTACCCACTTGCTAAAATTATGAGTGTAGGATATAGATGTTTTGTTCTAATGCATGTATTATCATACCACTTGCTAAAATTATGAATGTAGGATATCACACCACTTGTTAAATTTTTGTCATAATGCCATGTCACCTAATTTTGATTACACCGTTATTTCATCACTTTATTTTATTTTTATTTTTATTTTTCCTCTTGGGTTTGGGCTCATTCTTACCCATTTTCTTTTCTTTGGTTAGAATTCTACCTTTCATAATGGGTTTAGTCATATTTTCATAATTTTTGGGCTACCAGTCCAATTTCTATATCCTAGTCCAAGTCTATGTTTTATTTCTTCCTTGGGGTATCTTATTGGCTTCCTAAAAATTCATGTGAAGTAGAAAAACTCGATATGAAGTGTCCATAGGTGAAAGTTCAATTTATGGGTCGAGATACTAAACTTAGTAACTTTAACTCTTAAATTAGGAAAAATTACCCTAATCCAATCTTCTTGAAATTTTAATACCTTTACTTACTTCACAAAAATTTATCTTCCTTACCCAAGAATTTTACCTTTCTTTAGTATATTTATTTCTAGTTTTTCCTTTTAGGTTTTCTCTCTTTACCTATTCCATTAATGATAGAGCATTTCTATGCATACACGTAAGTTGAAGAATTTCTAAGGATTATATTTCCTTAGATATCTAAAAATTGTCTAATAAATTTTATTTCTTTAATTAAATATTTATGTACCTTGATCAATAAAAGAAACGAAATTAGGGATGTTACTTTGAATACATGAAATGAAATTAGGGATGTTACATTTCTCTTCCCCTAAAAGAAATTTTGTCCTCTAAATTTCAGAAATTACCTAAGAATAATTTCATATATTTCTTCTTCATGACTTCTTCTAGCTCCCAAGTTGCTTCTTCCGTAGTCAAACCTTCCCATAACACCTTAACTAGGAGAATAGTTTACTTCCGCAATTGCTTCATGTTAGTGTCCAATATAGATGCTGGTACTAGCTGGTATGTCATGTTCTCCTTTATTTGAATTGGTTCATCTCGTATCACATGTGAAGAGTCTGGAAGATACTTCTGGAGTTGTGATACATGGAAAACATTATGCAAGTTGCACAAATTAGGTGGGAGGGCAACTTGATATGTTGGCGTCCCTACTTTCTTCAGAATTTGGTAGGGTCCCAAAAATTGCAGATTTAGCTTTTTGGGCTTGAGAGACCTACTAACTCCAGTGGTCGAGGAAAGTTTTAGAAATACATGGTCCCTTTCCTCAAACTCTAGAGGTCTATGTCTCTTATCATAGTAACTCTTTTGCCGACTTTGAGCTATGAGCATTTTATCTCGTATAATCCTTATTTGTTCAGTGGTTTATTGAACTAGATCAGGACCCAACAAGTTCTTTTCTCCTACCTCAAACCAATATAATGGAGATCGGCACTTTCTACTGTATAAAGCTTCATAGGGGGCCATCTTAATACTAGAGTGATAGCTATTATTATAAGCAAACTCCACTAAAGGTAGGTATTTATCTAATCCTTTACCTTGCTCTATCACACAGGCTCTCAACATATCTTCTAGGGTTTGAATGGTTCGTTCTATCTGCCCATCAGTCTGAGGATGGTAGGCAGTACTGAACCGCAATTAGGTTCCAAAAGCTTCCTGCAACGCCTTTCAAAACCTTGACATAAACCTTGGATCTCTATCTGAAATGATATTTAAGGAAATCCCATGTAGTTTAACTATTTCCTGGATGTACAACTGGGCCAATTTGTCCAATAAATAGTTAATCTTTATGGGCAAAAAAGTGAGCAGATTGGGTTAATCTGTCAACTATTACTCAGATAGAGTCATGTCCAATTGAAGTCTTAAGTAAGCCCATGAGAAAGTCCATTGAAATACTATCCCATTTCCATTTAGGGATCTCAAGAGGTTGTAAAAATCCCGCTAGCTTTTGATGCTCTACCTTCACTTTCCGACAAATTAGACATTTCGCCATAAACTCAGCAATTTCCTTTTTCATCCTTGGCCACCAATACATCCTCTTTAAGTCCTGGTACTTTTTAGTAGATGCAGGATGGACTGAGTATTTACTTTTATGCGCTTCCTGTAGGATCTTAGTCTTCAACTCTCGGTCTTGAGGAACACAAACCCTTCCTTGGTACATGAATACTCCATCTTCCGAAATAGAAAAATCATCCTGATCATTATGATCCTGTAAGTATTGGTCGTGGCCATGAGCCTCTTTAACTACACCTTCTCTTTTGGAGTAGGAGGTAGAAATTCAACGGTCTTGTTACAATAATTCAACAAGACTCGATTTCTATACATCTAGTCTAACCCTAAAATGATCTCAATACCTCTAAAGGTAAATAGACGAGGTCTACAGAAAAAGTTTTCTTCTGGATAGTGACTTGACAGTCCTTACATACAGAGGAAGTTAATACCCTTTCCCCCGTAGGGGTTACTACAGATAGCTCATAGGGAGTTTCAGAAATAGGAAACTGAAACTTCCTAATACATTCTTTCGATATAAATGAATTACTAGCATTAGAGTCAAACAACACCATAAGAGCAAATCCATAGATATAGCATGTACCTTGAATCATTTCAGAAGATTGAGCTGCCTCTTGGCCGCTCAAGGAGAAAAGCCTTCCTTTCACCTGAGGCCTCTGTTTTGGCTAGTTCCCCACATTTTATGGGCAACTCCTTGCAAAATGGCCCATCTGTCCGCATTTTAAACAAACATCTAGCCCCATGTAGCATGGCCGGTTACTATGCATGCATCCACACTTAGTGCACTTGACTGAGGTGAGGTCTTGTTGGAAGGGTTGAGGACTCACAGTCATTGGCCTCTTGCCAGTACCCTGTCCTTTTCCTCTGACATTTCTGCCAGAATTTTGTGGCCTGTTCTTCCTTTTCCAAAAGTTTTGTCTTTGTTTCTCATCCTTCACTGCCCTCAAACTCTTTTCCAGGAGTCTGCATTTATTTATCAAAGGTACAAACTCCTTGATCTCACTAGCTATAACAGCATTCTTTATCTCTAGGTTTAGTCCCGCTTCGAACTTAACAGCCTTCCATGCTTTATCTGGGTTAAATCGCAGATAAGAGGAGAACTTAGACAACTCCTTAAATCTCGTGATGTACTAGTCTACAGTCATGCTACCTTGCCTGAGTTGGAGAAATTCAATCTCTTTCTCCTCCCGCACAGTACTTAGAAAGTACTTTTCCAAAAAGGTGTTTTTGAACACCTGCCAAGTAATCTGCATTCTTTGGTGAGCTAAAAGTTCTCTAGCTCCACGCCCCCAATATTCTGCTTCATCTTTTAGCATATATGCAGCGAAGATTACTTGCTGCTCCTCAGTACAGCCCATCACTTCAAAGATTTTCTCTAACTCCCTTATCCATCTTTCAGCTACAATTAGGTCAAAACTGCCTTGAAAACAAGGTGGCCTAGTCCTCAGGAACTCGGATATACTGTTATCATTTCCAGCCATCCAGTTGTTAGCACCATTCACACCATTCGAGTTATTAGCATTCTGGAGGTATTGTAGAATTTGGTTAGTGGTCATGACTTGGTCTCGAATTGTCGTGGCGAGGTCGTGCAGGGTTTCCTCCACGTTGTTTTCCAGATTCCTCCTTGGGGGTGGTGCCATTTCCTAATGTGGAAAAAATGAAGTTATGCTACTATTAAGGTGATCAAGCCCAATAGTTAGTTCAAAATTTTTTAACAACAGTCATAACACCACCTCGGCAAGTAGATAGGAAACACTAGTAATTCCTTACCTATATGAAATCACTGATCCCCTACACAGCACAACCACAACATACTCAAGACAGTATAAGATCGATTCAGATAACCATCCACCCACTGGCCATCTAGGATCGACCTGCTCTGATACCAATTATGTAATAACTCCAAATTATGTAATTATGTAACAATTTTTTTTATTTATACAACATAGAGTTTACACACATGTCATTAATCAAAATGTACGTATAACATATCAAACACATAAATGTCTACATCTTATTTATTTTGGTTGACCAATTCCAGAGATATAGGTGCGGGTGGTTGCACCGTCACCGGGATCTGAGCCAACTTGACCAAGAAAATTTTATTTGATTCTAAGATCTGCACAACATAAAGTAACTCGATCCAACGTGCATTAAAAGCCAGAGCCATAGAAAAATCTACATAACTACTTTTTTGAACATGAAATGGAAATATAGTGAGAATTAAATTCCAGTAACTTCTGTAACATCCCATAATTTTTAATTTTAAATAATAATGTTTTGTTATAAACAAATATATTTTTATTTGTTTAAAAATGATTATGTTCTGCTAAAAGCAAGTATATTTTTAATTAAAATAATTATTATTTTGCTTAAAATAATTATATTGGTCTTTAATAAATTTTGTTGTATTTTTAGAAATATTCTTTCTTTTATTATGTATAAAGATATTTCTTTTATGATTTTTTTATTAAGATTTTTATCAAGAAAAATCATGATTTAAGAGTTTAACTAAAGGTTTATGAGTATGGAAATTTGTAGAAATTTTTGGGATATTTTAGGATGAAAAACAGAAGTTACATCAATATATATAAAAGAAAATCCTATTATTCAATTATTAAATTATTATTATTATTATTATTATTATTATTATTACAAAAATAAAGCAAATGGGGAGGGGGAAGACGAAATGCAAAATCGAGGAGAGTGAATAGTGATAAATAGTAACATTCAATTTATCTCTAGATTTGGAGCATCTATAGGCTTTCGGTCTCAAAACTGAAGGTGCTACTGGATTCAGGACGAAGAATACTACGATTTTAACCAATTAATTTTTCAAATCAGCCATTGAATCACCGTAGATTTAAAGTAGAAAATCTTAGAAAAAGTTAAACTCTTACTTAAAGACCTCCAATTGAAAATCGGACACCGTAGATAGATTTAGAAGCTAAATAAACCTTAGGATATGAAATTTTTTAGCTATCTGACAACTTTTTGTTCTTGGTGAATAGTGTTTTTCGGTGATGAATAGTGTTTTTCGGCGGTGAATAGTGACCAAGCTTCTGGAGTCATTTTTTAAGTCTTTGGACCCTTCGGACATGTGTTTGAGGTATAATTGGTCAAATTCAGCCTGAAAAAGTACATTTTAGGGCTGTCGAACCAGAGACCTACCCTATGAGTAGATAATTCTTTCTATGACTTGCCTTATCCTCTTCTTGAACTATAAATGCATTATTGTTTCTATTTATAAATTATTTATACTATTATAAGTTTTTGAAATGTGTTAAACTGGCACATAGTTCAAGAAGAGTATGATTTTAGAAATGAATTTTAGAACTCATTGAATATGTGGTTCTACATGTATTTATCATTATTTGAGAAAGTGAATATTATGTGCACGATGCATTGATTTGTAAAGCTATATACTTGTGAAAATGATGCATATCATATTATAACTGAGATTGAATGGCAAGCGTAAAACTCATGGCGAGTTGCTTGATAATTTTACATGTATTTATATGTATGGATGAATATTGTCTGGTTGTGTGGCTTGTTATGGTACCGAATAGGGGATGCCCTATTAGCCTGAGTGAGCCGGGGGAGGGCCGCTCCAACCGAGTGACAGTGGTAATGTGGGGGGGGAGGAGGGTGATGTACTCACATTCCCTGATCACTTATTGTGACTGTGGTCGAGGTCACTATGCGTATAGCAAATGAGTTATGTTTTCATTGCATTGACCAGATTACCGAGTGAGGCAGATGCATTAAAAGTGATATTTTTATCTCGAAATCTTAATATTTTACTATAGCTTATACAGTTGAGCATAACAACACTTGTTTAATGATCATACTGTGCAGCATATGGTTTTGGATATCTGAATATCCTTTGATTCAAGAATATTTGAAATATGGGTCCCATATGAATGTACTTCTGAACTGTATTTTCTATGTGACACATTTTAAAATATAAGTACATCCATATGCTGACCTAAGAGTTCATAGGAGGAATTATTTGCTCACTGAGTTGTCAATCTCACTACACGATACTTTCACATTTTTCAGATAAGAATATCAGAGTCTGATTCGGTAGATAGGTGATATATTCTCTGGGTGAGTCTATGTTGCTTCCAAGACTCACGGTCTTTGAATTATACCATATTTGTATTCTAGAGTGCTCTGAACACTACAGGCAGGAACCCCGTTTCTGCTGTAAATTGATTTTTATAGGCTTGGTCCGTATATTGTGTATACATGAGAGATCTTATATATATCTGTTCCCATGATAAAGAATTGAGTTATGTATCTTTAAGGAAAATATCTGATTATAGAAATAATAATTTAAAAAAATGTTTATTTTACGTAACGTAAATTGGGGGCGTTACAAGTTGGTATGAAAGCATTATGTTTCCTTGTGGCTAACATAGCAAATAATTCTGTAGTAGGACTTTGAGTATGGGTATGTAACTGCAAACATATTTTTACTCCCGGTACTGTTGTGGAATTCTATAGGGTGTCATCCTTTTCTTCCTTCTAACTCTTTTCCTTAGATATGTGAGGTTTAAACATCTATGCGTATGTCCTAGATGGTACCTTTTGTGTGTGGACTACTAGTTCAGCTTTTGAACTTGTTTTGAAGAAAAGTGATAAAGAGAACCCTCTTGGGAAATTAGCTGAAAATAAGAAAATTTTAACCAAACAGAAAGGGAAGAGGATGTACGAAAATTTTCTTTTAGGATAAGAGAAGAGGATGTACGAAAATTTTCTTCCTTCTAACTCTTTTCCTTAGATATGAGTAGCATTAATTGAGGATAAGAGAAGAGGATGTACGAAAATTTTCTTTTAGGACTCATTATGGGCATTATGAGTCCTTGGTTATGTTATTTAGTTTGACAAATATCCTAACTGCATTCATAGATTTAATGAATAGTAATTAGGTCATCCCGGGATCATTATATTTATTGATTGTATACTCGAATATTTCAAAAGTTCAGAGGATCATAAGCAACATTCAAAGATAGTTTTACCAACTCTAAGGGAGTATGGTTGGTAAAGATGTTATCCAAGTAGACTCTAAGAAAGTAAAAGTAGTAGAATAATAGATACGTTTTACTACATCTAAAGATGAAGATCCAAATCTAATTTGTGCTTCCTACGGTTGTCTGCCGTCCATTCTATTTGAGCCATAGTTGGATTAGGTACATGAACATATGCATGTAAAGCATTAATCAACTCTTCAGCATTTGAAACCGAGATGAGAATTCATCGTGCTAAGTGTGAGATGAACCTTTGTTCCACAGCATGATCAAGGAAAGACAACAGACCATCAAAGAAGTGGTTAACATTTAATGTTGGTATTTCATGCAAAGATGAATACAGTGTCCTAACCCAAGTGCACGTGTCGTGACCAAGTAATAAAGTGATGAGTGAGTATCCTCCCACGAGGAGTGAACTAAAACTATTAAAGAGACTTTTGCTGTGTGAAATGTTGTAGCAAAGATAGGATGGTTCACAAGATAAAATAAAGGTGGATCAATCAAATGCAACTATAACTAAGATGAGGGGTACTAGGATGTAAAGGATAATGATAGTAGGAGGTCTAGGGTTGCTCAGGGTTATCATGAACTACAACACTCGTATTTGCTCTAGGGATTGCTGCAGCAACCGCTCTAAGTGCCAAGTCTAGTCTTGAATGGAATCTTCCTAGACTTCCATTCCTTGCAATTCTGAGGTTTAGACATGCATTCCTGCTTAGTCATCACCCCAGAATTGTGCATGAACCTCCACTATTGGGGTAATGGGGAACCATACATTCCTATATTGGCTTCATCCCATGTATTCAACTGATTTTCCAGCCTCCATTCCCCTTTCGGGTGAATTTTAGCCCAGCCTTCCTTCACTAACTTTCGTTATTAGGGGAAATTAAAGTATAAACACAGTTGAATGTTAAAACAATGTTGCAGCAAAATGTGTTGTTACTAAAAATGTGCTCATGTCCATTACAACCCTTATGCAACCCTAGCTGGAAACTAGTTGAGCCTCATGGTTACACTGGTTACAAATATCTCAAAATCACTGGTATGCATCCCAAGTGATAAAAACACAAATGCAGTTCTTGATAACAACAGAAGAAAAAGGAAAACAAACAGTGATCAATGGAAATCAGGAATTTCCCACTATCCCGTGCTCTAATGCTCCTATGCAGTCTGTTGCTGTTCTTCTTCCTATCCCCTCTCCTCCTCCCTTTGCTCCCCACTTTTTGCGTGGCTCTACTTCCTGCCCTTATAATCAGGCCTTGTGGTCCCAGTAAAGTTTCCAGGTTTTGCTGACATTCTCCCAGCTCTGCAGCCAGCATCTCTGCTTTCAGTTTTTTCCTCCCCACTTTCAGTAGTGGAGGCAGTACTGTATCAGCCCAACCAGTAGCCTACAGTGTCAGCTTGCTGCTTTCTCCTGCTAGGTGGTGGCTGCACCTGCTGTGCAGCTCTTCTCCCCTTCCACCTGCGCCAAATCAAATAGTCAGTGCCTTGTAGGAAAAAAGGGAGCAGCTTTACTCAATATCACTTGGCTTGCCGCCAAGATTGCCACATATGCATACTACATTGCTATAACACACAGGATGGATGATATTGCATCTAAGGGAGTCATCACGTTCAGCTAGATTTGGGAATAAGAGTGCTAAAAAAAGCAGCACAATAAACACACTTGGAAAGCATACAAAAATTGCAATAAATTGAAGTTATCAAATCCCCCAAAACTTATGGGATTGCTTGTCCCCAAGCAATCTGCTCTGCTCACCACACCCCTACCAAATGATTCCGACCCTTTCTCTTGCACGATTTCATATAGTTCTGCTGATAGCTTTCAACTCTCAAGATTGCTTCCATATAAGAGATATAGCAAGCCTTTCTCCCAATCACACCCAAGACCTTCATTGAAGTTGTGTGTGTGACATGGACAGTTTCCCAAAGAGCTACTTGGGTCAAAATCAGACAGGATTCCTGAGATTTTCTTGCTAATATATTGAGCTTCCTTTCTTAGGACAAGTAGGCATGCATCATAGGTGCAGCCAGGGCAACAAATATGGGAGAAGGTAGCTCACTGATTTCCTTTCTTTCCTTGTTTTTATATAGATTTTTCTTTTTCTCTTTCTTCTCTCTCCTTTTTTTGGAGCATATTATTCTAGTAGAGGTCATTAGTGCCTTTTGACGCGAATGCCAACATGTACGATGTAGGCACCTAGTTACTTAGTCTTATCACCTTTAAGCAGCATCCCACTTATACTCTATGTCCCTATTTTACTCAAGGGTACACATGGGGCTCATGCATACCCCTGGTTACTAAGGAACTACAGAGGCATTGGAGTGTCCAAATCTTTCTCTACTTTCCCTACTTCCCCCTCAAACTTAAGCCTTACTGATCGTATGCCTCTTTTATAATTCTGCAAAAATCTCTCAATATTAGCTCTAAAACTCCGGTCCTCTTTCTAAAAAATTACCAAGTTTCTTTTGGCAAAGTGCCCATGATCCTGTGCTTGTTAGAAGAAGGTTTTGTGTGTGGTTGGGTAGGTGTGCAGGTCTCCTATTCTGGTTTTAGTGAAGTTCCCAATCCTCATCATAGAGTATCACAGAGCTTACAACAGGCTATACAATGTGCAGACTCATTTATCTCTTTTTCTTTTATATATATATATATATAAATATATACATCGCAAACAAACAGTAAGGTAGGCAGGCAGCAAGTACTAATACAATCTTATCCAATACAGTCAGGCATAAACACAAATAAACAGCAACACAAACAAACAGAACACAAATAAACAAGTCCAAGCCTATCACATGCTTCAGTAAACACTATAGCAATAACTAAAACAACACTAAGTCCCCCAGATGCCACAACAAACATTATATCAACCTCCCTCCCCAAACTTAAAGGGGAGTAGTGTCCCCACTGCTGAGTAAACTGCCAAAAACAGAAGGGGCACCAAGCAGAAACAGAGGCAGGGACAAAGAAATGCTAAATGCATAGAGAAGGAATAAGGGAGAAGGGAACTTCCTGGGGGTGCTTGCAGCGATGCTGTAGCACCCTAGGGGCATTGACCCCCTAAAGACCTTGATGATCTTCTGAGTCTAGTCCTTCTCTGTGTTGACTGTTGTAGGGCCTTTCCTTTGCGCATCCCTGCTACTCGTTTGGCAATGGGTTCATCATCTTCTGAGGACTCAGTGCCTACTAGAGTTTGATGGTGTTTTGGTTGTGGCTTTGTTTGTTGGAGGAGTCTTGAGACTCCTCGTTCTCTTCTGCCTGTGGCTCCTGTGCTTGGCCTTTCCCCCTCGAAAGTAGCATGGAGTAATTCAGTGGGAAATTCTGGGAATGGAAAAAATTATTTGTAATTCTGCTCAAGGGTGGTGTGGAGGGCGAAGTGTAACATCCCGTAATTTTTAGATATTTTCCTTAGAAATTCTTCACCTTACATATATGCATAGAAATGTTCTAATATTAATGGAATAGGTAAAGAAAGAAAACCTAAGAGGAAATATTAGAAATAAACATGTTAAAGAAAGGTGAAATTCTTAGGTAAAGAAAGATAAATTTTTGTGAAGTAAGTAAAGGTCTTAAAATTTCAAGAAAATCGGATTAGGGTAATTTTTCTGAATTTAAGAGCAAAAGTTACTAAGTTTAGTATCTCCACCCGTAATTGGGCTTTAACCTATAGACACTTCATATAGAGTTTTTCTACTTCACATGAATTTTTAGCAAGCCAATAGGATAGCCCAAGGAAGAAATAAAACATAGACTTGGACTAGGATATAGAAATTGGATCGGTAGCCCAAAAATCATGAAAATGTGACCAAGCCTATTATGAAAGGTAGAATTTTAACCAAAGTAAGGAAAATGGGCAAGAATGAGCCCAAACCCAAGAGGAAAAAAATAAAAATAAAATAAAATTAAAGTGATGAAATATTGGTGTAATCAAGATTAAGTGACATGGCATTAAGACAAAAATTTAGCAAGTGGTGTGATTCTACATTCATCATTTTGGCAAGTGGCATAATAATACAAGGCTTTAGGACAAAAACATCTATATCCTACATTCATAACTTTAGCAAGTGGGTAATAATACATAGCATTATGACAAAACATCATTATCCTACACAAATAATTTTAGTTAAGTAAGGAAAATTCAAGGGGCTAGAAATTTGCCACTTAAAAAGGCAAATCTATCATACTTGATTAAGACAAAAGAAAAAGGAAATGAATCCCTAAATCAAAGGGATCTTGCCCCATATCTTAAGAACATATCATCATAATTTTCAAAATACAAATCTCCTTTTTCTATGCATATCTTGACTAAGGAAGAGGAAGACAAGAACATAAGTTGTTTGTTTTCCAAAAGTTCAACAAAGTGTATCCTAATTGTGATAAGGTAGACCCATGATCATGAAAGGTGAATTATTTGGTGGTCTATATAAGAAAACCCACCCTTACAACATTAGAATTTCGTCCAAGTGAGGGAGAGCAAAAATAGAAGCAAGGTAGTGTGAGGAAAGGAGAGGAAGAAAGGAAGAAAGAGGAAGGAGAAGTCTAGGGGACTAAGTGCTCCAGGTAAGTTTAACAATATTTCTTTTTGAAGAAAACCTTTGAAACTCATAATATTTATATGAGATTTTGATTTTAGAACTTTGATGATTGGTCATGGATGTTGCTATATCATGTTACATATTGATCTTGCATGTGATGTATGTTTGAATACTTAGGTTGGTGTAGATAGTTCTGCATGGGTATGGCTATAGTTGACAGAATTTTAAGCTTTGGTATTTTAATTTCTGGGAACAATCTATAAGGAATTAAAATAAATGGTTAACATAAGCATTAAAGATATATGTGTCACGGATTTTTACCCACTGGAATCATTCCATTTGGAGTCCATATGAGGTAGCTATGGTCTGATTAGTAGTCAAAGGTCAGAAAATGAATCATCAGGGAAGAATATGTTAGGATAGCTTCGGTAATTTAATTTCTGGGAATTATTGGTAGGGAATTAAAATAAATGGCTAACATAAGAATTAAAGATATGTGTGTCAGTGATTTTTAGCCACTGTAATCATTCAATTTGGAGTCCACATGTGGTAGATATGGTCAGATTAGTAAGCCAAGGTCAGAAAATGGTTCATCAGGGAAGATTATGTTAGGACATCTGTTGTATTTTAATTTCTGGGAATTATCTGTATGGATTTAAAATAAATGGTTAACATGAAAGTTATATATCTATGTCTCATGGAAATATACCCACTGGAATTATGCAATTTGGAGTTCATATGAGGTAGATATGATCTGATTAGTAAGCAGAGGTCAGAAAATGTTTATTCAGGGAAGAGTATGTTATTAATGCTTTAGTTTTTGAATTTCTGGGAATATTCTGTAGGGAATTAAAATAGCGCGCCAACATAACAATTGTAGATATATGGCTCATGGATTTTTACCAACTGGAATAACTCAATTTGGAGTTCCAATTTGGGAGATATGGTCTAATTAGTTTGTAAAGGTCAGAACCTATCCGAGAGGAACTATCCTGTACTTTGAGGGAGTAATATCACCTTTGTTTCTTAATTTTTCGCTACAATATTCAACATAATAGTTTTAGATAATTGTTTTATCTTGAAATGGACACCAAGATCACCTACATCAGAGTTAAATTGAGGGAGTTATGCTCTGATTAGTAAGAGAAGGTTAGATAGGATGAAAACCTGCATCAAGAAAATAAAGAAATAAAATTAGTATTTAAAAAAGAAGATGAATCTTAATAAATGACTAGTATAGCCATAGCCGTTGCCATTGTATGAACTTCTTACCATCTTAAGTATGAAATTTTGACATGAAAATATTTTATAAAGTGATATTTGAAATGGTTATGTTCATGGCATGATTACCAATGATTTATGGTAATAGTTATATCTTGATGAACATACTTGTTATTGAAAGCATATTTTTGGCTATCATTGTGAAAAGAAAAGAAATAAGCACGGTCACATGGCAATCCGTGTGGTGCACCAGTAGGGGACGCCCTACCAACGGTTATGATCATGATAATGAGAAAAGAAAGAGAAAGTGAGCCATGTCGGACGGAGCGAGAAAAGCCCGTACCGGAGAGTAGAGGATACTCACCCTGACCGGGGTAGCTTGAAATAAGAATAAGTTGATGGCCATCATATGATATTTTGAAAATAGTTAATCATATCATACATATCATTACAGTATGATTTTTATGTGCATAGATATAATGCATTCATGTGACCAAAGATATTTTCTGTAGTTTATACAGCTGAACATGACGTGATGAGATTTACTGATGATAATTTATTGTTGTACTTACTGGGATTTAATTCTCACTATATTTCCATATCATGTTCAGAAAATTATTTATACAGCTTTTGTTTCTAAGGCTCTGGCTTTTAGTGCACATTGGATCGAGTTACTTTATGTTGGGCAGATTTTAGAATCAAATAAGATGTTTGTGGTCGAGTTGGCTCAGATCCCGGTGAACGTGCAACCACCTGCACCTGTATCTCCGGAATTGGTCAACCAAAATAAACAAGATGTAAATATCTATGTGTTTGATATGTTATACGTCTGTTTTGATTAATGACATGTATGTGAACTCAATATTATATAATAATAAAGGAAAAAAAAAGAGGTTGTTACACGAAGTCCTTCTGCTCATAGTGCCAAAACACCTGCTGATGTTGCAATAGTTGTGCTTGCTATCTGAGTATGGTGGCTTATTGCTAGAGGATGAGCTGAAAGGTCTTGTTAGCTGGCTGGGGGGCAGAGGTAGAAGTAGAGGTTTTGGCAGCTGGTGGGTGGGGGAAGCTTTTTCTTGGACAATCCGGGCCATGGTGATGGCGGTGATGGGGCTGGTGTCCTTCAATGTTTCTTCATCAATGTCCTTGTGGCTGGTGTCCTTTTTCTGATTAGCGCATACTTCGATTTAGCCACTGATGATTCGGCCAACGTTGAGTGGTCTGCCAAATATGAGTGCGTCAACCATTGCGACTCTGTCTCAGCTCACTGTCTATCCATGAGTGGAAGGTAGCAAGCGGGTCTTGAGGAAGTTGTACCACACCTTTGCTGTCGGTACCAGAGAGACCCGATTAATGGTGGTGGAGCCTTGTGGTGATTTGTCCCAGGTGATGCCTGGAAGGCATACCCGGGTAAGCATTGCGTCCCAGTCCTAGTCCTTTAGACCCTGTAGATAGTCCTCATACTGGTCATCTTCGTCTGGTAGATCATAAACCATGTTAATGGAGGCTTGGTCGAACCGAACCCTAGTCTCCTTGACGGTCACCCACTTCTCATTGCCTGGTGAGAAGTTTGTGGGTGTCTTGCAAAAGCTTCCCAACCCTTCTGTTTGACTATAGTGCCAACGTACATTGGCAGTCCCAAATCCTCCACGATCGTGAAAGTGAAACCCTTCTCTGCGCATAAATTTCGCAGCAGGATCTCGTTATCGTGTCTCTGTTTGCTTACCTCGGAGGTGAACTTCTTTACCTTGCTCGCCTTTCGGGCCACCATGTTAATTCTCGGCATGATTGGTTACGGGTGGTTGGAAGTGGTGGTCTATGGTACGAAGGAGATGAGGGAGCTGTAAGGGTTTTGGGAACTCGGGAGGGATACTCGAGGGTGAAGGGGGTGGGGGAGTTGCAGTGGTGTAATGAGGGTGCGGGAACGTGCTTTCGTGACTTATGGGCTTCTTCTTTTTTCCCGCCCCCATTTTGCTTTTGACAACAATTTTTTGAAATTTTTTTTTATATATAGCATAACAGAGGGGAACCCCTTTATTTAGGGCTGAATGCATTTGCTGCAGCAACTTTTGTAGCAAAAACTGGCTTGCCTAAGATTTTGCTGTAGCAGAGGTGGCTTGCCCAAAATCTTGCTTTAGTAGAACAAAGACTAACTTTCACCCAATTTTGCTACAGCAAAGCAAGCACTGTCCTGTAGATTACTATGTTTCCCCACCTGTGTAACAAACACAAATGCGATTAAATTCACAAATTAAACTTTCTAAAACTGTTAAATTAACCAACAACAGATTTAAACGTGGGTTGCCTTCCATGAGCGCTTGTTTTAGAGTCATCAGCCTAACTTTCTTCCTGTTCATCCTTCTTGCAGATGGATGGAGGTGTGTTGTCTATCCACATCACCTCCCAGATAGTGCTTGACTCTTTGTCCATTTACCCTGAATGTCCTCCCTTCCTTTTCTTCTTCCAATTCAACAGTTTCAAAAGGGAAGACCTTGCTTATGCGAAAAGGACCAGAGCAACGAGATTCCAATTTCCCAGGAAACAAGGTAAGCCTGGAGTTATACAGTAGTACTCTCTGTCCCACTTCAAAATTCCTTGATTGTATTTTCTTGTCATGCCATTGCTTTGCTTTTTCCTTGTATAGTTTGGCATTCTCATAAGCCTGACCACGAAATTCATCTAGCTCAATAAGCTGCAACATCCTTTGCTCACCAGCAGCTTCTAGATTCAAGTTTAGCTTTTTCACTGCCCAATATGCTCGATGCTCTAACTCTACTGGTAGATGACAAGCCTTCCCAATCACCAACTTGTATGGTGACATGCCCAGTGATGTCTTGTAGGCTGTTCTATAGGCCCATAATGCATCATCCAACCTTGAGGACCAATCCTTCCTTGTGGGACCTAGTGTTTTCTCCAAGATTCTCTTGATCTCTCTGTTGGAAACTTCAGCCTGCCCACTCGATTGTGGGTGATAGGGCGTTGCCACCTTGTGCCTCACTCCATATTTGTTTAGGAGTGCTCTGAACTGCCTATTGCAGAAATGGGTCCCTCCGTCGCTAATGATGGCTCTTGGGGTTCCAAACCGTGTAAAGATGTTTCTTTTCAAAAATCTGGTCACCACCCTTGCCTCATTAGTTTGAGATGCACTTGCTTCCACCCACTTTGAGACATAGTTTACAGCGACTAAAATGTATTGGTTCCCAAAACTCAAAGGGAATGGGCCCATGAAATCTATTCCCCATACATCAAATATTTCCACCTCTAAGATGTTGTTCAGTGGCATTTCATGTCTGCGAGATATATTCCCTGTGCTCTTGCATCGGTCACATTGCTTTGCAAAAGAGTGGGAGTCCTTGAATAAAGAGGGTCAGTAGAACTCGGCCTGCAGTACCTTGTTTGTAGTTCTAACTCCTCCAAAATAACCTCCATAAGGAGAAGCATGACATTGCTGTAAGATTTGCTCCATCTTTTCGCTGGGTATGCATCTCCTTATCATCTGATTAGCACAGTGCTTGTAAAGGTATGGTTCATCCCAGTAATATGAGTTCACCTCATGCAAAAAAAATTTCTTCTGTTGTAACATCAAGTCTGGTGGGAGCAATCCACTCACAAGGTAATTTACGTAGTCTGCATACCATGGCACACCATCTTGGGACAGGAGGTAGAGTTGTTCATCTGGGAACCTCTTGTTAATTTCATTTTCTCCTGAGCTGTCCCCTTCTAGTCTGGAGAGATGGTCTGCCACTTGATTTTTAGTTCCCTTTCTATCCCTGATCTCCAGGTCGAATTCCTGAAGCAAAAGCACCCACCGAATGAACCTGGGCTTGGAATCCTTTTTCCTAACCAGGTGTTTGATGGCAGAATGGTTTGTGTGCACTATCACTTTTGCTCTTACCAGATATGCTCTGAATTTTTCAAAGGCGAAAACTACTGCAAGCAATTCCTTCTTTGTCACTGTGTAGTTTAGTTGGGCCCCCTGTAGTGTTTTGCTTGCATAATATATAGAGTGAAAAAGCTTGTTCCTACGCCGCCCAAGAACAACTCCCAATGCTACTTCACTAGCATAACACATTAGCTCGAATGGAGAGGTCCAGTCTAGTGCCACGATAACTGGGGCTATACTCAATTTCTTCTTGAGGTCACAAAATGCTATCATAGAACCTTCATCAAAACATAAAGTTCTGTCCTTCTCGAGCAAACTGCATAAAGGTTTAGCAACCTTAGAGAAGTCTTTAATAAACCTCCTATAAAATCCTGCATGACCAAGGAAGCTTAGAATGGCCTTCACAGAGGTGGGAGGAGGAATTTTCTCTATGATTTCCACCTTGGCCTTGTCAACTTTAAGCCCTTATTGAGAAACTTTATACCCCAGCACAATCCCCTCTTTTACCATAAACTAACACTTTTCCCAGTTCATTACCAAGTTTGTTTCCTCACATCGTTGTAAGACTTTAGCAAGGTTTTCTAAACATAGGTCAAAAGAGTCCCCGAAGACTGAGAAGTCATCCATAAAAATTTCCACAAACTGTTCAATCATTTCTATGAAAATTGCCATCATGCATCGCTGAAACGTTGCTGGAGCATTGCAAAGCCCGAATGCCATTCTTCGAAATGCAAAGGTACCATAAGGACATGTGAATGTCGTCTTATGCTGATCTTCCGGTGCTATAATATCCATCCAAGAAACAATAATACTCCCTTCCAGCAAGTCTATCTAACGTTTGATCAATGAATGGCAAGGGAAAATGATCTTTCCTAGTGCTTTTGTTCAGTTTCCAATAATCCATGCAAATCCTCCAACCCGTCACAACCTTGGTGGGGATAAGCTCATTGTTTTCATTTTCCACCACAGTCATACCTCCTTTCTTAGGAACACATTGGACCAGACTCATCCAAGAGCTGTCTGATATGAGGTAGACAATTCCAGCATCTAGCCACTTAATAATCTCCTTCTTAACCAACTCCTTCATCATCGGGTTGAGCCTCCGTTGGGGTTCTTTGGACCCTTTTTCATTGCTTTCCAAGAGGATCTTGTGCATGCAAAATGAGGGGTTGATTCCCTTAATATCAGCAAGTGTCCAACCAATAGCCGTTCTAAATTTCTTCAATGTCAGGACCAATTTCTCCTCTTGTTCCTTTGTAAAAAATGCTGAGATAACCACAAGAAGAGTGGTTGTTTCTCCTAAATACGCATACTTGAGGTGTGCTAGCAGAGGCTTCATTTCCAAGACTGGTGGTTCCTCCACTTATGTTTTTAGTAGCATTGATTCTGGTGGGGTCGCGTATAATGGCTCCTTCCTTGGCTCCTGGTTCCTAATGCCATGACTGACATCAATCCAGGCTTATTCTTTCTCGTCTTCCCCTTCTGAATCTGAGTTGTCTGTCCATGCTACTGGTGGTAGGCCCTTGCAACATTTTTCTAGCTGCTTTGATGCTAATGTGTCTATCATAGACACAACTGCACATTCCTTTTCTTCACTAGAAAACTTCATGGTTTGGAGTACATTAAATGTAACCTGCTCATCCTGGACTCTCATGGTTAATTCCCTTTTCTGTACATCAATTAATGTCCTGCCAGTTGCTAAGAATGGTCTACCCAAAATAATTGGTACCTCTGCATCAGCTTCATAGTCCAGTATTATAAAGTCTACTGGGAAGATGAACTTGTCCACCTTAACCATTACATCCTACATCTTTCCTTCTGGATGAGCTATGGATCTGTCTACAAGTTGCAAGGAGACTGTGGTTGGCCTTGCTTCTCCAATTCCTAGCTTTTTAAATATGGCCATTGCCATGAGGTTGATGCTTACTCCCAAATCACAAAGTGCCTTGCCAAAATACTGGTTCCCAATAGAACAAGGGATGATGAAACTGCCTGAATCCTTAAGTTTGGGTGGTATCTTATTCTGCAGCACAGCATTGCATTCCCTTGTGAGAGCAGCAGTTTCAAACTCGCCAAATCTTCACTTCTTGATCAGGATGTCCTTCATGAACTTTACATAGTTAGGCATCTGCTCTAGTTCTTTTACCAGAGGAATGTTAATGTGCAGCTGTTTCAGGACATCTAGGAACCTTCTTAAGTGCTGGTCATTCTGCTTTTTCTGGAATCTCTGAGGGAAGGGGGAGGTAGCTTAGGTTGCTGCATGCCTTGCTGCGGCAAAGTTGTTGAATTTTGCTGTGGCATAGCTGTAACATTTTCTCCAGAAATGGTTGCTTCTTTGCTTACCTCCTCCTCTTACTTTTGCTTGTCTTTCCTTGTCTCCGGGGGCACAGTGGAGTCTTTCTAGTCTTGTCCTCTTGCTTTTGGTGCCTTCACCATCTTCCCACTTCTCAGAGCTATAGCCTTGCAGTGCTCTTTCTCATCTCTCCTAGGGACTTCAGTATTGCTAGGAAGTGTCCCTGGAGTTCATTGGCAAGCTGTCCCACTTGAGTTTCCAGATTCCGTAATGAGGCTGCTTGACTCTAGATTAGAGCATCATTCCTTGCCATATATTCCTTCATCAGGGATTCCAGTGAAGTGGTGGTTTCGTGATGCTATTGTCTTTGCTAATGGAAGCTAGGGGGAACCTGTGGTCTTTATGGGGCAGAGTTGCTCCCTTGTCCCGTACCATAGTTGCTCCAGGAAAAATTGGGGTGTTGCCTTCATCCTGGGTTATACGTGTTGGAATAAGGATTGTTATTACAGTTCATATTTCCCACATAGCACACTGATTCTGGGTTTGAAGGACAAGTTTCAAATAGATGTGGTCCATTGCACAAAACACAAGATGGTCCAATCTCCTGGACTGCATTGGCTGTTTGAGGGCGGCTCGGTTGCTGGTTTTTCAAGATATTAACCAGCGAGGCTAGCTGGGCTGTGAGAGAGGTAACTTCACTCACTTCATGCATGCCTTCCATTTTTCTGCCAGTGGAAACTCTGTCCATAGGCCACTGATAGTTGTTACTAGCCATTCTTTCGAGCAGCTCATATGCCTCATTATATGTTTTGGACAATAGTGCTCCATTAGCTGCTGCATCCACTATAGTGTGGGTTTGAGCATTAAGGCCATTGTAAAAGGTCTCCATCTGAATGCAGTAAGGGATTCCCTGATGAGGGCATCTCCGTAATAGCTCTTTATACCTCTCCCAGGTCTCATACAATGATTCACCTTCCAACTGCTAGAAAGAGGTGATGTCATTTCTCAATCTGGCATTCTTGGTGGGCAGGAAATATTTCAATAGAAATTTCTCAGCCAAATTGCTCCAGTTAGCGATAGAGTCAGGTGGCAGAGAGTTTAGCCACGCTCTTGCTCGATCTCTTAATGAGTAAGGGAAAAACTTTAGCCTGAGCACTTCTTCTGTTACCCCATTCATTTTAAAAGCATCAGTGACTTCCATGAATACTCTTAAGTGAAGATGAGGGTCCTCTGTAGGCATTCCACTGAACTGGCCTACAGTCTGCAACATCTGGAACATTACTGGCTTGAGCTCAAAGTGTAGAGCCTCGATCTCTAGTCTCACAATACTCGAGTTCAACCCATTCAGGTTTGGTTGAACATAAGCATTTAAGACTCTATCTCTATCGTCTATGTTGTCTACACCATTCTGATTAGCCATTCCTTCCAGCCACTGAGGTCCTAACTGTCCTCTTTTTCTTCTCAAAAGCGTTCTTTCTATTTCCAGATCTAGAGGCAGAAGTTCTCTGTCAGCCCGACTCATGCACTGCGTTACCTGTTCAACAAAACACCAGAGTGAATGATAGATATAACTACAAACACTTCACACAGTCAAGTAACTAAGAACAATTTTTTAAGTTGACACTCCCCGGCAACGGCGCCAAAAACTTGTTGGTATTTCATGCAAAGATGAATACAGTGTCCGAACGTAAGGGCACGTGTCGTGACAAAGTAATAAAGTGATGAGTGAGTATCGTCCCACGAGGAGTGAACTAAAACTATTAAAGAAACTTTTGCTATGTGAAATGATGTAGCAAAGATAGGATGGTTTACAAGATAAAATAAAGGTGGATCAATCAAATGCAACTATAACTAAGATGAGGGGTACTAGGATGTAATGGATAATGATAGTAGGAGGTCTAGGGTTGCTCAAGGTTGTCATGAACTACAACACTTGTAATTTCTCTAGGGATTGTTGCAGCAACCGCTCTAAGTGCCAAGTCCAGTCTTGAATAGAGTCTTCCCAGACTTCCATTCCTTGCAATTCTAAGGTTCAGACATGCATTCCTGCTTAGTCATCACCCCAAAATTGTGCATGAAGCTCCACTATTGGGGTAATAGGGAACCATACATTCCTATATTGGCTTAATCCCATGTATTCAACTAATTTTCCAGCCTCCATTCCACTTCTGGGTGAATTTTGGCCTAGCCTTCCTCCACTAACTTTCGTTATCAGGGGAAATTAGAGTATAAACACAGTTGAATGTTAAAACAATGCTGCAGCAAAATGTGTTGTTACTAAAAATGTGCTCATGTCCATTACAACCCTTATGCAACCCTAGATGGAAACTAGCCGAGTCTCATGGTTACACTGGTTACAAATATCTCAAAATCACTGGTATGCATCCCAAGTGATAAAAACACAAATGCAGTTCTTGATAACAATAGAAGAAAAAGGAAAACAAAACAGCGATAAATGGAAATCAGGAATTTCCCACTATCCCGTGCTCTAATGCTCCTATGCAGTCTGTTGCTATTCTTCTTCCTATCCCCTCTCCTCCTCCCTTCGCTCCCCTCTTTTTGTGTGGCTCTGCTTCCTGCCCTTATAATCAGGCCTTGTGGTCCTAGTAAAGTGTCTAGGTTTTGCTGACATTCTCCTTGCTCTGCAGCCAGCATCTTTGCTTTCAGCTTTTTCCTCCCCACTTTTAGTAGTGGAGGCAGTACTGTATCAGCCCAACCAGCAGCCTACAGTGTCAACTTCCTGCTTTCTCCTGCTAGGTGGTGGCTGCACCTGCTGTGCAGCTTTGCTCCCCTGCCACCTGCGCCAAATCAAACAGAATTAGTGCCTTGCAGGAAAAAGGGAGCAGCTTTACTCAGTATCACTTGGCTTGCCACAAAGATTGCCACAAATGAATGCTACATTGCTACAGCACACAGGGTGGATGATATTGCATCTAAGGGAGTCATCACATTTAGTTAGATTTGGGAATAAGAGTGCTAAAAAAATAGCACGATAAACACACTTGGAAAGCATACAAAAATTGCAGTAAATTGAAGTTATCATTTAACAAATCTATCGGTTTGTGATGCATATTTAGCTGTGCCCAAGAGACCATTTGGAAAATTTCTTCTAAAGTACCAAAACCCCATGGTAAGGCAATGAAGGCATCAGCATTGCTCATCATTCTAGCCATGCACTCATGCATGGAAGCTACCCTAAACTCTTCCCCAATTGTCTTTCCTACGATGTTAGATGTAGCTAGAGTTGTAGGAATAATACCTAGAACTTGGCATCCTCCTACATGGGCAGCTGTAGACACACATCCTATTAATCCATGGTTACCTCCACCATAGACTAAATGAATTTCTCTCCTGGCGAATACCATACCCAGGTTTTGTGCAGCTTTCACATACTCTCCATCTTTTCCAGGACTGGAACCACAAAAGACACAAATATTTTGAAATTGACGGAATGCAATTCTCTCCATAACTGCAGACACCCTAACTTTGAGAAGATAAAGATACTAATGTGTGTATTTATAGAACTCAGAGAAGGGCATACTTATGATAGATATACAAATAGGATAAGTATAATTAGAACAACTATGTGAGTGATTAGTGGATATAAGTTAAATTGAAGGTGAAATTTTTAAAAATGACGACAAGCATATATATGTACAGTAGTTGTGATAGTCACTCATATTAGGCATATAAAGAGAATAAGGTTAAGATATCACCAGAAATTTTTCTTTTCCTTGTTGTTCTTGATGAAGCATTGATGTCTTGATTCTTGTAGGGAAGTTGTAAGTAATAGGTGTAATTGTAAAAAAAAAAGTGAAAATGCAAACAAGTTAGTTGTTGAAGAGGGACAATCAAATGATTTATTTTGTTTTCCCAATGTTCTTGCCAGTCGACTATCAGTATTATTAAGTTGACTAGCTATTTTGAGAAATTTTAATTTGGACTGGTTATTTTACAGTTGATTGATTACATCTATTTTGAAGCAATCAACTATATCCTACCAGTTACTACACATTCTTTGATTTTCACAGGCTTTTATAAGCTCTGAAATTTTTTTTTCATGTGCTATCTTTCTACCGAATACCAACAGATTTAAAGTAGATTTTGGCATGTATATTCAAACTTTGCGACCACCGATTTTTGCCGATATAACAGCTAGATTTTTGTTTACAGATTTTCAAGAATTACGGCCACCAATTTTAATTTTATTTCAATGCTTTGTCCAAATTTCTAACTTCCTATTTTGGCACCACGCTCTATTAAGTATTCCACATTTTCTGCTGCATTGTCCTACATTAATATTTGGTATTAAATGTAAGATTTTTTTCCATATTATAAGGAAGGTTAATTTCTTTTCTTTGAAACTCAGTTATTATGGTGTCCAATTGGTTAGTAGGTTAAAGTAATAGAGATTTTGAAAGGAGTGGACGGATGATGATCTTATAGTGTTTTGACAAATGTAATCAAGAGACTTAGTGGTGTTGAAGTTTTTAAGGAATAAAATATGGGAAGTAGGATTTAAATTAATCTTTGAACTCTTTATTTGGAAATATGGAGAATATTATGAGAATCATTTCCGAAAATAATGTAAGTGATTAAGATATTTGTGTTAAAGGTTTATATTGTACAAAATTGAGTCTAGTATCTAGGATGCGAATTATGTTGAAATTGAGAATTCTTGTATGAGTAATTGTTGAAAAAAATCTTCTTGAAATGATTGGGTGAATTAAATGGGATTGACATAAGGTAGAATGAGGTGCTTTTGGATATGATAGAGAAAGGCTTGAAATTTTTGATAATGAATTTATTGGTGTTAATAAGAAGGTATAGAGTTACTATGATGAGGTACGTAGAATTATTAAACATGTGCCAATAGTACATAAATTTTATAAAAGGATTGATGGATTTATTGCTACGTATGTTTAACATATTGATTAATGGATTTTAGGATAAAAATAGATGATAGATTAAGATAATGATATTCATGGGATGATGTTGACATGTGAGAATCAAAGATGACTTGATAGAAGTCTGAAATAAGAAAAGATAGTTACCCCAATATGGATGTGAATATGTTCTTTTATGAGTGTGTTTTCAAATATCGATCTATAGATATATCCATGTGAGCTTGAGGATATAAAGTGAAATTGATTAGAAAAGGAATACAAATAATTCAATACAGGTCAAAAGTCTAAAGGAATCATGAATGTTGAGCACTAGAAATTATCAGTTGGTAACCACATATTTTTGAAGAAATCACCAATGAAAGAGGTAATGAGGTTTCGAAAGAAGTACATATTAGATTCTTCTTATGTTACCTAATTTCAAGAAATTTAATTGGACAAAAATTTGGCTTAACTATGGGTACAATTGATGTTTATTGTTGATCGACAAGTGAAAAACTTATGGATGAAAGAAATCCCCATGGTTAAGTTATATGGAAAAATCACTCAAATGAAGAGACATTTTAAAAATTAAAGATGATATAAAAAAAAGATATACCCAATTATTTGAATAATAAGGTTGGTAACTCCAAATTATGCCTTGATTTCATTCCCTACATGTGGTAGAATGGGTTGAAATTCGAGGACCGAATTTCTTAAGGGGGGAAGAATGTAACATCCCGTAATTTTTAATTTTAAATAATAATGTTTTGTTATAAAAAAATATATTTTTATTTGTTTAAAAATGATTATGTTCTGCTAAAAGTAAGTATATTTTTAATTAAAATAATTATTATTTTGCTTAAAATAATTATATTGGTCTTTAATAAATTTTGTTGTATTTTTAGAAATATTCTTTCTTTTATTATGTATAAAGATATTTCTTTTATGATATATTTTATTAAGATTTTTATCAAGAAAAATTATGATTTAAGAGTTTAACTAAAGATTTATGAGAATGGAAATTTTTAGAAATTTTTGGGATATTTTAGGATGAAAAACAGAATTTATATCAATATATATAAAAGAAAATCCTATTATTCAATTATTAAATTATTATTATTATTATTATTGATTTGACCAATTTTCACAAGTATGATGCATGTCATATTATAACTGAGATTGAATGGCAAATAAATATGACAAGCGTAAAGCTCATTGCGAGTTGCGAGTTGCTTGATAATTTTACATGTATTTATATGTATGGATGAATATCAGATAGTTGTATGGCTTGTGACGGTATCGAATAGGGGACGCCCTATTAGCCTGAGTGAGTCGGGGGAGGGCCGCTCCAACTGGGTGATAGTGGTAATATCGGGGGGCAGGAGGGTGATGTACTCACATTCCCTGATCACTTATTGTGACTGTGGTCGAGGTCTTTATGCGTATAGTAAATGAGTTATGTTTTCATTGCATTAACCAGATTGCCGAGTGAGGCAGGTGCATTAAAAGTGATATTTTTATCTCCAAATCTTAATATTTTACTATAGCTTATACAGCTGAGCATAACAACATTTGTTTAATAATCATACCGTGCAGCATATGGTTTTGGATATCTGAATATCCTTTAATTCGAGAATATTTGAAATACGGGTCCCATATGAATGTACTTCTGAACTGTATTTTCTATGTGACACATTTTAAAATATAAGTACATCCATATGCTAACCTAAGAGGTCATAAGAGGAATTATTTGCTCACTGAGTTGTCAAACTTACTACACGATATTTTCACATTTTTTAGATAAGAATATCAGAGTCTGATTCGGCAGATAAGTTATATATTCTCTGGGTGAGTCTAAGTTGCTTCCAAGACTCACGGTCTTTGAATTATACCTTGTTTGTATTTTAGAGTGCTCTGAACGCTACAGGCAGGATCCCCGTTTCTGCTGTACTTTGATGTTTGTAGACTTGGTTTGTATATTATATATACATCAGAGATCTTATATATATCTGTTCCCATGACAAATAATTGAATTATGTATCTTTAAGGAAAATATATGTTTGCGAAAATAATAATTTAAAAAAATGTTTATTTTGCGTAATGTAAATTGAGGGCGTTACAAGTTCAACAAAAAACCATCATCAATATAGCTCATCACGTCATGTTCAACTGTATAAACTACAGTAAATATCTTTGGTCACATGAATGCACTATATCTATGCACATGAGAATTGTACAATAATGACATGTATGACAGGATTAACTATTTTCAGAATATCATATGATGACTATCAATTTATTCTCATATCAAGCTACCCCAGGCAAGTTGAGTATTTTCTACTCTCCGATACAGGCTTTTCTCATTCCTTCTGACATGGCACACTTTCTCTTTCTTTTCTCATTAGCATAATCATAACCGTTGGTAGGGCGTCCCCTACTGGTGCACCACATGGATTGCCATGTGACCGTGCTCATTTCTTTTTTTTCACAATAATAACCAAAAATATGATTTCAATAACAAGTATGTTTATCAAAATATAGTTATTACCAAAAATCATTAGTATTCATTTCATGAACATAACCATTTCAAATATCAATTTATAAAATATTTTCATGTCAAAATTTCACACTTAAGATGGTAAGAAATTCATGCAATGGCAATAGCTATGGCATATACTAGTCATTTATTATTTTCATTTATAAGATTCTTCTTCTTTTTTAAATATTATTTTTGTTTCATTATTTTCTTGATCCAGGTTTTTATCCTATCTGACCTTCTCTTACTAACCAGAGCATAACTCCCCCATTGTAACTCAGATTTAGGTGATGTTGGTGTCAATTTAAAGATAAAATAATTATCTAAAACTATTCTGTTGAAAAGTTTAGAGAAAGATTAAGGAATCATGGTAATATTACTCCCTCAATATACAGGTAATTTCATCTCGGGTAGATTCTGACCTCTACTTACTAATATATCCATATCTCCCTCATCAAAATTGTAAATTGAGTGATTCCAGTGGCTAAAATTCTGTCCCACATATAGCTATAATTTTCATATGAACCATTTATTTTAATTCCCTACAGAACGTTCCCAGAAATTAAGACACAGAAGCTATCCTAACATATTCTTCCCTAATTAACCATTTTTTGACCATTGCTTACTAATTGGACCATATCTACATCATATGGACTCCAAATTGAGTTATTCCAGTGGCTAAGAATACGTGACACATATAGATATAATTGTTATGTCAACCATTTATTTTAATTCCCCACATAATATTCCTAGAAATTAAAACACAAAAACTATCCTAACATATTCTTCCCTGATTAAAACACAAAAACCATTTTCTGGCCAAATATCTGTGAGACATAGATCTACATTTTTCATGTTAACCATTTGTTTAAATTCCTTACTTATTCTTCCCAGAATTTTAAAAACAGAAGCTTAAAATTTTGCCAACCATAGCCATACCTATGCAGAACTATCTACACCAGTCTAAGTATTCAAACATACATAATATCTAACATGATATAGCAACATCCATGATCAATTATCAAAGTTCTAAGATCAAAATCTCATATAAATATTACAAGTTTCAGAATTTTTCTTCAAAAAGAAATATTGTTAAACTTACCTTGAACACTTAGTCCTCTAGACTTCTCCTTCGTCTTTCTTTCTTTCTTCTTCTCCTTTCCTCACTCTATCTTGCTTCTATTTTTCCTCTCCCTCACTTGGATGAAAATTCTACTGTTATAAGGGTGGGTTTTGCTTATATAGACTATCAAATAATTCAACTTTCATAATCATGGGTTTACCTTATCACATTTAGGATGCACTTGGTTGAATTTTTGGAAAACAAACAACTCACGTTATTGTCTTCCTCTTCCTTAGTCAAAATATGAATAGGAAAAGGAGATTTTTATTTTGAAAATTATGATAATATGTTCTTTTGTCTTAATCAATTATGATAGGTTTGCCTTTTTACGTGACAAATTTTAGATATCTAAGGAAATATAATCCATAGAAATAATTCACCTTACGTGTATGCATAGAAATGTTCTAACATTAATGGAATAGGTAAAGAGAGAAAATCTAAGAGGAAAAATTAGAAATAAATATACTAAAGAAAGGTAAAATTCTTGGGTAAGGAAGATAAATTTTTGTGAAGTAAGTAAAGGTATTAAAATTTCAAGAAGATTGGATTAGGGTAATTTTTCCTAATTTAAGAGTTAAAGTTACTAAGTTCAGTATCTCCACCCATAAATTGGGCTTTCATGTAACATCCCTAATTTCGTTTCATGTATTAATGAAAGTACAAAAGTATTCAAAGTAACATCCATAATTTCATTTCTTTTGTTGATAAAGGAACATAAATATTTAATTAAGGAAATAAAATTTATTAGACAATTTTTAGATATCTAAGGAAATATAATCCTTAGAAATTCTTCACCTTACGTGTATGTATAGAAATGTTCTAATATTAATAGAATAGGTAAAGAAAGAAAACCTAAGAAGAAATATTAGAAATAAACATGGTAAAGAAATGTGAAATTCTTAGGTAAGGAAGATAAATTTTTGTGAAGTAAGAAAAGGTCTTAAAATTTCAAGAAGATCAGATTAGAGTAATTTTTCTTAATTTAAGAGAAAAAGTTACTAAATTTAGTATCTCCACCCATAAATTGGGCTTTTACCTATGGACACTTCATATAAATTTTTTCTACTTCACATAAATTTTTAGCAAACTAATAGGATAGCCCAATGAAGAAATAAAATATAGACTTGGGCTAGGATATAGAAATTGGACCGGTATCCCAAAAATCATGAAAATGTGACGAAGCCCATTATGAAAGGTAGAATTTTAATCAAAGTAAAGAAAATGGGCAAGAATGATCCTAAACCCAAGAGGAAAAATAAAAATAAAAATAAAAGTAAAGTGATGAAATAATGGTGTAATCAAGATTAGGTGACATGGCATTAAGACAAAAATTTAGCAAGTGGTGTGATATCCTACATTCATAATTTTAGCAAGTGGTATGATAATACAAGGCTTTAAGACAAAACATCTATATCCTACACTCATAATTTTAGCAAGTGGTATGATAATACATGGCATTAGGACAAAACATTTCCTATCCCACACAAATAATTTCAACCAAACAATGGAGATTCAAGGGCTAGAAATTTGCCACCTAAAAAGGCAAGCCTATCATACTTGATTAAGACAAAAGAAAAAGGAAATGAATACCTAAATCAAAGGGACCTTGTCCCATATCTTAAGAACATATTATGATAATTTTCAAAATACAAATCTCCTTTTCCTATGCATATCTTGGCTAAGGAAGAGGAAGAATATGTTAGGATAGCTTCGATGTTTTAATTTCTGAGAACATTATATAAGGAATTAAAATAAGTGATTAACATAGGAATTATAGATATATGTGTCATGGATTTTTAACCACTAGAATCATTCAATGTAGAGTTTATATAAGGTAGATATGGCCCTATTAGTAAACAAAGGTCAGAAAATGGTTAATTAAGGAAGAATAGGTTAGGATAGCTTCGGTGTTTTAATTTCTGGGAAAATTATATAAGGAATTAAAATAAATAGTTAACATATGAATTATAGATATATGTGTCACGGATTTTTAGCCATTGAAATCACATAATTTGGAATTCTTATGAGGGAGATATAGACAGACTAGTAGGTAGAGGTGAGAACCTACCCGAGATGAAATAACCTGTACATTGAGGGAGTAATATCACCTTGGTTTCCTAATATTTCGCTATACTATTCAACATAATAGTTTTTAATAATTGTTTTTTCTTGAAATTGACACCAAGATTACCTACATCAGAGTTAAATTGAGGGAATTATGCTTTGATTAGTAAAAGAAGGTTAGATAGGATGAAAACCTGCATGAAGAAAATAAAGAAATAAAATTAATATTTAAAAATGAAGATGAATCTTATAAATAAAAATAATAAATGACTAGTATATGCCATAGCCATTGCCATTGTATGAACTTCTTACCATCTTAAATGTGAAATTTTGACATGGAAATATTTTATAAAGTGATATTTGAAATGGTTATGTTCATGGCATGATTACAAATGAATTTTGGTAATAATTATATTTTGATGAACATATTTGTTATTGAAAGCATATTTTTTGCTATCATTGTAAAAGTAAAGAAATGAGCACGGTCATATGGCAATCCGTGTGGTGCACCAGTAGGGGACATCCTACCAACGGTTATGATCACATTAATGAGAAAAGAAAGAGAAAGTGGTCCATGTCGAACGGAGTAAGAAAAGCCCGTACCGGAGAGTAGAAAATACTCTCCCTAACTGGGGTAGCTTGATATGAGAATAAATGGATAGTCATCATATGATATTTTGGAAATAGTTAATCCTATCATACATGTCATTATTGTATGATTCTCATGCGCATAGATATAGTGCATTCATGTGACCAAAGATATTTGCTGTAGTTTATATAACTGAACAAGACGTGATGAGCTATATTGATGATGATTTATTGTTGAACTTACTGGGATTTAATTCTCACTATATTTCTATATCATGTTCAGAAAATTAGTTATGCAGATTTTTCTATAGCTCTGACTTTTAGTGCACATTGGATCGAGTACTTTATGTTGGGCAGATCCCTTATGCAAATAAAATGTTTGTGGTTGAGTTGGCTTAGATCCACGTGAAGGTGCAACCACTCGCACTTGTATCTCCGGAATTGGTCAACGAGAATAAATAAGATATAGATTTTCATGTGTTTCATATGTTGTACGTATGTTTTGATTAATGACATGTATGTAAACTCTATATTGTATAATAATAATAAAAAAAAGTTGTTACATAATTGGTATCAGAGCAGGTCGATCCTAGATGGCCAGTGGGTGGATGGTTATCTGAATTGATTTTATAGTGTCTTGAGTATGTTTATGGTTGGGCTATGTAGGGGCTCACTGTATTCATATAAATAAGAAATTACTAGTGTTTCCTATCTATATGCCGAGGTGGTGTTATGACTGCTGTTAAATATTTTTGAACTAACTATTGGGCTTGATCACCTCAATAGCAGCATAACTTTGTTTTTGCCATAGTAGGAAATGGCACTACTAAGGAGGAATCCAGCAAACAATGTGGAGGAAACCCTGCACAACCTGGCCACGGCAATCCAAGACCAAGTCATGACGACTAACCAAATTTTACAATACCTCCAAAATGCTAATAACTCAAATGGTGTGAATGGTGCTAACAATCAGATGACTAGAAATGATAACGGCATATTCGAGTTCCTGAGGACTAGGCCACCTTGTTTCCAAGGCGGCTTTGACCCGATTGTAGCTGAAAGATGGATAAGGGAGTTAGAGAAAATCTTTGAAGTGATGGGTTGTACTGAGGAGCAGTAAGTAATCTTCGCTGCATATATGCTAAAAGATGAAGTAGAATACTGGTGGCGGGGAGCTAGAGAACTTTTAGCTCACCAGGGAAGACAGATCACTTGGCAAGTGTTCAAAGACACCTTTTTGGAAAAGTACTTTCCAAGTATTGTGCGGGCTGAGAAAGAGATCGAATTTCTCCAACTCTGGTAGGGTAGCATGACTATAGACCAATACATTGCGAGGTTCGAGGAATTGTCTAAGTTCTCCTCTTACCTGTGATTTAACCCAGATGAAGCATGGAAGGCTATTAAGTTCAAAGCGAGACTGAACCTAGAGATAAAAAAATGTTGTTATAGCTATGTAGATGAGGGAGTTTGTACCTCTGATAAATAAATGCAAACTCTTGGAGAAGAGTTTGAAGGCAGTGGAGGATGAGAAACAAAGATGGAACTTTCGGAAAAGGAAGAATGGGCCACAAAATTCTGGCAGAAATGTCAAAGGAAAAGGACAGGGTACTAGCAAGAGGCCAATGACTGTGAGTCCTCGACCCTTCCAACAAGACCTTGCTCCAGTCAAGTGCACTAAGTGTGGATGCATGCATGGTAATCGGCCATGCTACATGGGACTAGATGTTTGTTTTAAATGCAGACAGAAGGGCCATTTTGCGAGAAACTACCCACAGAATGTGGGGAAGTAGCCAGAACAGAAGCCTCAAGTGAAAGGAAGGGTTTTCACCCTGAGCAGCCAAGAGGCAGCTCAATCTTCTGAAATGATTCAAGGTACATGCTATATCTATGGATTTTCTCTTATGGTGTTGTTTGACTCTGGTGCTATTCATTCATTTATATCGGAAGAATGTATTAGGAAGTTTCAGTTTCCTATTTCTGAAACTCCCTATGAGTTATCTGTAGTTACCCCCACAGGGGAAAGGGTATTCGTTTGTTTACCTTTAAGAGGTATTGAGGTCATTCTAGGGTTAGACTGGATGTCTAAAAATTGATTCTTGCTGAATTATTGTAACAAGACCGTTGAATTTCTACCTCCTACTCCGAAAGAGGAGGTCCAGTTATTGATGCTTAATGCTAATCAAGTTAATAGGGAGTTGAAGAATGGAGTACTTGGATACATTCTCTTGTATTTATCAAACCTAGAAGTTAAATCGAAGCTTGATGAAATTCCAATAGCCAAAGAGTTTCCTGAAGTATTTCCATCAGATATTCCAGGCTTACCTCCTAAGAGAGAGATAGAGTTCTCTATTGATCTCCTACTTGGGACAGGGCCTATCTCTATTGCACCATATCGAATGGCCTCAAAGGAACTACAAGAACTTAAGAAACAGTTGGAGGAACTGTTAGACAAGCAATTTGTTAGACCAAGTGTACTTGGGGAGCTCCTGTATTGTTTGTTAAGAAGAAAGACGGAAGCCTTAGACTATGCATAGACTATAGACAACTAAATAAGGTAACTGTCAAAAACAAGTATCCTCTCCCTAGGATAGATGACTTATTAGATCAATTAAAGGGAGCCCCTATCTTTTCTAAGCTTGACTTGAGTTCGGGATATCATCAAATTAGGATCAAGGAGGAGGATGTACTAAAAACTGCCTTCAGGACTAGGTATGGGCACTATGAGTTTCTCGTAATGCCTTCCGGGTTGACACATGCACCTGCAATTTTCATGGATTATATGAATCGCATTTTTTGACCCTACCTAGATCAATTTGTGGTAATGTTCATTGATGACATCTTGATATATTCTAAGAGTGAGAAAGAACATGAACAAAATATCTGAATTGTGCTGCAAGTACTGAAAGAGAAAAAGTTGTATGCCAAATTGGAGAACTGTAAATTTTGGCTGTCAGAGGTGAAGTTTCTCGGACATGTCATCTCTAATAGTGGGGTAGCCGTAGATCCTAGCAAGATGGAAGCAGTGATTTAGTGGGAGAGACCAAAGACAGTTACGGAAGTCAGAAGTTTCCTGGGTTTGGCAGGATACTACAGGAGGTTTATACAAAACTTCTCTCGTATAGCCTTGCCATTGACTAAATTGACTAGGAAGGGAAGTCCTTTCAAATAGACTGATCAATGTGAAGCTAGTTTTCAAGAACTTAAGACAAGACTGAGCACTCCTCCGATTTTAATTATTCCAGACCCCACAGGACATTTTCAAGTGTATAATGATGCCTCAAAGAAAGGGCTAAGGTGTGTGCTAATGCAAGACAAGAGAGTAGTTACTTACGCCTCTAGACAACTAAGACTCCATGAAGGAAACTATCCAACCCATGATCTTAAATTGGCAGCAGTGGTGTTTGCCTTAATGATTTGGCGATACTATTTGTTCGGGGCAACCTTTGAAGTATATTGTGATCAGAAGAGTCTTAAATACCTCTTTGATCAGAAGGAGTTAAATATGAGGCAACGAAAATGGGTAGAATTCCTCAATGACTACAAGTTTGAGATAAAGTATCATCCTGGAAAGGTGAATGTTGTAGTAGATGCCTTGAGTCGTAAATCTCTGCCCATAGGTCAGATGATGGTGTATGAGATGCAGATGCTAGAGGAGTTTCAAAATTTGAAGCTGGACACTACTTTTTCCTCAAAGAAGCTAATCATTAATGGTTTAAGTATAGGGTGTGATCTTAGAGCCTAGATCAAAGAGGCTCAAGTTCACTACCAATACTTACAGGATCATAAAGATCAAAGAAAATTTTCTATCATGGAAGATGGAGCAATCATGTATCAAGGAAGGATTTGTGTCCCTCAAGAACGAGAGTTGAGGACTAAGATCCTACAGGAAGCACATCAGAGTAAATATACTGTCCATCCTGGATGCACTAAAATATACCAGGACTTAAAGAGGATGTATTAGTGGCCAGGGATGAAAAAGGATATTGCAGAGTTCGTGGCGAAATGTCTAATTTGACAAAAGGTGAAGGTGAAGCATCAAAAGCCAACAAGATTTCTACAAACTCTTGAAATCCCTAAATGGAAATGGGACAGTATCTCGATGGACTTTGTTGTGGGTTTACCTAAGACTTCACTGGGACATGACTCTATCTGGGTAATTGTTTACAGATTAACCAAATCTGCTCACTTTTTGCCCATAGAAATTAACTATTCACTGGATAAATTAGCCTAATTATACGTCCAGGAAATAGTTAGACTGCATGGAAATTCCCTTAAATATCGTTTCTGATAGAGATCCGAGGTTCACATCGAGGTTTTAGAAGGCATTACAGGAAGCTTTGGTACTCAGTTGCAGTTCAGTACTTCCTACCATCCTCAAACTGACAAGCAAATAGAACGAACCATTCAAACCCTAGAAGATATGTTGAGGGCCAGTGTGATAGAGCAAGATAAAGGATGGGATAAGTATCTACCTTTAGTAGAGTTTGCTTATAAAAATAAAAATCACTCTAGTATTAAGATGGCCCCCTATGAAGCTTTATACGATAGAAAGTGCCGATCTCCACTATGTTGGTTTGAGGTAGGATAAAAGAACTTGTTGGGGTCCTGATCTAGTTCAAAAAACCACTGAACAAATCAGGATGATACGAGACAAAATACTTAAAGCTCAGAGTTAGAAAAAGAGTTACTATGATAAGAGACATAGACCTTTAGAGTTTGAGGAAGGAGACCATGTATTTTTGAAACTTTCCCCGACTACTGGAGTTGGTAGGTCTCTCAAAACAAGAAAGTTAAGTCCGCGATTTTTGGGACCCTACCAAATTCTGAAGAAAGTAGGGACATCAGCATATCAAGTTGCTCTGCCACCTAATTCTTCCAACTTGCATAATGTTTTCCATGTATCACAGCTCCGGAAGTATCTTCCAGACTCCTCACATGTGATACGAGATGAACCAGTCCAAATAAAGGAGAACATGACATACCAGCTAGTACCAGCATCTATATTGGACACTAACGTGAACCAATTGCGGAACAAAACTATTCCCTTAGTTAAGGTGTTCTGGGAAGGTTTGACTCCGGAAGAAGCAACTTGGGAGCTAGAAGAAGTCATGAGGAAGAAATATCTGAAATTGTTCTTATTAGGTAATTTCTAAAATTTTGAGGACAAAATTTCTTTTAGGTGGAATGAAATGTAACATCCTTAATTTCGTTTCATGTATTAATGAAAGTACAAAAGTATTCAAAGTAACATCCATAATTTCATTTCTTTTATAGATAAAGGAACATAAATATTTAATTAAGGAAATCAAATTTATTAGACAATTTTTAGATATCTAAGGAAATATAATCCTTAGAAATTCTTCACCTTACGTGTATGTATAGAAATGTTCTAATATTAATAGAATAGGTAAAGAAAGAAAACCTAAGTGAAAATATTAGAAATAAACATGGTAAAGAAAGGTGAAATTCTTAGGTAAGGAAGATAAATTTTTGTGAAGTAAGTAAATGTCTTAAAATTTCAAGAAGATCGGATTAGGGTAATTTTTCTTAATTTAAGAGCAAAAGTTACTAAATTTAGTATCTCCACCCATAAATTGGGCTTTCACCTATGGACACTTCATATAAATTTTTTCTACTTCACATAAATTTTTAGCAAACCAATAGGATAACCCAATGAAGAAATAAAACATAGACTTGGACTAGGATATAGAAATTGGACCGGTAACCCAAAAATCATGAAAATGTGACCAAGCCCATTATGAAAGGTAGAATTTTAATCAAAGTAAAGAAAATGGGCAAGAATGATCCTAAACCCAAGAGGAAAAATAAAAATAAAATAAAAATAAAAGTAAAGTGATGAAATAATGGTGTAATCAAGATTAGGTGACATGGCATTAAGACAAAAATTTAGCAAGTGGTGTGATATCCTACATTCATAATTTTAGCAAGTGGTATGATAATAAAAGGCTTTAAGACAAAACATCTATATCCTACACTCATAATTTTAGTAAGTGGTATGATAATACATGGCATTAGGACAAAACATTTCCTATCCCGCACAAATAATTTCAACCAAATAATGGAGACTCAAGGGCTAGAAATTTGCCACCTAAAAAGGCAAACCTATCATATTTGATTAAGACAAAAGAAAAAGGAAATGAATCCCTAAATCAAAGGGACCTTGTCCCATATCTTAAGAACATATTATCATAATTTTCAAAATACAAATCTCCTTTTCCTATGCATATCTTGGCTAAGGAAGAGGAAGACAAGAACATAAGTTATTTGTTTTCCAAAAATTCAACCAAGTGTAACCTAATTGTGATAAGGTAGACCCATGATCATGAAAGTTGAATTATTTGGTGGTCTATATAAGAAAACCCATCCTTACAACATGAGAATTTTGTCCAAGTGAGGGAGAGGAAAAATAGAAGCAAGGTAGAGTGAGGAGAGGAGAGGAAGTAAGGAAGAAAGAGGAAGGAGAAGTCTAGGGGACTAAGTGCTGCAGGTAAGTTTAACAATATTTCCTTTTGAAGAAAAGTTTTGAAACTTGTAATATTTATATGGGATTTTGATCTTAGAACTTTGATGATTGGTTATGGATGTTGCTATATCATGTTACATATTATGTATGTTTGAATACTTAGGTTGGTGTAGATAAGTTCTGCATGGGTATGGCTATGGGTGGCAGAATTTTAAGCTTTTGTGTTTTAATTTCTGAGAACATTCTATAGGGAATCTAAACAAATGGTTAACATAACAAATGTATATGTATGTCTCACGGATTTTTATCCACTGGAATTATTCAATTTAGAATTCATATAAGGTAGATATGGTCCGATTAGTAAACAAAGGTCAGAAAATGGTTAATCAGGGACGAATATGTTAGGATAGCTTCGGTGTTTTAATTTATGGGAACCTTATATAAGGAATTAAAATAAGTTATTAACATAGGAATTATAGATATATGTGTCATGGACTTTTAGCCACTGGAATCATTTAATTTAGAGTTTATATGAGGTAGATATGGTCTGATTAGTAAACAAAGGTCAGAAAATGGTTAATCAGGGAAGAATATGTTAGGATAGCTTCGGTGTTTTAATTTATGGGAACATTCTATAAGGAATTAAAATAAATGATTAACATATGAATTATTGATATATTTGTCACGGATTTGTAGCCACTGGAATCATTTAATTTAGAATTCTTATGAGGGAGATATGGAAAGATTAGTAGGTAGAGGTGAGAACCTATCCGAGAAGAAATAACCTATACATTGAGGGAGTAATATCACCTTGATTTCTTAATATTTCGCTACAATATTTAGCATAATTATTTTAGATAATTGTTTTATCTTGAAATTGAACCAAGATCACCTACATCGGAGTTAAATTGAGGGAATTATGCTCTGATTAGTAAAAGAAGGTTTGATAGGATGAAAACCTGCGTCAAGAAAATAAAGAAATAAAATTAATATTTAAAAATGAAGATGAATCTTATAAATGAAAATAATAAATGACTAGTATATCCCATAGCCATTGCCATTCTATGAACTTCTTACCATCTTAAATGTGAAATTTTGACATGGAAATATTTTATAAAGTGATATTTGAAATGGTTATGTTCACGGTATGATTACCAATGAATTTTGGCAATAATTATATTTTGATGAATATACTTGTTATTGAAAGCATATTTTTGGCTATCATTGTAAAAGGAAAAGAAATAAGCACGGTCACATGGCAATCCGTGTGGTGCACCAGTAGGGGACGTCCTACCAACCGTTATGATCATGTTAATGAGAAAAGAAAAAGAAAGTGGGCCATGTCAGACGGAGTGAGGACAGCCTGTACTGGAGAGTAAAAAATACTCACCCTGACCGGGGTAGCTTGATATGAGAATAAATTGATAGTCATCATATGATATTCTGGAAATAGTTAATCCTATCATACATGTCATTATTGTACGATTCTCATGCGCATAGATATAGTGCATTCATGTGACCAAAGATATTTGCTATAGTTTATACAGCTAAACATGACGTGATGAACTATATTGATGATGATTTATTGTTGAACTTACTGGGATTTAATTCTCACTATATTTTCATATCATGTTCAGAAAATTAGTTATGCATATTTTTCTATAGCTCTGGCTTTTAGTGCACGTTGGATCGAGTACTTTATGTTGGGCAGATCCCAGATGCAAATAAAATGTTTGTGGTCGAGTTGGCTTAGATCCCAATGAAGATGCAACCACCCGCACATGTATCTCTGGAATTGATCAACCAGAATAAATAAGATGTAGATTTTAATGTGTTTGATATGTTGTACGTATGTTTTGATTAATGACATGTTTGTAAACTCTATATTGTATAATAATAATAATAATAAAAGTTGTTATATTTCAACTATGGACAATTCATATAGAGTTTTTCTACTTCACATGAATTTTTAGCAAGCCAATAGGATAGCCCAAGGAAGAAACAAAACATAGACTTGGACTAGAATATATAAATTGGACCGGTAGCCCAAAAATAATCAAAATGTGACTAAGCGCATTATGAAAGGTAGAATTCTAACCAAAGTAAAGAAAATGGGCAAGAATGAGTCCAAACCCAAGAGGAAAAATAAAAAATAAAAATAAAAATAAAGTGATGAAATAATGGTGTAATCAAGATTAGGTGACATGGCATTAAGATAAAAATTTAGCAAGTGGTGTGATATCCTACATTCATAATTTTAGCAAGTGGTATGATAATGCATGTCATAATCACAAAACATCTATATCCTACACTCATAATTTTAGCAAGTGGGTAACAATACATAGCATTATGACAAAACATCCTTATCCTACACAAATAAATATAGCTAAGCAAGGAAGATTCAAGGGTTGGAAATTTGCCACCTAAAAAGGTAAACCTATAATAATTGATTAAGAAAAAAGAAAAAAGAAATGAATCCCTAAATCAATGGATGACAGAGAACTTCTGCCTCTAGATCCAGAGATAGAAAGAACGCTTTTGAGAAGAAAAAAAGGACAGTTAGGACCTTAGCAGCACGCAGGAATGGCCAATCAGAATGGTGCAGACAGGATGGATGATAGAGATAGGGTCTTAAATGCTTATGTTTAACCCAACCTGAATGGGTTGAACCCGCGTATTGTGAGACCAGAGATCGAGGCTCTACACTTTGAGCTCAAGCCAGTAATGTTTAAGATGCTGCAAACTGCAGGAAAATTTAGTGGAATGCCTACAGATGACCCTCATCTTCACTTAAGAGTATTCATGGAAGTCACGGATACTTTCAAAATGAATGGGGTAACAGAAGAAGTGCTCAGGCTAAAGATGTTCCCTTACACATTAAGAGATCGAGCAAGAGCATGGTTGAACTCTCTCCCACCCGACTCTATCGCTAACTGGAGTGATTTGGGTGAGAAATTTATGCTAACATACTTTTCGCCCACCAAGAATGCCAGATTGAGAAATGATATCACCTCTTTCCAACAATTGGAAGGTGAATCATTGTATGAGACCTGGGAGAGGTATAAAGAGCTATTACGGAGATGCCCCCATCACGGAATCCTTTACTGCATTCAGATAAAGACCTTTTACAATGGCCTTAATGCTCAAACCTATACCAATGTGGATGCTGCAGCTAATGGGTCACTATTGTCCAAAACATATAATGAAGCGCATGAGCTACTTGATAGGATGACCAGTAATAACTACCAATGGCCAATGGACAGAGTTTCAACAGAAAAGAAAGCAGCGGGCATGCATGAAGTAAGTGAAGTTACTTTTCTAACAGCCCAGCTAGCTTCACTAGTTAATGTCTTAAAAAGTGAGCAATTGATCCGCCCTCAAGTAGCCAATGTAGTCCAGGAGACTGGACCATCTTGTGTATTTTGCAATGGACCACATCTATTTGAAAATTGTCCCTCAAACCCAGAATCAGTGTGCTACGTGGGAAATATGAATTGCAATAACAATCCCTATTCCAACACTTATAACCCAGGATGGAGGCAACACCCTAATTTTTCCTAGAGTAACTATGGTACGGGACAAGGGAGCAACTCTACTCCATAAAGACCACAGGCGCCCCTAGCTTCCACCAACAGAGACAACAGCTTCAGGAAACCCCCACTTCACTGAAATCCCTGATGAAGGAATATATGGCAAGGAATAATGCTCTAATCCAGAGTCAAGCAGCCTCATTATGGAATCTGGAAACTCAAGTGGGACAGCTTGCCAATGAACTAAAAAGCAGACCTTCAGGGACACTTCCAAGCAATACTGAAGTCCCTAGGAGAGAAGGGAAAGAGCACTGCAAGGCTATAGCTCTGAGAATTGGAAAGATGGTGGAGGCACCAAAAGCAAGAGGACATGATCAGAAAGACTCCACTGTACCCCTAGAGAAGAAGAAAGACAAGCAAGAGGAGGAGGTAAGCGAGGAAGTAACCATCTCTGGAGAAAATGTTGTGGCTATGCCACAGCAAAATTCAGAAACTTTGCCGCAGTAAGGCATGCAGTAAACTAAGTTACCTCCCCCTTCCCTCAGAGATTCCAGAAACAGCAGAATGACCAGCAGTTTAGAAGATTCCTAGATGTCCTGAAACAACTGCATATTAACATTCCTCTAGTGTAAGCACTAGAGCAGATGCCTAATTATGTAAAGTTCTTGAAGGACATCATGACCAAGAAGAGAAGATTTGGCAAATTTGAGACTGTTGCTCTCACAAGAGAATGTAGTGATGTGTTGCAGAATAAGTTGCCACCCAAACTTAAGGATCCACGCAGTTTCACCATACCTTGTTTTATTGAGAACAAGTATTTTGGCAAGGCACTTTGTGATTTGGGAGCAAGCATCAACCTCATGCCAATGGCCATATTTAAAAAACTAGGAATTGGAGAAGCAAGGCCTACCACAGTCTCACTGTAACTTGCAGACATATCCATAGCTCATCCAGAAGGAAAAATTGAGGATGTCCTGGTTAAGGTGGACAAGTTCATCTTCCTAGTAGACTTTATAATACTTGACTATGAAGCTGATGCAGAGGTACCAATTATTTTGGGCAGACCATTCCTAGCAACCGGCAGGACATTAATTGATGTTCAGAAAAGGGAATTAACCATGAGAGTCCAGGATGAGCAGGTTACATTCAATGTACTCCAAACCATGAAGTTTGCTAGTGAAGAAGAGTAATGTGCAGTTGTGTCTATGATAGACACACTAGCATCAGAGCAGTTAGGAAAATGTTGCAAGGGCCCACTACCAGTAGTATGGACAGACAACTCAAATTCAGAAAGGGAAGACGAGAAAGAATGGGCCTGGATTGATGTCAGTCCTGGCATTAGGAACCAGGAGCCATTATAGGTGACCCCACCAGAATCAAGGCTGCTGAAAGCATCAATGGAGGAACCACCAGTCTTGGAAATGAAGCCTCTTCCAGCACACCTCAAGTATGCATATTTAGGATAAACAACCACTCTTCCTGTGGTTATCTCAGCATTTTTGACAAAGGAACAAGAGGAGAAATTGGTCTTGACATTGAAAAAATTCAGAAGGGCCATTGGTTGGACACTTGCTGATATTAAGGGAATCAACCCCTCATTTTGCATGCATAAGATCCTCTTGGAAAGCAATGAAAGAGGGTCCATAGAACCCCAATAGAGGCTCAACCCAATAATAAAGGAGGTGGTTAAGAAGGAAATTATTAAGTGGCTAGATGTTGGAATTATCTACCCCATATGAAACAGCTCCTGGGTGAGTCCGGTCCAATGTGTTTCTAAGAAAAGGGGTATGACTGTGGTGGAAAACAAAAACAATGAGCTTATCCCCACCAAGGTTATGACTGGCTGGAGGATTTGCATGGACTATCGAAAACTGAACAAAAGCACCAGGAAATATCATTTTCCCCTGTCGTTCATTGATTAAATGTTAGATAGACTTGCGGGAAGAGAATATTATTGTTTCCTGGATGGATATTTAGGGTACAACCAGGTTGCTATAGCACCGGAAGATCAGCATAAAACCACATTCACATGTCCTTATGGTACCTTTGCATTTCAAAGAATGCCATTCGGGCTTTGCAATGCTCCAGCAACGTTTCAGCAATGCATGATGGCAATTTTTATAGAAATGGCTGAACAGTTTGTGAAAATTTTCATGGATGACTTCTCAGTCTTCGGAGAATCCTTTGACCTATGTTTAGGAAACCTTGCTAAAGTCTTACAACGGTATGAGGAAACAAACTTGGTGCTGAACTGGGAGAAGTGTTAGTTTATGGTAAAAGAGGGAATTGTACTGGGACATAAAGTTTCTCAAAGAGGACTTCAAGTTGACAAGGCCAAGGTAGAAATCATAGATAAACTGCCTCCTCCCAGCTCTGTCAAGGGCATCCGAAGCTTCCTGGGTCATGCAGGATTTTATAAGAGGTTCATTAAAGACTTCTTTAAGGCTGCCAAACCTTTATGCAGTTTGCTAGAGAAGGACAGAACTTTCTGTTTTGATGAAAGTTGTATGACAGCATTTTGTGATCTCAAGAAGAAATTGAGTACAACCCCAGTTATCGTGGCACCATACTGGACCTCTCCATTCGAGCTAATGTGTGATGCTAGTGAAGTAGCATTGGGAGCTGTCCTCGGGCAGCGTAGGAACAAGCTTTTTCACTCCATATATTATGCAAGCAAAACACTGCAGGGTGCCCAACTGAACTACACAGTGACAGAGAAGGAATTGCTTGCAGTAGTTTTCGCCTTTGAAAAATTCAGAGCATATTTGATAGGAGCAAAAGTTATAGTGCACACAGACCATTCTGCCATCAAACACTTGGTTTGGAAAAAGGATTCCAAGCCCAGGCTCACTCGGTGGGTGCTTTTGCTTCAGGAATTCGATCTAGAAATCAAGGATATAAAAGGAACTAAAAATCAAGTGGCAGACCAACTCGCCAGACTGGAAGGGCACAGCTCCGGAGTAGATGAAATTAATGAGAGGTTTCTAGATGAACAACTCTACCTCCTGTCGCAAGATTGTGTGCCATGGTATGCTGATTATGTAAATTACCTTGTCAGTGGAATGCTCCCACCAGACTTGACGTTACAACAGAAGAAAAAATTTCTGCATGAGGTGAACTCATATTACTGGGATGAACCATACCTTTACAAGCAATGTGCTGATCAGATGATAAAGAGATGCATACCTAGCGAAGAGATAGAGCAAATCTTTCAGTAATGCCATGCTTCCCTTTATGGAGGTCATTTTGGAGGAGTTAGAACTACAAACAAGGTACTACAGGGCGGGTTCCACTGGCCCTCTCTATTCAAGGACTCCCACTCTTTCGCAAAGCAATGCGACTGATGTCAGAGGACAAGGAATATATCTCGCAGAAATGAAATGCCACTGAACAACATCCTAGAGGTCGAATTATTTGATGTGTGGGGAATAGATTTCATGGGCTCATTCCCTTCGAGTTTTGGGAATCAATACATCCTAGTAGCCATAGACTATGTCTCAAAGTGGGTGGAAGCAAGTGCATCTCAAACTAATGAGGCAAGGCTGGTGACCAGATTTATGAAGAGAAACATCTTTACAAGGTTTGGAACCCCCAGAGCCATCATCAGCGATGGAGGGACCCATTTCTACAATAGTCAGTTCAGAGCACTCCTAACCAAATATGGAGTGAGGCACAAGGTGGCAACACCCTATCACCCACAAACGAGTGGGCAGGCTAAAGTTTCCAATAGAGAGATTAAGAGAATCTTGGAGAAAACAGTAGGCCCCACGAGGAAGGATTGGTCCTCGAGGTTGGATGATGCATTATGGGCCTATAGAACAGCCTACAAGACACCACTGGGCATGTCACTATACAAGTTGGTGTTCGGGAAGGCTTGTCATCTACCAGTAGAGTTAGAGCATCGAGCATATTGGGCAATGAAAAAGCTAAACTTGAATCTGGAAGCTGCTAGTGAGCAAAGGATGCTGCAACTTAATGAGCTAGATGAATTCCGTGGTCAGGCTTATGAGAATGCCAAACTATACAAGGAGAAAGCAAAGCAATGGCATGACAAGAAGATACAACCAAGGAACTTCGAAGTGGGACAGAGAGTACTGTTGTACAACTCCAGGCTGACCTTGTTTCTTGGGAAATTAAAATCTCATTGGTCTGGTCCTTTTCGCATAAGCAAGGTCTTCCCTTTTGGAGCTGTTGAATTGAAAGAAGAAAAGGAAGGGAGGACATTTAGGGTTAATGGACAAAGAGTCAAGCACTATCTGGGAGGTAATGTGGATAGACAACATACCTCCATCCATCTGCAAGAGGAATGAACAGGAAGGAAGTCAGGCTGATGACTCTAAAACAAGCGCTCATGGGAGGCAACCCACGTTTAAATCTGTTGTTGGTTTAGTAGTTTTTAGATAGTTTAATTCATGAATTTAATCGCATTTGTGTTTGTACATAGGTGGGAAAACATAGTGGTCTGCAGGACAGTTCTCTCTTTGCTGCAGCAAAACTAGGTGGAAGTTAGTCTTTACTTTGCTGAAGCAAGATTTTGGGCAAGCCACCTCTGCTGCAGCAAAATCCTAGGCAAGCTAATTTTGCTGTAAAAATTGCTGTAGGAAATGCGTTCAGCCCTAAGTAAAGAAGTTCCTCAAAAAAAAATTTCAAAAGCAAAATTGGGGCGGGAAAAATAGAAGAAGACCATAAGTCACGAAAACACATTCCCCCACCCTCATTACACCTCTGTAACTCCCCCACCCCCTTCACCTTCGAAGATCTCTCTCTCCCTAAATCCCCCAACCCCTACAGCTCCCTCACCTCCTTCACTCCACAAGACCTCCATTCCTAGTGAAAAATTTTGACATGAAAATATTTTATAAAGTGAAATTTGAAATGGTTATGTTCATGGCATGATTACCAATGATTTTTGGTAATAATTATATTGTGATGAACATACTTGTTATTGAAAGCCTAATTTTGGCTATTATTGTGAAAAGAAAAGAAATGAGCAAGGTCACATGGCAATTCGTGTGGTGCATCAGTAGGGGACGCCCTACCAACAGTTATGATTATACTAATGAGAAAAGAAAGAGAAAGTGTTCCATATCGGACGGAGTGAGAAAAGCTCGTACCAGAGAGTAGAAAATACTCACCTTGACTGGGGTAGCTTGATATGAGAATAAATTGGTAGTCATCATATGATATTTTGAAAACAGTTAATCCTGCCATACATATCATTATTGTATGATTCTCATGTGCATAGATATAGTGCATTCATGTGGCCAAAAATATTTATTGTAGTTTATACTTCTAAACATAACATGATAAGCTATATTGATGATGATTTATTGTTGATCTTACTGGGATTTAATTCTCACTATATTTCTAGTTATGTTCAGAAAATTAGTTATGCAGATTTTTCTATGACTCTGGCCTTTAGTGCATGTTGGATCGAGTTACTTTATGTTGGGCAAATCCCAGAATCAAATAAAATGTTTGTGGTCGAGTTGGCTCAGATCCCGGTGAAGTTGCAACAACCTGCACCTATATCTCTAGAATTGGTCAACCAGAATAAATAAGATGTGGATGTTTATGTGTTTGATATGTTGTACGTACGTTTTGATTAATGACATGTATGTAAACTCTATGTTGTATAAATAAATAAAAAATTGTTACATAATTTGGAGTTGTTACAAAATTGGTATCAGAGCAGGTCGATCCTAGATAGCCAGTGGTTGGATGGTTATCTGAATCGATCTTATAGTGTCTTGAGTATGTTGTGGTTGTGCTGCGTAGGGGATTAATGATTTCATATAGGTAAGAAATTACTAGTGTTTCTTATCTACATGCCAAGGTGGTGTTATGACTACTATTAAATATTTTTGAACTAACTATTAGGCTTAATCACCTCAATAGCAGCATAACTGTGGTAGGCCTTTCTTCTCCAATTCCTAGCTTTTTAAGTATGGCCATTGGCATGAGGTTGATGCTTGCTCCCAAGTCACAAAGTGCCTTGCCAAAATACTGGTTCCCGATAGAACAAGGTATGGTGAAACTGCCTGGATCCTTGAGCTTGGGTGGCAGCTTATTCTGCAGCACAACGCTGCATTCTCGCGTGAGAGAAACAACCTCAAACTCACTAAATCTTTTCTTCTTGGTTAAGATGTCCTTCATGAACTGTACATAATTTGGCATCTGCTCTAGTGCTTCCACTAAAGGAATGTTAATGTGCAGTTGTTTCAGGACATCCAAGAATCTTTTAAACTGTTGGTCATTCTACTGTTTCTGGAATCTTTGAGGGAAGGTGGGGTAACTTAGTTTGCTGCATGTTTTGCTGCAGTAAAATTGCAGTCTTTTGCTGGGGCAAAGCTGCAGTATTTTCTCTAGAGATGTCTGCTTCCTCTCGTATCTCCTCATCTTGCCTCTGCTTGTCCTTCTTTTTCTCGAGGGGTACAGTGGAGTCTCTCTAGTCCTGTCTTCTTGCTTTTGGTGCTTCCACCACCTTGCCGCTTCTTAAGGCTATAGCCTTACAGTGCTCTTTTCCTTCTCTCCTAGGGACTTCAGTAATGCTTTGAAGTGTCCCTGGAGGTTTGCTTTTTAATTCATTGGCAAGTTGTCCCACTTGGGTTTCTAGATTCCGTAATGAGGCTGCTTGACTCTGGATCAGAGCATCATTTCTTGCCATATATTCCTTCAGCAGGGATTCTAGTGAAGTGGGGCTTTCACTAGGCTGCTGCCTGTGCTGCTGAAAACCAGGGGGGCCTGTGGTCTTTGCGGAACAGGATTGCTTCCTTGTCTAGTGCCATAGTTATTCCAAGAGAAGTTAGGATGTTGCCTCCAGCCCGGGTTATATGTGTTTGAATAGGGATTGTTGTTGTGATTCATATGTCCCAAGTAACATACTGACTCCAGATTCGAAGGACAATTTTCAAAAAGATGGGGCCCATTGCATAGAACACAAGATACTCCATTCTCTTGGATTGCGTTGGCTGTTTGAGGGTGGCTCGGTTTCTGGTTTTTCAAGACATTAACCAGCGAGGTTAGCTGGGCTGTGAGAGAAGTAACTTCACTCACTTCATGCATGCCTGCTGTTTTTTTGCTAGTGGAAACTCTGTCTATAGGCCACCGATAGTTGTTACTAGCCATTCTTTCGAGCAGCTCATATGCCTCATTGTATGTTTTGGACAATAGTGCCCCATTAGCTGCTGCATCCACTATAGTGCGGGTTTGAGCATTAAGGCCATTGTAAAAGGTCTCCATCTGAATGCAGTAAGGGATTTCATGATGAGGGCACCTCCGTAACAGCTCTTTGTACCTCTCCCAGGTGTCATACCGTGATTCACTTTCCAATTACTGGAAAGATGTGATGTCATTCCTCAATCTGGCATTCTTAGTGGATGGGAAGTATTTTAGCATAAATTTCTCTGCCAAATCACTCTAGTTAGAAATAGAATCGGGTGGCAGAGAGTTTAACCATGCTCTAGCTCGATCTCTTAATGAATAAGGGAAGAGTTTCAACCTAAGGACTTCTTCTGTTACCCCATTCATTTTGAAAGCATCTGTGACCTCCATGAATACTCTGAGGTGAAGGAGAGGGTCCTTTGTAGGCATTCCACTGAACTAGGCATTCCACTGAAAGCATCTAGAACATTACTGGCTTGAGCTCAAAATGGAGAGCCTCGATTTCTGGACTCACAATGCTAGGGTTCAACCCATTCAGGTTTGGTTGAACATAAGCATTTAAGACCATATCTTTGTTATCCATGTTATCTGCACCATTCTGGTTAGCCATTTCTGCTTGTGGTTGAGGCCCCGTCAATCCTCTCCTTCTTCTTAGAAGAGTCCTTTCTATCTCTGGGTCTAGAGGCAGAAGCTCCTTGTTAGACCTGCTCATGCACCACACTCCCCTGCGCAAAGTAAAACCAGGGTGACCTCAAAGATAAAATTCTTCACACAGCCAAATATCTAATAATAATTTTCAAGTTAACACTCCTCGACAACGACGCCAAAAACTTGTTGGTGGACTTACAAAATAGATATGTAATGTTAGAACGCAAGTGCACGTGTCGTGACCAAGTAATAAAGTGATGAGTGAGTATCATCCCACGAGGAGTGAACTAAAACTATTATAGCGAGTTTTGCTGTGTGAAATGCTGTAGCAAAAATAAGATGGTTCACAAGATAAAATAGAGGTAGATCAATTAAATGCAACTATAACTAAGATGAAGGGTACTAGGGTGTAAAAGAAAATGATATTAGGTGACCTAGGGTTGCTCAGGGTTGCCATGAACTATAGCACTCATATTTGCTATAGGGATTGCTGCAGCAATTGCTCTAAGTGCCAAGTTCAACCTTGAATGGAGTCTTCCCAGACTTCCATTCCTTGCAATTATGAGGTTCAAACACGCATTCCTGCATCAGTCCTTTCCCACGAATTATGCATGAAGCTCCACTATTGGACTAATGGGGTACCCATACATCCCTATATGGGCTAACCCCATACATTCAACTATTTCCCAGCCTCCATTATCCTTCTAGGTGAATATTGGCTTTGATCTTCCTCCACTAAACTTCCGTTATTAGGGGAAATTAAAATATAAACACAGTTGAATGTTGAAACGAAACTATAGTGAAATGTGTTGTTAATAAAAATGTGCTCAAGTTCATTACAACCCTTATGCAACCTTAGCTGGAAACTAGCCAAGCTTCAAGGTTACACTGGTTACAAATATCCCAAAAACACTGGTATGTATCCTAAGTGACATAAATAAAAATACAAATGTAGTTCTTTTTGATAAAAAGAGTAAAAATCACAATAGGGATCAATGAAAAATCTGGAATTGCGAACTGTCCCGTTCTCTAATGCTTCACCATCCGGTGTCAGTGCATCTTGGGCTGTGGTTTTTCTCTCCCTAGTAGTTCTTTCTTCTTCCTCCCATTCGTCCCCCCTTTTCTTCTTTTTTTAGTGGCTCTGCTTTCTGCCCTTTTTATAGTCAGGCCTTGTGGTCCCAGAAAGTGGCCTGACTTCTGCTGACATTGTCCCTGCTCTATAGCCAGCATCTCTATGTCAGCTTTTTCTCTCTCCACTTTTAGTAGTGGAGGCCGTTCTGCATCAACCCAACCAGCAGCTTGCAATGTCAGTTGGTTGCTACTTTCTCTTGCTACGTGGGTGGCTGCACCTGCTGCGCAGCTCTGCTCCTCTGCCACATGCGCCATATCAAACAGAATTAGTACCTCATATTAAAAAGGGGCCAGCTCACTCAATATCACTCGGGTATCTGCCATAATTACCACATATGCTTACTAAATTGCTACAGGAAACGGGGTGGATGATATTATATCTAAGGGAGTCATCCCATTTAATTTAATATGGGAATAAGAGTACTTAATCATCAAAACAACTTAGTAAACATACTCGAAAAGCACATAGAAACTGCAATAAATTGTAGTTATCAAGTTTAGAGTCGGCAAAAGAGTTACTATGATAAGAGACATATACCTCTGTAGTTTAAGGAAGGGGACCATGTATTTCTAAAACTTTCCCCGACCACTAGAGTTGGTAGGTCTCTCAAGACCAAATAGCTAAATTTGCGATTTTTGGGACCCAACCAAATTATGAAGAAAGTAGGGACGTCAGCATATCAAGTTGCTCTCCCACCTAATTTGTCCAACTTGCATAATTTTTTCCATGTATCACAACTCCGGAAGTATCTTCCAGACTCCTCACATGTGATATGAGACGAACCAATCCAAATAAAGGAGAACATGACATACCAGCTAGTACTAGCATCTATATTGGAAACTGACGTGAAGCAATTGCGGAAAAAAATTATTCTCCTAGTTAAGGTGTTATGGGAAGGTTTGACTCTGGAAGAAGTAACTTGGGAGCTAGAAGAAGTCATGAGGAAGAGATAACTGAAATTATTCTTAGGTAATTTCTGAAATTTTGAGGATAAAATTTCTTTTAGGGGGAGAGAAATGTAACATCCCTAATTTCGTTTCTTTTATTTATAAAGGTACATAAATATTTAATTAAAGAAATATAATTTATTAGATAATTTTTAGATATATATGGAAATATAATCCTTAGAAATTCTTCACCTTATGTGTATGCATAGAAATGTTCTAACATTAATGGAATAGGTAAAGAGAGAAAACCTAAGAGGAAAAATTAGAAATAAATATACTAAAGAAAGGTAAAATTCTTGGGTAAGGAAGATAAATTTTTGTGAAGTAAGTAAAGGTATTAAAATTTCAAGAAGATTGGATTAGGGTAATTTTTCCTAATTTAAGAGTTAAAGTTACTAAGTTTAGTATCTCTACCCATAAATTGGGCTTTCACCTATGGACACTTCATATAGAGTTTTTTTTAATTCACATGAATTTTTAGCAAGCCAGTAGGATAGCCCAAGGAAGAAACAAAACATAGACTTGGACTAGGATATAGAAATTGGACTAGTAGCCCAAAAATAATGAAAATGTGACTAAGCCCATTATGAAAGGTAGAATTCTAACCAAAGTAAAGAAAATGGGCAAGAATGAGCCCAAACCCAAGAGGAAAAAAAAATAAAAAAAAAAATAAAGTGATGAGATAATGGTGTAATCAAGATTAGGTGACATGGCATTAAGACAAAAAGTT